>JANZXR010000006.1:26999990-27033905 GCA_027575705.1 Erythroxylum echinodendron
ATAATAATTTAATGTTTATTTAACAATGTAAAGGTTTTGCAATTTATGTCTTCTATAATGAAGGTTATCTAGATTTTGTCTTTGTGGAAAGGATAAGAGACTAATTTTAATAAAAAATTCAACCTCATTTCATATTTTAGATAGTTCAGTTGTTATGTTACATTTTTATTTCCAAGGGAAAGAGTTCTTGATATTTAAGTGTAGAGGGTGATAGGAATGCAGCTTAAAATATGTATCACCTATATATTGTGTTACAAAACAAGAAATTGTGTTAGATAAGTTTAATGCAACAGTCTTTGTAAACGAAATCATCAATACAATGCAGTTACGTTTCCTAAAATTAAGCTCCTTTTATGCTCATTTGTTAACTTAGTAAATATTGTTAAAGTGGTCAAATCTTTAATTTAATTAGCATATAATCAGGAATTCGAAATCATTAGCCTATTTTATCACCCTCGTGCATACACGAGGGTGATATTTTCGTCGAGTCACCCTCGTGCTTCTGCATTAGGGTAAGAATTTTGTTACCGTCACCCTGTAGAAGCACGAGGGTGATATGTAATGTTGGTATTAATAAATCAATTTTAACAAAACGACGCCGTTTTCCACATGAGAGGAGAACGTTTTTAGAACACTTTTTGCAACGTTTTATTCAACAAAACGTCGCGGTTTCTATTTCGTGACGTTTCATTGATAAAACGTCACAAAAAGTCTTACAAATTCGCAACGTTTTATGAAAACGTAGCGGAATATGTAAACTTTAACATCACGAAAAGTGTTAACAAGCCACAACATGTTATGAATAAAACGTCGCAGATTGTATTAAATTTTTGTAGTGATTCTCTTACAAAATGTATATATATATATATATATATATATATACATAATGAATTTAGTCATATAATTTAAAATGAACTAATAGTTAAATTATGCGGTTGCAAAATTAAATTGAATTTCATCGTGCCCTTTTATTAGAATGTATGTAAATTGAATTTTGTTAACAAAATTTTATTTCTAGATGTACTCTCACCCTGGATTAAAAAATTGGAAGATTTATAAAAATGCCTACGTAATATATAACAAATAAAAGTTTTAGTCTCCACCCCTCTAGGGTTGTGAATGAATTTAATAATGCTTTACACAACTCAGTTACTTCAAATATAATTACCTTAAAGGTCTGCCCAGGTACAGTTAACTTTTTCAAATAATCTTTCTTAAAAAAGGTAGAGCAGTCAATCTTAGGTTGGAGATCGTTTACTTTCTCTCTTTCTTGGATATAATAACGAAACCTTGTAACTCGAATTGAGTTGAAGTTACGCTATAAATAAAATGCTTAATATTTTAAAATTTAACCAGAAAAAAATATAGCTCCAATTACAAGTTACGCGGATGTGCAAATGGCAGAGGAGGGTTTTCAGGGGCTCAATCAGTCTGGACTCTGGTCTATCTTCAATCACACCCTACTGAACTGGAATCCTAACACCAATGCCATCGGCAAAAGCTACTTTATTTTGCTCTTTTGTTTCAAATTGAACTTGAATAGAAGGACAACTCAGCATGGACCATTTTTTATCCATACACATATAAATGATACATAAAAATATCTTAATATATTTCGAGACGGGGCGAAGTCCCACGAAACATTGACAAAGCAAATGGTACAATTTGTATCATTTATGGGGATTTTTAAATTGCTGTTAGAATGGGGATCTCGTATAAAAACTTCCTACTCATTTGGTTTAAATTTTAGTGAAACACGAAGACTATTATGCTTATTGATATTACTGAAGTGTGAATCTTCATTCAAACAGGTGTTTTGTGTTGAGCGGTTCCAAGTTCTTATTCAAAATAGAAGATTATCGCTGCAAGTTATTTCTAATATGGCCTTTCCGATAATTAAAAGGAAGTGTATGTGCTTTGTTGCACTCAGCATAAATTAGACGGTACACTCTTTTGATCTGAATAATTAGAGACAAGTTCTCGTGGTATAAATTTAGGACATAAAACTATTTATATGAACTTCCATTAAACTTATTAGCGATGAATTGTCATATAATATCGCTTTTCTTCATCGTTATTTACTATAGTAAATAAATTTAATAAAATTCCATATCAATTCATTGAATATATATGCTTTAATATAAAAAGATATTATTAAATGAATGTTCATAGTTGTGAAAAAATAAGATACGGTTATTATGAATAATTTTAATAAAAGATTAAAAAAGGAAATATTAGTGTCAAAATTCAATAAATGAAAACTTTGTATTCCAAATTTAAATTATAATAATTTCTTCTAGAATATAATGACCAAAGTTATAAGATTGTAACGTTAATTTAATCTAAAACTTTGTATGTAAGTTTCTTATCCCATTGTATTTTATTCGATATTTACATAGATAGAGATTAGCGTGTCAAGTGTATAGGGTATGATTATGTTAAAGATTCTTGTGACTGTGTACGCGTGTAAAGTCATTGGATGGCAACATAGGTCAAATATCAAAAATGACAGTTAACACATAACATCCATTTAATACGGTGCGCATACTTGACTGAAGTTTGTAGAACACGATATGAAGTCAATAATAGTGTAACTTACGGTTGCTCTTCTTAAGTACACATTAACTGTAATTACTATGACAAAGTTGGACCGTAGCGGATATTCAACAATAGTAACCAGTTGAATCCGTAGATTTTGACTATATATATTTTTTGCCCCCAAGGATAAAACGAAAATAAATAAACCATTGCAAAGGCCATTCAACAGACTTTCTTTTTTTTACGGCTTTGACTTTTAAGTTGTTTAGTTTCTTACGAGGTCACCTCTTGGGGCAAAGATCCATCATGGTTGTGTGTGCTTGCACTAGCTTCATTGAAACTTCATTTAAACAGTCAAAAGCATCGGCCTGTGTGTGCCCGTGAGCCAGTGATTGTGACTTTAGTTCTTATCTTCCGGAAGTGGAAACAGATTTTAGGAAGGCTTTGACAATTTGTCTCATGTTGATGCCATAAGAACAATCCAGTGTATCACTAACTTTGCTATTGGCCATCCAATGATAGCTCAATAGAATTACCATCTCTCACACATTGATTTCCCAAACCAAAACAACATCCCAACAAAAGCTTATAGAATTTGGTGGCCATCACAATGACGATCATTAAGTACCTACTGTATATGAATCAAAGGTCAACTGCACATCAAATCCCATTCACTACTCCTCGCTTTATACCACAAACACTCCCACCAAAAGAACAACCGTGTCTCCCTGCTCTCCTCTGTAGAGCTTCATGAGTGGTAGCTTTCACAAAGTGAACTAAACAAGCCATCCCCTATTCTTCTTCTACACAAATGCTCGTATTGAATTCGTCGAGAATAAGTTTCAAATGAAGAGAATATATATATGTTGTGAAAATTGGCTGAATTAGAGCAGGCTCAGCTAAATAAGATTGAAAAAATAGTAATGAAGAAATAAACACATAGATTTTTTGTGTGAAAAACTCCAAACAAATCAAGGTAAAAATTATGGGCAAGAAGAAGAAACTTCACAATGAAAAATTTAGGAGTTACAACTTCTCTCTATTTTATACAGAGAAACACTAACTCTCTCAAAAATAGGAGAAACACTCTCTAAATTATGGAGATTAAATTGAAGAAGAGAAGATTTGAGATGAATATAAAACAATCTGGGAAGGCCTATTCATAAGCCTCCCAGACATGCTTACAGCTGTGGACAGATTGTCCACAACTGCCATCTCTTTTTCTTCTTTCTACCTACATGTGGACAGTTGTCCACATACAAGTTTATTCCTACTTTTGCTGACATATTTTAACTCAGTTGTCTTCCTTTTCTTTTAACCCTTTTAAGTTGGCAATAACAATCTGCCACTTAAACATTTCATTGAAAGTTAATCAGATCTTCGCACCATTCTTTCTTCTTTACCATTTCTATATTGCTCATGTCTCTATCAGGCTACAAGAGGATTAACACCAAATAAATTTGTCAGTGTTGATTGCTTTCGTCATAAAATCTGTGAGGTTACCTTTAGTATGAATCTTTCGATTATCCACGGTTCGTTCTTCTACTTTCTCACGAACAAAGTGATATTGAACTCATATGTCTTTTATTCACTACACCAAAATAAGGAGATTTTAGACGTTTATGTTTAGATACATTGAATAATTGTCTTAAATAATTTAAGAATTAGTGAAGTTTTTAGACATTTATTTAAGACGGCAAAATTTGTCTAAAAAAATACTTAAAAAGTATCTAAAACTTTTAATGAGATTTGATTATATGCTCTATTTGATCTGAAAGATGTTATTTTCATAATTTGAAATAGTATCAACTATTTAAAAGATAAAACTTAAGCAATAAGAAAAGAACAACTATTTAAATACACTCTGACATGGGTCCCTTTGGATAAACAAAATAATACAACTTCTCACGCATTTCTTTCCTGATTTATCATTATCAATAATATAATAAATTAATATAAATATAAATATAAATATAAATTTTAATTTACTTTGTCATAATAATAATTACTAATACAAAAGTCCAGATCGAGATCATCCAATTCTATAAATGTTATTATTATTATTATCCAAATTCTTCTTCAGCTCATATAAACTAAAATCAATCAATACAAGTCTTCCATATATTTTTTAAAGAAGGCAGACAGCCCTCAATCTAGTCTAGTCTTATCTAGAGTTATCTTCTAATTACACGATATGGTATGGCCCCACAAGAGGCGGAGGAAATTTGGATAAATGAAAGTATCTGAAATCCCAACATTTACGTTAATTTTGGATAATTTTCTTTTTTTCCTTCTCCTTCTTGTGGTTGTGGCTAACTCAGCTAACAACTGACTATGAGTTGAAATTTGGTTAAGAGAGATGGCCTTTTCTCTCTCTCTCTTCTTACTTTCTATATTGCTTCTCTTTAATGGTGAGAGCGAAAAGGTCTTGTGCCATCGCTCGTCTCTCTTCAACAATCTACAATCTTTCATCTTTAAACTAACCAATATATAAAATTTGCAATTCATTATTTCAATCTCAATCTTTTTTCGAAAAAAGAATCTAAATAAATAAATAAATAAAGAAAAGAAGGATTCAAATTTATTATTTAATAATTAAATTGTTAAATTTAATAATTTCACCTAATTAAAGTTTTGTATTAAATAGAATAGAATGTGGGACTTCCAATTTGTTTGCTTGTGTAGCCAACTCATTATTGCAAGAATCTAACCACCAAGACTAGGGTACGTTATTTATGGTGTAAAAAGTTAGAAGCTTATGTGTGTAGGCTATAGATTTTAACCTATTGGTCCAATATAAGACGCGCGGGGTTTAGTCTCTCGCTTAGAAGCCTGCTTGATCTTTTCCTTTCAATGGATTTGCTTTTGCATTTCCCCACTAAAGGCCTTGCCGAAACAGTACGCAACTCTATTTCCACTCCACCTACTTCTCTCTCTCACGTCTAATCTACAAACTACTCTCCCATCAGAAGCAGACTTCACCTGTTACTTGTAATTATAAGCTCTCCTCTCTTTGTCCTTTGCTTTCGGTGATTATGCATGATCGTCTATTCTCATTCCTCTCTTCGCGAACAATATGGGACCTCTAAGCTTAGTTTGTTAAGATTTTGAAATGGCTTTTTATTTTCTTTGGATTTCATATTCTTTAACCAAAATCAGCCTAAATTTGGTTCCATTTTCGCACATTTCGTGTGTATTCTGCCTCTGTAAAATTCTTTTTTCCTGGGTGATCCATTCCCATTCCTACTGCCTGATCATTAGTTTTGATAAGCTAAAGTGCGACCTGCTGTATTGTAGTTCACCCTTTGCTCATTCGTAGTTTGGTTCAAGATTCGTGAGGTTTAGATACTGTAGTTTTGGTAGTTCATGATGCTGGGTGTCTAAGAATTTAATGTATTTGCTAAATAAAGGATGGCATTCCTTAAGGAAAAATTAATTTAAATATAATACGCTTTCGTTGAGGAAAAATATCAAAGATTAATAAATGCGTGCGGGCTGTGGCCATTGTTTGTTTAATCTCTGTGGTTAACCTCAATCAGGCTATTTGCTTTATGCTGCCTCTTCCTTCTCTTCATAGTTCATACGCCAGTTGTTTGTCAAAATGCCACGATTGTTGATGTCGTGCTCATTGTTTCTGATTTTTCATTTAAAATGGTGCTTCACATTTTAGGTTTACTCATTAGAGTTTTTTTTGTGACTACTTGTTATTAGTTTCTATCTAATATCTTCCTAATCCCTTTCGCTCTTTTACGTTTGCATTTCTATTTTTCATGTTTAATAAATTTTCATCTTCTCTGCCTTTTGGTTTTAGGATCAACAGCTTTTGGGCCTTTGTGATTGTAAATTACCATGTTTGGCTCCACCAACCGTAATTTTTTTTTTGAATTATCGGCTTTATGTTCTAAAATTTTCAAATGATTTTGATCTTCACATGGAGCTCAAATTTGAAGATCTTTTCATTTTAGTTAATTATTTTGGTCCCTTAATCTTGTTAAATGAGTAATGACTGGACTTTTCATTGAAGGTCTTTTCATTGTAGTTAATGATTTTGGTCCCATGTTAGCTAACTGTTCTTCTTATCATTCATTAATTTTATGCCTTTGATTTTCCATTCATTTATTTATGAGAATAGAAATGTCGACGAGCATGAAATCGTAATCTATTTGTTTGTTTGTATTTTTTAAAAATATGTGTGAAGGTTAGTACTTGCGAATCTATAAGATCAATGTCCACAGGTATGGAAAAGAGATGGATAAATCTAGGTGTAATGGAAAAAAGAGGAAAATCAAATGACAGATTGAGAAGATGGATAAGACTTTGAGAACACAAGTCATTAAAACATTTAAGAAGTGAAAGATGTAGAAGAGATGCAAAACGTTGATTCTGGAAATTGGGAGATGTAGATGAGAGATGTTGGGTCAGTTAAGACAGTGAAGTTGAAGAAGAGAGGAGCTGATTAGGTTTTTTTTTCCAATATATAGATATATATATATATATAGTCAGGCAGGGCTGTGAACTTCGAGCTTGACCTAAGACCCAGCCAACTAGGGTGAAACCTGTTGACTTTGGGCTGGATCGGGCTCAGTTCTTTTGTCAAGCCTAGAATATCAGCACATGCATATGGGAGAACATAATAGTGTCTAGATGATAGAATAAAAATATTTTCACGCATTGCATAATGTTTCTGTCATTTCTTATCATTTACTTCATTTCTGAATTCAACTTAAACAAGATAAAATGAATTATGTATAGGGTTTGATGGACTTAATTGTTTTAGTTATTTCTTGTCGGCAAATGTGAGTTTATGCTAAACCTTCATTAGGATTGTTGGTCTAATAGTTTAGAGGTTCTATGCTTTTGCTCATTAGGAAGCGACTATTTAGCTTTATAAATGATCCGCCAACCCTTTTTAAAGTGGCGATTGGAAGGAAACCAATAAAAGATAAACCAAGTGTAGATAGTGGAAGCAAATCGAGAAACAACATTAAGGTGATACTTTTGTTCTCCCTTTGAATCACAAATGAATTATATTAGATTAGTGCTTTATGTTGTAAGATTTAATATGAAATCACAACACATAAAAACCAAGATCGATCATGTCAAATTATTAAGAGTAATTAGATAGCGGAAGCGTACCTGAATCCATAAGAGTAATCACATATACGATATTACAGTGTGTGTTGATCTTTCAAGAGATGTCTTTTGGATGTTTTTATCTTTCTCTTGATGGGATTAAAGAAAAGAAATCCCTAATCCTCTCTTGGGGACCATAACCTCATATTTATATCTTTAGTGTCAATTACTAATTTGCCTATCATAAATTAGAAATATAACACAGGGTTTCTACACATATCTTAGCCCATACTTTAATTAGATGATTTGGATCCAATAACCCAAAACTTTATTAGACCACTTTTATTTAGGTCATACCTTACAATATCCCATGATATTTAATTATACATTTATGTTAGTCCAGCTAAAGGTAAATCCAACAATCTCCCACTTGGACTACATATATATATAATCTCTTATAATTATATGTCATGATAAAACTTATGAGCTCAAAATTGCTATTATTGCTTAATCATCTTTAAACAATCCGGTCCATTAATCATATCAATACAGGATCAAAGGAATCTTCGTTATAATCATCGTGACTAAACTCATCAATGGTCACATACATTAATAAAACAATGACATAGATCAAGCATGGATGTGTAACATGGAAATTTCATGTCATGTGATCTTTAACATGCCTATTTCCAACTGGTCCTACTTTATTCCTTAATCAGATCAAACCAAATGAAATCAGAGTGTAAATTTACAAAACAAAACTTTATATTGAAATACCAAATCATACAAATTCCGTAAGACATGTTTGTAAGCATAAATGCATGCAAACTCCCACTAAATCAACATATCATCAAATGTAAAAACACCCATATGAGCTGTGTGCTCATGAAAGGCCTTGGGTGGTAAACCTTTAGTCAGTGGATCTGCAATTATGGAGTTTGTTCCAATATGTTCTATAGGCAACTGACCACTCTAAATTCTTTCTTTAACAACCAGGAACTTGATTTTGATGTGTTTCGACTTTGACGAGCTCATGTTGTTATTAGAATATAGCAATGTCGATTTATTGTCACAAAATAACTTTAATGGTCTTTCAATGCCATCTATAATTCACAACCCAGGGACAAAATTTTGTAGCCATGTGCCATGATTGGATGCCTTATAACAAGCTATGAACTCAGTTGCCATGGTGGAAGAAACTATGAGTGTTTATTTAACACTCTTCCAAGAAATAGCTCCTCCAGCAAGTATATAGATATAGCCTACAGTGGATTTATGACTGTCTTGGCATCCCACAAAATCGAAGTCAGAATAATCAATGATCTCTAACTTATCTGATTTTCTTTATGTAAGTATGTAATTTTTTGTTCTCTTGAGATACCACATAGCCCTTTTGACAGCTTTCCAATGATCCAGTCTGGGATTGCTTAAATATCTGCCGAACATTCCAACAATGTTATCAATATTCGGACGCGTACATACTTGAGAATACATTAGACTCCCTAAAGCTGAAGCATAAGGAATCTTCTGCATTTCTTTAGTTTCTAAATCATTCTTGGGGTATTGACTGAGACTGAATTTTTCTCCTTTAGCTATAGGGGTATCACCTGGTTTAGAATCCTGCATGCCAAATCTCTTAAGTACCTTCTCGATATAGCTATTTTGTGATAACCCAAGAATACTTCGAGAGCAATCTCGATGTATCTGAATTCCTAATAAAAAAGATGCATTGCCAAGTTCTTTCATTTCAAAACTCTTTGATAGAATTTTCTTGGTTTTAAGCAATAAGCCTATATCATTACTGGCAAGTAGTATGTCATCAACATATAAAACCAAAAAAGTATACTTACTTACACTGAACTTATGGTATATACAGTCATCAAGTAGGTTCATCTCAAAACCAAACAAGATGATAACCTGATGAAACTTGTAATACCATTGACGAGAAGCTTTCTTGAATTCATAAATGGATTTTTTTAATTTACAAACCATCTGCTTTGAATCTTTGAAAATAAAGATTTCAGGCTACTACATATAAATTGTTTCATCAATGTCTCCATTGAGAAACGCCATCTTAACATCCATCTGTTGTAACTTAAGATCAAAATGAGCCACAAGTTCCATTATAATCCTAAAGGAATCTTTTGAAGATACCAGCGAGAAAGTTTCTTTATAGTTGATACCTTCTTTCTGAGTAAAGCCCTTTGCGACAAGATGAGCCTTATATCTTTCTACGTTACCTTCTGAATCCCTTTTGATCTTAAATATCCATTTGTAACCAATGGGTTTCAAACCTTGAGGCAATGAAACAAGATCCCAATCGTCATTTTCGCTTATGGAATTAATTTCCTTATCCATTGCATCAATCAACTTTTGAGAATTAGAACTTGCAATGGCTTCATGGAAGTTGATTGGATCATCTTCTACTATACCAATGTCTATATTATGTTCTTAGAGAAAGATAATATAATCATCTGGAATTGCACTTCTCCTTTCTCTAGTGGATCTCTTTAATGACACTTGTTCTTGAGGTTGTTGAGCTTGTCCATTAGGTATATTCAATTGATTGTGAATAGGAAGATGTTCGACATTGTCTTGTTGTTCTGAAGTTCCTTCTTGAAATAAATCAGGAATAATATCCTGATCACGAGCAATATCAACTGTAGGAAGAGAAACAAATTCCTATTCAAAGATAAAGTCTCTTAACCTTATTCTTCTCTCCCCCTTCAAACTCAACATTCTCAAAAAATCTTGCATTTCCCATCTCAAAAATTGATTTATTTGTGGGGTCATAAAATTTATACCCCTTTGATCATTCAGAGTATCCAACAAAGTAGCAACTAATTGTTCTTGAGTCCAGGTTCCTCTCATTTGGCCTATAAGGCCTTGCCTCAACCGAACAATCCCAAATATGAAAGTGCTTTATACTAGGCTTTTTGCCTGTCCATAATCCAAAAGAGGTTTTAATTGTTTCCTTAGTTGGAACTCTGTTAAGAATATAAGCTGTGGTCTTTAATGCCTCTCCCAAAAGCGAATCTAGTAAGATAGTGCGAATATTCATACTCCTTACCATGTCCTTAAGTGTTCTGTTTCTTCTCTGAGCAACATCGTTCATGCTAGGATTCTCTAACATAGTGTACTGTGGGATAATACCGTATTCCTCTAGGAATTAGGAAAATGTTCCTCGATATTGTTCACCGGAACTGTCATATCTACCGTAATATTCACCACTAGGGTCAGATATGACACTTTTAATCCTTTTGCTAAGTTAATTTTCAACTTCAGGTTTAAAAACTTTAAACATATCCAGTGCCTATGACTTCTCATGAATGAGATAAAGGTAACTGTAACGTGAATAATCGTCTATGAATGTAATAAAATACCTTTTACCATTCTAAGCAGGTGTAGGAAATGGCCCACAAATATCTGTATGTATTAGTTCTAAGACGTCTGAAGATCTTTTGGCACCCAATCTTTTTATGTTTGTCTGCTTCCCCTAAATACACTCAATAAGAACTTCAAAATTTGATATATCAAGTGGATCAAGAATTCCATCTGATATAAGCCTTTCCACTCTTTGTTTAGAGATACGCCCTAAATGCTTATGCCATAATGAAGCAAAATTGTCATTTTTCAATTTTCTTTTAGTACCTCATGAATTAACATGCAAGGATTCATTAGATGAGGCTTCTGTATCAAGCAAATAAAGGTTATCAATTTTGGATAAAGAACCTGAACCAATAAGTTTTGAATCCTGAAAAAGATAAAATTGTCCATTTCCAAAAGAACAATAATAACTAACAATGTCCAAAACGGAAATAAAAACCAAAATTTACCTAAAAGATGGTGCAATATAAGTCTATTTCAAATCCAAATAATTTCCATTCTTTAATGATAACCTAAAAGTCCCTATTGCCTCAACTTCAATTGTAGTTTCATCAGCTACATAGATGTATTTTTCACCATCAATGGGTTTTTGACAACTCAGGTAGCCCTACATGGACACACTTATATGAGTAGTAGCACCAGAATCTATCCACCAAGTGTGTCTAGATACTGAAATCAAATTAACCTCAGAACAAACCAAAGAAAGAAGTGTACCTTTCTTTACACACCAAGCATGATATTTGGGACACTCCTTTTTCATGTGAGAAGTACTTTCACAAAAATAGCAACTAAAACCCTTAGTTTGTTGTTTTGATCCCTTATGTTGCTTCTTTTGTGGTGCTTTACCCACAGCTTCTTTATCTTTCTTTCTTTTCTTGATATTGCCCTTAGAATTGGATGCCAAATGAGCACTTTCAACTTTCTCTTACTTTAATCTCTCTTCTATTGGCACACAATGTGAAATGAGCTTATTGAGAGTCCATTTCTCCTTTTGACAATTATAACTGACCTTAAATTGAATGAATTGTATGGGAAGAGAGATCAAAACTAGATGTACAAGCAAGTCTTCCGATAGCTCTAACTTTATTGCCTTTAGTTTGGAAGTAAGATGACACATTTCTAGAATGTACTCTCTGATGCTCCCATTGCCTTTATAACTTATGGAAACAAGTTTTGTTAAAACAACACTTGTTTATGCCTTTTTGTTTTTAGCAAAACGTTGCTCAAGTTCCTCAAGGAACAATTTGGTATCCTTTTCTTCAGATATTGTGCCCCTGAATGTTTCCAGAATTGCATGTTTCATGATCATAAGGCTCATACAATTTGAGTGTTCCCACCTTTCCCAGTCCCTCTTTTCATTAAAGGAACTTACATCCATAAGGGTAGGGTTTGCTCAATCCAAAGAGCAAGATCTAGATCCATGCAGCCAAGAATGATCATAACTTTCTCCTTCCAAATCTTGAAGTTTGTGCCACTCAGGACATGAATTGAGTTGATGTTGGCAGATATAGAAGAGGCAGATATATTAACTGAATCGAAAATAAAATAAACAAGATAAGATCACAATCAAAATCTGAATGCTCTATAATTAATACATTCAAATAATGGTAATCCCATCACAAGATACCTAACACAACATTGAGATTTAGTCTTTAGACAGAAATATCAATTTGTAAGTGATACTCTTGTTCTAGTGATCAAATATTGACAATAAATTCATGTCAAATATAAGCCTTTCTTTGGACCAACTTATAAGTATATAAAAACCGAATAATTATCACATATTTATCACCACAAGTGTGTTTAAATTTTGGCTAAATAATAAACTTCCTTTGGGCTGACCATTATTCACATAAAATTCTTCCATACGCAACCGGCTTGATATTTTAAAATTAAATAATCTACACAATAGAGATTACTTTGGCAAAATATTGGTTCAATAAATTAATTCAAAATAACAATAAAAAAGCCAAAAGTTGAATCCATTAATTTAACCCTAATTGATTTTGATTAAGGCATATACTAATCCTTTAAAAGAAAGCACAAGTCAAAACTTTGAAAAAACAAAATGTTTAAGACAAAGCCATATAAAACAAAATCTTTGACTTGTCAACCCCTTTTGCAAAGAAAGTACACATGAGACAAAGCCATATAAAACCAAAAATTTGACTTGTCAACCCCTTTTACAAAGAAAGTACACATGAGACAAAGCCATATAAAACAAAAAAATACTTTGCAAACAAATAGAGGAAGGGCAAAGTAGGACAAAGAAGAGTTGTAAAACATGAAAAGCTTCTGCTCACTCACAGGACTTCGTCTCTGTTTCCATGCGTATTCTTCTCGTGACTCACTCAATTATTCCTTTTATAAACTTTATAAAGAAAGTACACATAGCCAATGCATTACATAGTCTTCTTCATACTTTTTTTAATTTATTATTGTTAAACATAACAAAGCATCGAAATCGATATTCCAACAATCAACACAACAAAACCCACATAAATCTGAATCAAGAAACTAATGAATCCTGACCGAAAACACGTAATCTATATTTCTTAATAATTCAACATGACAGTGGCTCTGATACCACTTGCAAGATTTAATCAAATCATAACACATAAAAACCAAGATTGATCATTTCAGATTATTAAGCGTAACTAGATAATGGAAGTATACCTGAATCCATCGGAGTAATCACATATGGGGTATTACGGTGTATGTTGATCTTCCAAGAGATGTCTTTTGATTGTTTTTATCTTTCTCTTGATGGGATTAAAGAAAAGAAAACCCTAAGCCACTCTTGGGGGCCATAACCACATATTTATAAGTTTAATGTCAATTACTAATTTGCTCATCATAAATTAGAAATATAACACTGGGTTTCTACACATATCTTGGGCCATACTTTAATTAGACGATTTGGACCCAATAACCCAAAACTTTATTAGACCACTTTTATTTGGGTCACACCTTACAATAGCCCATGACATTTAATTACACATATATGTTAGTTCACCTAAAGATAAATCCAACATATGTTGCACCATTATTTTCAACTAACTTCGAATATGAAATCGACGTTGCTATTGTAGAGATTAGTTGATGGGCAGTTGAAAGGTAATTCAAAGTTACTTGATGAAAGCTATGCAGATGAGGAGGACGAGCACAGTGGCACACTTTGTGGGAGCTGTGGAGGGAATTACAATGATGATGAGTTTTGGATATGCTGTGATGTTTGTGAATGATGGTACCACGAGAAATGTGTGAAGATAACACCGACAAAGGTAGAAATGATCAAGCAATACAAATGCCCTTCATGCAGCTCAAAGAAGGTTAGATAGTAACAATCAGAGTGAAAGCTTATGAAGGATTAACCTTGTTAAGGTTAACCTTATTTCTCTTACTTCCCTCATGTTGCCATAAAAAGCACCTGATAGTGTGTTCTTTTTATATCATTTTCATTTTCCTTTTTCTTATTTGTCCCTTTTTGCCTATTGCATGTCACAAGTATTTGTGTGTAACAAATGCACATTAGTTGAATTCAACTCTGGAAGTATTCACATCCTAGAATTCGTTACATAGTTATTATTTAAATGTTAGTGTTAGATTAACTCAAAGTGGTTGCGCCAGTTGAAATTTGTAAAATTTATTATAATAATATGCATGTGAGTGATCTTAAAAAAGATGCACAAAGCAAATTGTAGCTTATTTTTTTACTAACAAATGGTGGAGTTTTTTGATGTAAAAAACTGTCTAAAAGTGAAAAATATTGACAAAGAAAAGCATCTAAAAGCTTACCCAAAGCATCTAAAATAGAATTTATATGTCTATGAAAATAGTTAAAAATGTATTTTTTCGACGCATCTATTTGTAAATAGATTTTTGATGCTAAGATGCGTAAAAAAATGTATATTTTTTGACACATCTATGTGTCTAAGAAAACCTTTGAATATAGTTTTTGTGACATTTCTTTTTTTAATTCTCTATAAAGCATCTAAATTATTTTTAAGACAAAAAAGCGTCTAAAAACTCCACCTTTTGTGTCTTTAAACTCCATATTTTGTTATACTGATTTTTTAATGAAAAAATGGATTCCTTGCAAGGTGTAAGGTACTATGACTGACACAAAATAAAGAAATCATCTCTTACTTGTGCTCGAGCTCCTCCGACAACATTTTCAACCAAATTGCTTCTTTACTGGCTTGTGTAGCTGCTACATATTTTGCTTCTGTTATTGACATAGCCACAACTGGCTACAATTTTGAGAACCACCTTATAGCCCTATTAACTAATGTAAATACATAACCTGTGGTGGATTTGATGCTATTAAGATCACCTTCATAATCAGAATTCATATATCCACTAATAATAAAGTCTGATCCCTCATATCACAATGCAACATCTGAGGTCCCTTTAATGCATCTAAGGTCCTTCTTATAACATTCCAATGCTCTTTTCCAGGATCCGTCATGTATTGACAAACTACTCCTACCGCATGTGCAATGTCTGGTCTTATACAAATCAAAGGGAACATTAAGCTTACCACTGTTGATGCATACAGTAATCGAGACATCTTCATTGCTAGGACTTATGTTGGAGGATAACTTGAGGTTAATAAGAAGTTGGGTAGAAATTGGCTTACAATCTTGCATGATGAAGCATCAAAAGATCTTCTTTAGATAATTCTTCTAAGAAAGACAAATATTCTTGTTACTTCTATCTAAGTGAATTTGCATCCCTAGAATCTTATTTGTTGGTCCCAAGTCCTTCATTTCAAATTCCATAGCCAACTGAGCCTTCAATTCTATAATACGATCTTTGTTAGAGCCTGCTACTAACATGTCATCCATATACAGTGGTAAGATAGTGAAGTCATTTTCACTAAACCTCTTGAAATATACGTACAAAAGCGTCTACATTTAGTCTGCTATATCCAAAGCTCATAATTAAGGAATCAAATCCCTTGTACCAACACCTCGAAGCCTACTTTAGACTATATACTGATTTATTCAACCAAGTTCTCCTTTCCTGCTTTTTTAAAACCTTATGTTGAAGCATATAAATCTCTTGTTCAAGATCCCCATGAACACTACAACAATATATGGAGTTTACAGACATAAAAGGTGGAGTTTTTAAATGTTTTTTTACGTCTTAAAAATAATTTTAGATGCTTTATAAAGCATCTAAAAAAGAAGTTTCACAAAAACTATTTTCGACGATTTTCGTAGACACATAGATGCATTGAAAAAACATACATTTTTTACGCATCTAAGCATCGAAAATCTATTTACACATAGATGCGTCGAAAATATACATTTTTGACAATTTTCTTAGACACATGAATGCTATTCTAGATGCTTTGTGTAATCTTTTAGATGCATTTCTTTGTCGATATTTTTCATTTTTAGACAGTTTTTACGTCAAAAAACTCCACCATTTTGAAGTAAAAAAATAAGCATACAATTTGCTTTGTGCAATTTTTTTAAGATCACTCACATGTATATTATTATAATAAACTTTACAAATTAATCTAAAATATTTGTCTGCATATTATTATAATAAATTAACACTTTTGTTAATAAATATTATATTACACAAATTTATATGTATATAATAGCACAAATTAGCTGAAAAACCTATCATTAAAATATAAATATATGGAGTACATAGATTTATATACAGTTGCTCTCCCAAATAACGAAAGTAGCTAAATCGATTTTTGGCTACATATATGTCCATAGCTAAATAACGAAAGTAGCTAGAAGCACAAAGGCTAGACTCTTCCTCCATAATCACTAGCTTACACCCAAAGCATAAACACATGCCAGTCGACCATTACTCTGCATCATAAAAAAAATATCATTCATTTATTAGCACTAAAAATATAAGTATAGCATACAATACCATTAGATATAAAGTAAATAAGTAAATATGTATCCTTGTTTTTTCTGATTCCCGAATTCTACGTCACAAAATTGAGTTCTATTTGATTTTCTAACTTAAAAAATAAATTTTATAAACAATCTATAGAAACCATGATCTGAGTTCTCTGACATACCTTAAGTCTGTATCAGCTACTGTTTCTGCATATAATGCCATTATCCTCTTGTAAACACGAAACCTTTTGCACAATGAATCAGAGTCAAAACATGCAAGCATTAATAAATCTAAATTTTCATAACAAATTTGAGGAAATTTTTAACTAGACTATTTTTGCAACACGAACCTCTATATCAGACCAAACTTTATCTCTCTGAATCTTGGCAGATGAAGATGAAGAAAGCATCAATTTCAAGATCCTTCATCTATTCTCACTTTTTGCTCTCTTATCTTTGTAGCTCCTCTTTATATCACAATTTATTGACAATTAAGATCTAACAAAAATATACTAAAATAAATAGACACTAAATAAGAAAAAGATCTTACATTCTCATAACTTCTCAAATAAGAAATATATCATCATTTACTTAAGAAAAAGAACAAAGAGCATTCATCAGTTTTAGGAATCTTTGTTCTTTCTCATTTTTTGCTTAAAATTTTTCTTACAATCATTTCTTACATCGTAACCTATTGATGATCTAGATCTAACAAAAAAAAAGATGAAATCCATGAGAGATCTTACGTTCTTTACTGAATCTTCACGTGAGAAAGTCGCAACAAAATAGAAAATGCAATTATTTCACATGCATTTTCTCAACAAACAAACAAGAAAGTTAAAACGGAGGGAACTAGTCTGAATATGCAATGAAAGACCTTCTTCAGATGATGCATGGAGAAACGTGTGCAAGAGACGAAGTTTCTTTTTCTTCTTCTTTGACTCTTCGACATTGCCAAAACCAGAAGCAACAGAGGCGACGTCCTTACCCTTGACGATCTCGGCCATTACGTGATTGAGGTTAAGAAAAGAGAGAAAGCCAGAGCAGGTGGAGCTTAGGGTAGAGGATCTGAGCACAACCAAAGTAGAAGAAGGAGACGAGAGCTTCAAGGAAAAGAGCAGAGCAAAAGATATTTGAGAAGAAGAAGAAGAGTGAAGAGTAGTTGGGATTCTAATAGAAGAAACAGAGAGGGTGTTGATTGCTCTCTCTATTTAAGCCACAAATTGTTAATCATACTCTCTCTTCATTTATTTATCATGTGTTGTCTAAAATAAGTGAGTAGAGCTTTTCGAGCAGTGTGGGATTGTTTAAACTTTTGGTGTTGGGAAGAAAATAGGGAGTATTGGACCAGGGTGTTTTGTTTTGGAGGATGATGGCTCAAATTATGTGCGGTTGGATCCATGTTAATAGGGGAAAAGTGAAGTTACTTTGGTGTTTGGGCCTTTCTGTCCCGACCTAAATGCCCTACATGGACTCTTATCTGCTGGGCTGGGTTGTTGGAGTATGTTCTTTATTTACAATTAGTTTAGAAATTAGGTTTAAGAAGATTTAAGTTATCTTCATCTTGATTTTAAATTAATTAATTTTTAATTGAATTGAATTTTTTAATTTTAAATTATAGGCCAAATTTAAATTTATATCTTAATTAATCTAAAATTTGAAATGAATGTTGGTGTGCAAGGGAGGAAGAAAAATTTTGCTATATTTTTAGACTCCTTTTTAGTTTATTTTTAGACAAATTTTACTGTCTTAAATAAATGTCTAAAAACTTCACCAATTCTTAGATTATTTAAGACAATTATTAGATGTGTCTACGCATAAGTATTTAAAACCTCCTTATTTTAGTGTAGTGGAAGAAAGGCTGTCTGTTCTAGATGTAATTCAAATGTACCACATATTGTCAGGACTACTCAAACTGTCATAAGTCGAACCACAAAGGAAAATATTTCATTAAAATCAATTCCTTCCTTCTGAGCATATCCTTTCACCATCAATTTGCACGATACCACTCCACCTAATCATCACCATTTTGCTTGATCTTATAAACCCATTTGTTGTTAATGACCTTCCTTCTTTGTGGTAGTGCCATAAGTTCTCAAGTCTTATTCTTATGAAGATCTTCAATTTCTTCCTGCATTGTATCCATCCATTAAGATGCATTTAAACTATTCATTGCCTCGTCCTAAATGGTTGATGGTTCCCTATCCTCAGTTAAAGGACAGTATGCAATATTAACCTTCATAATATAGTCTAAATGCCAATATGGTAGCCTTTTTGGGAGATTTGATCGATGAGTCTTTGGAGCTTCAAACTCTATTGGTTTTTGTACCTCGTGCTCTAGTGCTGCTTCAAAAGAATCCGTCTGGGATTCTTTTTGCACCTGAACACTAGTAGTATCTAAATCTTTCTTTGATGTGCGATCATTATCTCCTATCTTTTGTAGCTCATCTACAAAGATTACATTCCTGTTGATGATAACCTTATGGGCAGTGGGACCCATAGGTGATACTCCTTCACTCCATCAAAATTCCTCAAGAATAAGCATTGCCTAGATTTTGAATCTATCTTTGTAGTTTCTTAGGGATTGTACATCACGTACACAGGATTTTCAAATATATAAAGGTTTAAATAATCATCTGGCTTACCAATCCATATCTCTATTGATGTCTTCATCTCAATTGCAGTTGATGGGGCTCAGTTTACCACATAACAGGTGGTACTGACTGCTTCTACCCAAAAAGCCTTGTGCAAGCTTACAGTTACCAACAAGGCTCTCTCTAACAGTGTTTTTTTCTTCTACTTTGCCACTCTATTCTACTAAGGAGTGTATGCCATTGTGAACTGCCTTCTGATGCCTTCTTGCTTGTAGAATTGATCAAATTCATTGCTAGTGTATTCTCCTCCATTATTTGCCCTAAAAAACTTGGTCTTCTTTCCAAATTCAAGTTCTACCTGCGCTTTGTGTACTTTGAAGATTAGAAACACATCTGACTTCCTCTTGATTGGATATGCACAACATCTCCTACAATAATCATCAATAAATGACACAAAATATTTTGCTGCTCTTAGGGATGGAACTCGTGCTTGCCATACATCATAGTGAACTAATTCTAGATCAACCTTGCTTCTAGAATTTGATGTGTTAAACTTCAAACGATGATGCTTACTTATAATACAATGTTCATAAAAAGGAAGTGATATTTTTATAAGTCCATGAAGTAGCTTCTTCTCTGCAAAGATTTTCATTCCTTGTTCAGACATATACTCAAGTTTCTGATGCCATATTATTGCTGATCTTTCACTTGAACTACTTGAGACAACTGATGCTTCAGCTTCCTCCAAAGTCTTTCCCTTTACTATATATAAATCTGCAATTATCTTTTCTCCCTTCATAAGTACAAGTACTCCTTTTATTATTTTAATGATCCTATTCTCACCATCAATGTTGCACTCAAGATCATCCAATGTTCCTACAAACAATAGGTTCTTCTCTAAGCCCCTTATGTGACCCATGTCTTAAATAGTATGAATTGTAACATCATTCATCTTTAGCTTGATAGTTCTAATGCCAATGATCTCTAAGGCATGATCATAGCATATATACACAGATCCTCTAAAGATAGGTTCATAATGATGGATCCATTCTCTTCAAGAGGTCATGTGGAACGTAATTCCTAAGTCAAGAAGCCATACTTCAGTAAATATTTTCCTACCTTCATTAGTTGTTGCTGCTTCATAACATAGAGCATCTTCGTTATTGGAACAACTTGCCATATTTCCTTAAGGATTGGAATTTTTCTTTAAATTCCAATAATCTTTCTTTAGGTGACCTTTCTTATCACAATTGTAGCATTTTAAATTCTTCTTACTTCTTAATTTTGATCTACCATGATTATGGCTTGCAGTTTGACCTCGTTCTATTAATCTCCCTCGCATCCTTTGTTTTTACACCAATGTTCCTCTTCTAGGACAGCAACTGAAACATCGTCGAAGGCTAAAACATTCATAAGGATATTATTTGTTAGGTTGATGATGAGTTGATCATATAAATAAGGTAAATTTTGAAGTAGAAGCTCATCACGTTCATTTGACTCTATTTTACAACCCAATGAAGTAAGTTCAAAGAACAGAGTATTTAAGGTATTGACATGCTCTATCATTGAAGTAGATTATACCATATGAAGAGTATAGAGTTTCCTCTTAAGGAAAATTTTGTATGGAGTGACTTACCCTCATACAGTTTAGTGGGATAATCCCATATCTCCTTTGCCGTCTTCTTCTCCTCTATGCTTGACAACACCCCACGTGCTAATGCCAGATGAAGGTTTACAATAGCATTTTTGTCCATCTCATTCTACTTATTATCATCTATGAATGTTATCGACCTTTCGCTGATGGCTGCTAGAGAATTATCTTTTCTCAAGATATCCTTCATCATCCACTTTTATAATGAGAAATTACTCCCATTGAACTTCTCAATCTCAAATTTTACAACCATTTCTTCTATCATAAATAGAACTTAGCTTCCACTATTTCATGTGAATAGTACTTGTACGTATGAATAATTCGTGTACGTATAAATAGCACTCGTATGTATGAATAGTATCGTACTTGTATGTATGCATAGTAACGTATATGTGATAGTACCATATAATTGAATATTGCCTAGTTGCTATGGTGATTGTTACGATTATAAATAGTAAAAAATAATACTTGTTATAGTTGCCACCTTGCTAGTTATTATTTTACTATTCACCAACTTTCATTGAATTCACCCGAAATTTGAACGGATTGCACCAAAAAATTCATCGTAATTGATACCACTTGTTGTGAAAATTGACCAGATTAGAGTAGGTTGGTAGCTAAATCGGATTGAAGGAATAGTAATGAAGAACTAAACCTAAATTTTTTATGTGGAAAACTCCAAACAAATCAAGTTAAAGACCATTGGCAAGAAGAAAAAACTTTACTATGAAAAATTTAGGAGTTACAACCTCTCTCTAATTTGCAAGGAGAATCACTAATTCTCTCAAAAATATAAGAAGCACTCTCTAAACTATAAAGAGTTAACTAAAGAAGAGAAGATTTGAGATGAATATAAAACCATATGGGAAGGACTATTTATAAGCCTCTCAGACGTGCTTACAGTTGTCATTTTTTCTTCTTTCTACCTGTGTGTGGACAGTTGTCTACATGCAATTTTATTTCTATTTTTGTTGATGTATTTTAAGTCGGCTGCCTTTCTTTTTTTTAACTCTTTTAAGTCAGTAGTAACAAAAAAAAATAAAAATAATTTAATGTTAATTCTAACTAAAGATGTAAAAAGGCAATTTCAACTACAATCTTCTTTGCTAGTTACTAATAGATTCCTATATTTGAATGGTGGAATTGTTTAACTATTGACGAGTTGTATCCAATGTTTGACATATGAGTTGGTATAAAGATAATACTTCGACAATGGAATAAGGTGGAGTCTTATGAGTAGGAGGAAATGAATTCACAAGGTCAATGAAATCTCAAGAGTAAAAGAGAGCTCATATGTATTGGTGCTCATTGGTAGAAACATATTTGACAATAAATGAGATTTGAATGCAAGATTAAAGATGATTAGTTTAACTAAGTTATATTAATAATTAATTCTAAGGGAACATAAAAAAACTTGACTTTAACGAGAAAGTTCAAAATGCGATTTTAATTATAGAATGATTAAACTTATTGCTTAATTTAGTCACAGAGATCATGCATATAGATGACTCAAGATGGATGTCAAAAGATCTTGAAAACAATTATTAGTTCAATATGCAATGATGTGATGATAAACGACTAAAATATAGAGTAGTAAGTTAAAGAAGCGGGAGCACTTCTTTAAGACATGAGAAAATGATTCAGTGCTATGGAGAAGTGGTTCTCTATGATCTTGGTGAAGTTAGTGTTCAAAGAGAGTAATTCCCAACTAATTGGGTAAAATTAGTAGAAGTAGTAATTCTTCATTCACTTAATAAATTATCGTTTAAAGTTAGTGGTTTATCTTGCTTGATATCTAAATTCTTGCAAGTCTATATAAGGACATCTTATATTGTTTATTTGTGTGACAATAAATATTCAATTATCTGTTAGAGAGAGCTTGAGAGCTTTGTGAAAAATTATTATTATATAAAGTTTTGAGTAGAAAAGTCTTAAGTATATTGTAAAGAACTTAAAGTTGAAAGTATGTTGAGTTCTTTTGCATTATTCATAGTGAGAATAGTTTAATATAAGATTAGTTTTGTCATATTTCTCTGTTAATCTTTTGGTTGAATTGTGCGAAAACTTGCGTGATTAAATATGAGAGAATTACTAAAACATAAGTGAATATAAGGCTTGTAAAAATAAATTAAGTTGTTATTCGACGACCACAAAGGAAGGATGAGTTGATATATAACAAACTTAATTTTAATTATTGTGAGGACTTGGGCAATATTGTTCTATTTTATTATGACTTGAAAAAGTCCACTTGGTGGTTACTATATTTTACATTTGAAATTTCTTTTATAGATTTAAACTAAAAGTAAAATTTTGTATTTGGTAATATTTACAAATTCTCAATTTAAAAAGGCAAATTATTTTAAATATCATAATTTTAAATGTTTATTAAAACTGTTTCAACCTTAATTTTTAACAGTAAATAACATTACTTTTGAGAATTCATTCATGTATATCCTAAAATGTTGTTTACATGTCACTCAACTTGAATTTTGTTATTAAAATACGACTAAGGTATGTCCAAAATGACCTATGTACCCTTAACTTTAGTATATATATTGCTCCCTATCTTTTTTTTCTAACTCATACTCTAATTTCTCTTCTTCTTTTTTGTTTCTATATCTATGTTGAAAAATTGATGATGGAAATAAGTGCAGCATTACATGGGAGTGGGATGAAGAAATGCAGTCAAAATTTTGCTATTACAAGCAAAAATCACATGTGAAATACTGATCATAATCAACTTAAAATTTAGGAAGAAGCTAAATTTATAGATTCAAATATTGGAAAGAATAAGATATTAAATTCTTTAAATAGGTTAAACTAAAGCTTATGAGAAAGTGAAAATATCTGCTTTGATCACATTTAGTTAGATAAAGGACATAAAAGCAACACTTAAAGGTAAAGAAAAAAATTATCTCATTCTATCGTCAATAAGCTAATTTACTAAAGAAAAAGTTAGAGAGAAAGAACTCTTGATGAACTAACTCTATAAGATGTGTAAAACAATTGGAACTTGTTTTTTATTTTTTCTTAAGAAGGAGATTAAGGTGTCGAAGAAAGATAAGAAGACAAAATCACTTAAAGAAAATATGTTGCATTTTAAGAGTGCTCTATGATTTTTTGTAGTTAGTATGATTATTTCGGTATGACATATCTTGACGGAGAGATAATTAATTAAGTACATAAAATTTAGATTTGCTTAGTGTTATATCAAGATGTGATCTAAGGTATTAGAGCTACACCGATTTTTGATGGATATATTTTAATCTTATTTTGCTATTTCTATGAATTAGTTACTTATTAAATAGACATACACCTTGCTATTTTTTATTATTAGTATCATTATCATCAAATTTAAAAGGCAATAAGAAATGCTATTACTAGGTACCTTGCTACAATGTCTGTAACAAATTAGGAACTTCAACTAATACAAAAAGTAAGGAATTCAATAATAATGAAATTTGTAAAGGTTAATTTCAAAACTGTAAGTTAAAACTCACTTAAGGCTCTATGTATATGGTGTAAAATATCTATACATAATAAGTAGTACATAGTGCAATATGAGGTATATAATACCTATATATAAAAAAAATTGCACGTTGCAATAGGGGATACAAAATATCTATATAAAATAATTGTACATAGTACAATATTAGGTACAAAATATTCGTATAAAATAACAGTACATAATGCACATATAAGGCATAGAGAAGTTATACAAAAATCTTGTAAGGATAATTTTTATAAAATTTTCTCCTTTAACCAGTCTAATCTATTGAACTAAGAAAGGTTCTAATTAATATTTTAATGATAAAAATAAAAATTACTAATGAGTTTGTTATCTTAACGAGAAGCTTTATAAGAATATAAGATCATGCATAACTTAAGAAGATACTTTATAAAATTGATAAAAGAAAAGATAAAGTTTGCAAGTTGCAAAGTGAAAATCAAGTCAAAAACAAAAGAAGAACAACGTATATTAAGGTCATTTTATGGTTTATAATATTAACCATATTCTCAATTTATTAGTTTGGTAATCTTAAAGGATTACCATGTACAAATATTTCATATCATTTTATTGTATGACTCTTTTCATTCATCAAAAGGTATTGAACTTTTTATTTTAATTGAAAATCTTTTTAATCTTACAAATATTCTTTGGGAAGTAATTTGAATGTTTTTTTAATCATAATTATATGTAACATATTAAGTTTAAACATTTGAAATTGTTAAAATCATATTTTCAGGAGATTGATAAACTAATATAAGCTAGTGATCGACCAATTTAAGCTAAAAATATAATAAGCAAGTCTATTGACACATTGATAAACTAAAATAATGGTGTGGTTGACCAATGTCCTTCTAAGAGACACATTGGTTGACCAATATACTTGAGTAGTCTACCAATATCTCAACAATTAGTAAATCTATACATTCAATGCACATTGTTCGACTATTGCTATACTGGTTGATTAGTATTCCAATGACTAGTAAGGATCCCCAAAATTTTATAAATACATGTTTCGCATTGGTTCTTGTAGAAGAAGTTGAGTGTCTTTTAATCCCATTTTAAAGTTTTTTCAAATTATTTAAGCATTTATTGTCTTATATTAAATGAGTGAGCCTGTTTGATATTATCAAAGTGATAAAATGGCATTGATATTCCTCTTCACCTATAAGGGTTCTCTTTTCCAAGGAAATATTGTACAAATATTGTTTTTTGTAATGCAAAATTATAGTGCAAATCTAAGAAGAGTCTTGGAAGTGAATGTAAGCAATGATTGTTTCTTGATCCACTATAAATTGGTTTGTATTTCTCTTCTCTAGCTCTTTTACCTTTTTACTTAAAAGCGTTGCTAAAATTAATTATTTTACTTCATACTTTCATATTTTGTAAATTGTAATCATTATCATTTTAAGTTAGTAATTTTTAGTTAGAAATTATTAAACATTCAATTAAATCCTTTCTTGGGTGCCATTAGGGACTAATGCAACCCATTTCCATTATTAAGTGACATTAGTTGATGTGTCTGCACCCTTTGTTTAATAAACCTCAAACTTGCAACCCATTTATAGAAATATTAATTTAACCTATTAATATTAGCTTTAGAATAGACAAACAATTTTCATATATGAGTCTCACACAAGTTATAAAGAGGTATGATAATGGGAATATTGCTCATCTATGTGTTACTCCATGTACATTCCTTGTAGTAATAACACATACTTCTAATGTGGCATTAATAACCCTTATAGGTGGTTATAGTGAGCATTTGAATCATATTGTATCAAATGGTGAGAGATTAGACTAGGGCTTTATAGTTAGTTTTTATAAATCACCATTGTTGTTTTAGCCAATGCAATAAAAAGATAATACTTATTGCAATTTACCTTCCCCAAATTTCATTGCAAGGTCCCTTCAATCCACAACATCATATATTGTTCATATATAGATACTTTAATCTTCATGTTTGTGATCATTTGATAATTACCTTGTTTTATGAAATTAAGTACTCTTATAAACATTGGTAGTTTTTTTGTTTAAGAAAATTTTGTTTATATACTGGATGTATATTATGTCAATAATATTTGCATCATTTATATCAATACCTCTTTATTTTTTAGGGAAAGCTTAAGGGTAAACAATAATGAGTTAATATTAGTTTCATCAATACAATTGAATATGAAACCATAGTTACATATAATTCCAATGAATTACATTGGGATCTCTTAGCTACATTTTATTTTGGTTTAAAACTTTTAAAAAATTATATTTTTATTTGTAGTATTGTTAAACTAAACCATATCTATTCTATAAAATAACACCAACATTTCTTCTATAATTCCCTTTTAAAACCACTATACTATTAAGACTAAGCTCATCTTATGCTTAAAGATAACTAGGCTTCAGTTATTGTAGAGTGGAATTTTTGTCTAATCTCGGCCTAACTCAAAGTTAACAGGTAAAGTTTGATTTGATAAAATTTTGGATCGAACTCAAGTCTAAATTTTTTAAAAATTAACCTGAAAAGGTCATAAAGCCTAATTAAACTTTAGGATTTTGGTTTGACTTAAAAGTTGAGCCTAATTGAGCTCAAACATTTTTAGGCTTACCTGAAAATTTTTTAATTGGGCCTAAAATTGTCAATTCTATTAGATAATGCAAATGTAAAGCCAAATATTTCAATTTGTATCTTTCAAAATCATGTCCAATAAGTTCAAGATCATGTATATGTATCACCTTCACAATTGAATCAACCAACAACACAACAATTCGTACTCATAGGCACACATTTCATACCCTATTCTACCATAAATGTAGTTCCAATTGTTTAAAGTTTGAGGTGTAATCTCATTATGTTTTGAGGTGTAATCTCATTATGTTCGTAGTAGAAAATAAATTTTTTCATGATTTCTTATAAGCTAAGATCACTTTAATTATATAATATGATTAATTCATAAATATAATAGATCATGAATTATAAACGATACCTTTATTAATAAATTTGGTTTTCTTCCCACGACTTCCATTGAATTTAGGGGTCATATGAAAAACCATCACAGTCATATATATGTCAATCATCTAATAATATCTATATAAATAAGTTGAAAAAACTCTATAAAGGATGTAGGCAAAGGTATGCCAAGAATACTAACTCTTGTAAAGCACATTACTATTTATAATAGAGTTTGGATACTTTATTAATTTAATTGAATTATAATTATAATTTAAATTACAATTAATTCTAACTAAATATCAATTAGATTTAAATATTGTTTTGATATTTGTCCTTATTAGTCAAATATCTTATATTTGACTCTAAAAGTGTTCAAATTTTATAATTAAGTTTAACTTGATTAAATTACAATTTTCTTTCTTTAGTGATTCTTTGTGTGTGGTCTATTAGGTTCACAAATATATTGAGAATGAATATAAATTATATTAGTAAATTATATTTAGAGAGATAAATTAGAAAATTTTAAAATCCGTTCAATTTTCTAGTTAAATAATTTATATTCATAGGTCAAGAATAAAATCTAGCAATATATCATGACCATATCTTAAAACAACAATAACAACAACAATGCCTAGTAGTACACAACCTTACTCTTAATGTTGAACACAAGGTCTGAGGAGGTCTAGTAATGCACAACCTTACTCTTAACTAGTAGAAAAACTGCTTTCAAATGACCTATAAGAAGAGAGAGAAAAATAAAATAAAAATACATAAAAAATAAAATAAAATAATAAAAAATAATAATAAGACTAGTAGTAATAGTAGGTAGGCATATAAAAAGGCTTAGGTTAAATCTTTACAAGGGATCCTTTAAATCCTATTACGCCAAATTTTTTTTAGTAAGTTTCAATATTGCTATAACATTCTCAATCACCTCCTTCCAATTCTTTTTAGACCACTCTTTTTTCTCTTATAGTCTCTAAATATGATCTTCTCACATCTTCTCACTGGAGTGTCTAAGTATCTCCACGTAACATGTCCAAACTACCTAAGCCTAGTGTCTTTTAGTTTGTCAATGATATTAGCTATCTTTAATTTGTCCCTTACTATTACATTCCTAACCTTATTGTTTTTAGTAAGGTTGCACATCCAACGGAGCATCCTCATCTCTATCACCAGTAGCTTATAACTATGCTCTTGTTTGATGGGCCACCACACCATCCTACAGAGCATGGTCAGCCTCGCTAAATGATAAAATTTAACTTAAAATTTGAGTGGTATCTTCTTATCACACAAAACTCCTGAAGCACTTCTCCATTTAAGCCACCCTGATTTGATCTAATGAACTATTTTTTCATCGATCTCTCTATTGCTTTGGATAATAGATCCTATATATTTAAAAAACTCCTTTTGCTATATAACTTCTGAACCAATCTTTACCTCTGCATCAGTAACATCATGACCATGTATTAGGAATATTAATATGATTTAACTAAACTTTTTATACATAATCTTTTCATATATTTAATAATCTCATCACACAATGTCTATACATAGAGTGTATATTTAGTGTCCATTATATTTAAATCCACTTATATTGATTATTTATCCTTATTATTTAATTATTTTAATAACATTTAAAAATATTTAGCTTGTCATTCTAACCTGACCAAAGTTTTATTTAGTTAGTTCTAATGAAAAATAATGAAACATTCTTTGTAATTATTTAAGGTGATGAGTTTTGTATTGATCACTTAACTACCTCTATATAATTCATGTCATGTCTAATGACTATTAATCAATCTATCCTTGACTATGATATATTATAAGTAATATCAAAACATAATAACGATTAGATTTTGAAGATCTTAAATTAAATGATCACTTATACAATAACATAACAACCATTAGATTAGATAATTTGAAGATCTCAAATTAAAGATCACTTATACAATCATTATAAAAAGTACCTCTATAGTTACATAAGTAATCTTTCATATGAAGTTTTTATGTTTTAGTTAACTTGTTCTCTAATAAGTATTCACATGTTTATTTAAGTATCTCCATACTTTAGTTTAAGAGATCAGTTACTTCCTTTATAAGAAATGAGCATAATCTTTGCTAGTCTTTTCATTATATTAATATCTAGTTTTAATAGAATAATAACTATGAATAATTTAAGGATGATATCTAGATGGCTAAATGTAAAAATCTCTCGTTAAAGATTCATTAAAGGTCTAACTTAGTCCCTACCCTTTTTCATGGTATAAAGTTAGCCTTTAATATTTTAAAATCGAACACATTGGACCCTTAATCCTAAGTCCTTAGATTTTTATAAAATATTTGTTATTATGCAATTAACCTATCCAACATGCTACAACATAATCATTATAATTAGTATTATTATAGACACATAAGTAATGCTTCAAATCAAAATTTCATATTAGTTAGTTAACTTATTTTCTAACAAGCACCTATACATTATATATATATATATATATATATATATATATATGTACTTTAGTCTATAAGATTGGTTGCTTCTTTTAAAAGGAAGAAATATAATATGTTAAAGTAGTTCTACTTTATTAATGTCTATTCTTAATATAACAATAACTATAAACAATTTATATATGATACCTAAATATAATATGAATCTCATCATAATTTTATGCTTATCATATGTTGTTTTAGAGTATGTTTTCTAGGATATAGAATGTGTTATTAGGTGTTTTCTTAGGTAATAATCATATGTTTAGGAATTAGATTTATGTTTTTCTAGTTCTTTTGTGTGTGTTGTTTGGTGATTGTTGATTAGGGAAATAATTTGATCTCAATCTATGTTTTAGGGGATGTTTAATGTGTTTATATGAAGAGTTGAGACAATGAACTTGAAGAAAAGTTGAGCAAGAAGTTGGAGAAAGAGGTGTCACAATTGTGCATCATTGAAGTTGGAGTAGCTAGGGTGCCTTATGATCTTGCAAAACATGCATGATCATGCAAGTACATGCAGATAAGTGTATGATCATGCAAAGGCAGAATTTCTAGTTCACAAGATTTTTTTATTTTTTTTAGTGATTTTAGGTTATTTTTAGAACAAAAACAAGTGAGGAAACCTTAGAAAGAGTTTTAGAAGGATTAATTAGTATTTAAGATAAAGAAAAGAAGAAGAATACATCTAAGATTTAATCTTCTACTCTTTCATTTTCTTTTCTTGTTCTTAAATATTGATTATAAAAAGTATGGATTTATTTTAGCTATGAATTGCCAAATTTGTTAAGGATTACTCTTGAATTGTTTTGTTAAACTTTTATATAGTTGATTTAATATAAACATACTTTCTGATGCTTGTTACTTTAATCTTTAATCTGAATTAAGAGAATAGGTTGAAATGTCTTTGCTATGTTACACATCAAGACCTGATAATGTAATAGACCTATAAATATCAAATTAGCAAGCAATTGAAGATAGATCTTAACTATTTGTTAGTTACCTATAACATTACTTCAAATCCAATTAGATAGTTAGGAAGAGTTTTGAGAGATTGAGAGGTCATTCAATTCTTATCTATTTTAAATAAGATTACTTGGTTAGATATTAAGAAAGGATAATCATTACTATTGGATTTTAAGGTCAAGAATTATTAAATCAAAAAGGTAAGGTGAAAAAAAGTAAGAACAAAAGTAATTCCTAAGTTTTTTTTAGGAACGTGCAACCGTTATCCTTTAGATGCCCATTGGGTAAACCTTTGGATTGACGTAATAACCTGTAAATCACACCAACTGTGTACTCCGCACTAGGTAAATCTTGTACGACAGGTTCGATCGAGAGAGTGTATGTTGGACCCCAATTTTTTTATTATTTCTTTTTCTTTTCTTTTATTTATTTATCTATTTATTCATTAATTTATTTTATTTATTTTCTTAGAATGTAGTGATTAATTTAGCAAGCATGAAGAGAAATTAGGGTTATTAATTAGAGATGTTATAATTAAATTAGTGTAATGGTCATAAGAGACAACATAAGGGACATTACATTAAAAGAAGGGCAAAACTAGAAGAACAAGACAAATGAAGGGTAAAATTGGAAAATCAAGACAAAATGTAGTCTTGAATAAGAAAGAAGAAGAAGAAAATCGTGAGAAGAGAGAAAGAAGAGAGAAAAATGTGGGAAAGAAGAGAAAAGAAGCAGAAGAATCATGGAAGCTAGGAGAAAGAAGAAGAAGGAAGAGAAACTAACTTGTTTTAGGTAAGTTTCATCTTTTCTTCTTGTTTGAGTAGAAAAAAAGGGGATTAGAGAGAGAAATGGCTTAGTGTTGGAAGAAAGAGAAGAAGAGAAACCTATTTGATTTTTTTATGGATTTCTAAACTAGGTTTTTGTTTTCTAGCCTAGATATACTATGGGTAAGCTAAGTCTAGGCTTGATTTTTATTTATTCTTGATTATTGAAGCTTTATGAATTTCCATTTGAATGTGGATTGAAAGAGAAATTGGTTTGTTTTAGGAAACCAAGAAAACCCTATCCAAGAGCAAGAGGAAAGGTACAAATGAGTTGGATTTTCTAAACGAATTATGTGGGTAATATGTTTATTGTTATTGTTGAGATGAGCAAATTGCTTACTTGTGTGTATGTATGCTTAATTTCTTAAATTTGACTTATTGTGAATGTTGGAAAACGTATTATGATGTATTCTCATGTCATACCTGGAAAGAAGCTATGACATTTTGCATAATCGAAAAAGAGGAAAAAGCATAAGATGCATTAAGGTATGAACATGTAATGAGATGAATTGAGCATAAGAATTTGCTTGTTTTTAGGAAAGAGAGAAATCATTTTGTTTGTCACAGGTACATTGACCTTAACCCTTCTCCCGTATGCCTGCTTGTGGCATATGAGATCCTAAGAAACGAACTCATTTTGTTTATGATGTAAACTTCGGTTTCTCCATTTCGACCCGTGGGACTCTCAAGCCAATTATTTGTGCAAACCATTTTAAGTTGGCAAGTATGATACACATTTGAGTGATTATGTTTGATGGTTAACTATACATGTTATGTGTTATGTGATAACTTCCTTAACTATGAGTTTTAAGCTAGAACGGTTGATGATTGAATTTCTAGATAAAATAAGATATAGATATATACATATATATGTGCTTGAATTTTGTGTGGCTCGTTACCAATGGTCATAAACATATTAGCTACTGAGTTGTGTAGCTCAATCCATTATTTTTACTTCTCAGGTACAGAACAAGAAGGTTAGCGATCCTTGCAAGGCATTTGGGTAAATCCAAGATAGTTCTTCTGTAACTAAATTAGTTTGACTATTTTTGGATAGCTTTATAAGAATACCAAACACGAGCATCCTTTTGTATTTTGTATTAAGTTATTTATGTAGTTGTTGTTATGTAACTAAAGCTATGTTCAAACTCTATTTTGATTTAGTAATGAGATTAAGATTTGAAGAAGTTTCTGTTATACATGTACATATCTATCTTCTTGGTTGGGATTGTTAATTTTTGGTAGTGATGGAATTTGTGTTATGTTGGAAGGATGTATATATATTTAGTGTTAGATGGTTCGGGTCTATCCAAAGGTTTCATCGTGGTGAACCTTTCCCGAGAGACACTCTCGCTTGATTTTGTGACATTGCTGTTACGAAGCCAAAAGTTGGTCATGACGAACACTTCTTGAAAGATCTTTTTGCTTGATCTTAAAAGTTTGCCGCGGTGAACTTTCTTGATGGGTCCTTGTACATGATCCTTACCTGATCCTCTTATAAAGTAGCTCTGTAATAAGTACCGAGATAAGGGCACCAATATTTTTCTGGTATCAAAGCTTAGGCTTTTTAGGATTCATAGTGTTAGAATGCATAGTGGTATAAATGAATATTATGTGTGATAAATTGTTTGCATTGTTAAATTGATTGACTGCATTGAGTGACATGCATATCATGCATACATGTAGGAAATAAAATTAAAACAAAGTGTAAACTAAATGATTATTGTTTTAATTGAAGGAGTATGATGCCACCTCATAGAAGAACATGAGGAGTTTTTTAAGGACCTGTTGCACCTAACCCTCCACTAAGAGAGGAGGGCACTGGTGAGTCTAGAGGCCCAGAAAATGCTGAGGCTTCAGTAGGGCAAGGTAGTGAGCCCTCGCGATTACAAACGCATGAGTCTCCTCTTTCACAGGAGCAAGTGCCTACTCCCTTAGATCCTAGGTTGTTCCAAGCCTTTGCTCAAGCTTTTGTCTAGCCAACGCATGAGTCTCCTCTTTCACAGGAGCAAGTGCCTACTCCCTTAGATCCTAGGTTGTTCCAAGCCTTTGCTCAAG
>JANZXR010000006.1:27036803-27052925 GCA_027575705.1 Erythroxylum echinodendron
CACGCCACCCTCGCGGGGCACGGATTCGGGTATCACGATCGATATCGGGTTCGGGTTCGCGGGAGTGGGGTGTTACACTAGTGATGTTTGTAATTGAAATGGACCCAAGTGACTATTGGGATTTTAGTGATATGTATAATGAGAGTTGTAACTCTTGCGATTGAAAAAGTTTATGAATAAAGTGGACCCAATTTGATTATTGATTTCTACATACGCGTGTGATACGTTTTTTAAAAAAAACTTGTACTGAGTTTCCTGTATTTGACTGTTTTAGCGTGCCACCCTTGCGGGTTATGTACTCGGACATCACTCAGGATGTCGGGTATGTGACTTGCGAGAGTGGGGTGCTACACACCGTGTATAAATATTTCATATCACTTTATTATATGTATCTTTTTATTCATCAAATGTTATGTTTTTGTTTTAATTGAAAAGCTTCCTGATCTTACAAATGTTCTTTGGGAAGTATTTTGAATGTTGTTTTAATCATAATTACATGAAATAGATTAAGTTTAAACATTTGAAAATTTTAAAATCATATTTTTAGGAAATTGATCGACCAATATAGGCTAGTGGTCGACCAATGTAAGCTAAAAATATAATAAACAAGTCTGTTGACACATTGATTAACTAATATAAAGGTGTAGTTGACCAATTTCCTTTCAAGAGACACATATGACCAGTTGAGCTACTCTTGAATATAATAGATCATAAGTAGTATCAAAATATAACAATCCATGTATGATATCTTTTAGAGATCTCAAGTCAAATAATTGCTCATGACATTTTTTATAGATATACAAGTAATTTTTTAAATAAAATTCTCATATTAAGTCATTTTAATAAACTTATTCTTTAATAAGTACTCACACTTTTGTTTAAGCATCATCACACTTTAATATATAAGATTGACCACTTTTTCATAAGGAAGAAACATAATGCATTCTAGTTTTTTACACGCTATTACTATCTAGTTTCAATAAAATAATAATTAAAATAATTTAGGAATAATACATCAATGCAATATGAATCTCATAATTATGATCTTGTCATAATTTCATTTGTAATGTACATTTATTCTATTGAGTTTATTTTATGCATTAGTTAATTAAACAAATATAAATAAGATAAAGAATACTTTTAAATAATTACGTCACAAAAAATGTAACCAATTGATTGATTGTAGGACATAAATTAAGATAGTATTCACCTTCATGTGAGTCCTCCTATTTTGATCCGCCATGGTTATAAAACGATTTCCCTACTTAACTGTAACCTCTACTTCTCATCTACATGGGGGCATTCCTTGAACAATGTTCATATTCCATCATAACATTGTTAATAACAGCAAAACAATAACAACTATCAATTTCTATAACCATTTTCAGCATTGAATATGCAAACTAGTCAAAATATCATTACTTAAAGATCATAGTCCAAGTAAGAGAAAGCCATAGAGGAGTAAAAGGAAGGTGCATGCTAGTTAAGCCTTTGAGTTTGTTAAGCAGAGTAGCGATGATAATGTTTCTACCTCTTTTATGGGTTGGAGAAGTCCTGATCCCTGTCACCACTTCTATCTCCATCTATCCTAACTCTCTGTTAACCTCTCTATTTGAGCCGTAGATTGGAGAAAGGAGGAAAAGAAGAATAAATAGGCTCAAAGAACCATTAAGTTATGCCTTTATTATGACACAACTTTATTCTATAGAGCACATAAAGATTGAAACCTAATATATGGGTGGTAGAATTAAGTTGTTGGTTCTGAAGGCTAAAGATGAGACATACTATAGGGAGTGAAAGAATTTGGCATGATTATAGGGAGTGAGTATAGAGAAGAGAAGTTATAAATTGATTTTATATCAATTTGACAAATAAACCTTACTTACATCCAATTTTCAAATCTCTCTTAGTATTATACTAATATTTCATTTTTGATCGATAAAGGGGAACCCTTGTAATATCTTCTTTAAAGGGTGAACAGGAATTTCAATCCTTTTTAGAAAACCCAAATTTAGGTAAACCAAACAAACTTGATACCTACAAGTCAAATAAACCTTGCTTACTCATTTAATGCTCAAAGACTCGTAATCACTTCACAGCCAATTGATGAATGCTTATAAATACTTGAAAATTCTTATAAATGTGTTATAGTAAACCCTAAATGTCCTAAAAATGTTCAATAACCAAAGTCCTAAGTATTTATATCTATACTAGTTTCAAAATATTAGTAGACATAAGAATTAGTGGTTGTAATAACTAGTTACATCGATATTGTTAGACCAATTTGGCATATTGACTAGTAATAGTGACATTGGATGACCAATATGACATATTGGTTTATTAATGTGCTGTATTGGATAACCAATATACTTACCAATATCATGAGTAAACTAATTACAAATAATGTTTTAAAGTTCTTGACATATTTTTCGACCAAACCTAGATATTGGTCAACCAATGTTTATAGAAATAATATATTGACCAGCCACACCTATATGCTAGTCAATCAAAATGTTTGAAATTAGGTTTTCAAAGACTTTGCAAGTTCTTTCAAAGATCAAACCACATTCCTTTTACTAAAATATGATCTAACAATATTTTAAAAGTTTTCCAAAGAGTATTTTAAAGATTAAAAGAGTTTTCCTTAAAATTAAAGCCTTGATTCCCCTTAATAAATGAAAAGACTTAAACATTAAGATCAAAATAGAATATACTTATGTATGGAGTGCGAGATACGAGAAAGATTATAAGTAAATTTGCAGAATTATTGTGCCTTATTCTTCTTTGATCTTGGTTTTCTTCTTTACTTAAATACATTTGATCTCTGTTAATTATTTTTTCAATTTATTTCATGATGCTTTCTTTTAAAACATCAAAGAATAAATTACTATTAGTAACTATGCTTTATTGTAATCAAAATGTTGATTCTAACCTACCTTAGTTCAATAATCTCTCTTTTTTCTGATGATGTCAAAACATATAATATAAAAAGTCAATAATGGACTTAATTATTTAAACACATACAATATCTTAATATTAAATCAATATGAATATTTTACTCACCATACTTCATACATCATAATAAAAGATCCGAAATGTTAAAAGACAAACCATTTGTCATTTATACATAAGTATCATTAAGTAAAATAAGAAAACAACTTTACCGATAACAAATGCAATATCAATGTACATCAAAAATTAACCACTAAATACAATAAAGCCAAAGTGAACTAACTAAATGAAATCAATAAAAGTAAACGAGCTCTACTTAAATACAGCAACTCCCCCTAAATATAATAACCATTTTTTACAAATATAATGACCAACCTAGTATAATATCACTAATAGTCTTTCCTATATTTAGAAGAAATAAAAAGGAAATCAAACATTTAATTGAGAAGAAACTTGTAACATCTCGTCTCCTATGTTAAGGCTAGAATAGTAAATTATGATAAATTATTGAGAAATTAGGAAAATGAACGTCACGCATAAGTTAAATATGTCACGCACATTTTTTCACATTCATATGATTGTACATGCATTCATTGACATTTTCAGGTACAATTGTGTTATTAAAAGGTGAATTGTGAATTATTTTTGAGCTGAAAATTTATTTGGAGGGTTATACTATTATTTCAGAATTTTAGTGAATTTTAGAAAATTTTGAAAATTTTGGGGTATTTTGGACCAATTATATTTGTGACAAATGGCTAGTATGTATGGTGACACGTGGACTACTAATAAGTGACAAATGTAATGCGTGCACAAGGACACGAAGTGCATGTTTTAGGTGGAAGAATCGGTACAGCTTTGTTCCACTCTCTTGTTCTTCACTGAAAGTACAGCTTTCAAAACTCTCTTTATGTTTAGTCATCACCGAACAACAACTTGTTGATTTTGTATCTTTGATTCACTCTCACTTTTTGAATCCCTATTGAATCAAGTAAGTTGTGTTTCAGTTTGGTTTTGGATGTTCTAATTGATGTTTTGATGGTTGAAAATGAGTTCTTGCATGAAAAAAAATGGAGTAGTTTCGCTGTTGATGTGGAGTTGTTTAAAATGTGTTGGAAATGTTAAGTTGCATGTGTGATAATTGGATTTTGATGTTTAATATGAATCTTGGATTTTTGGAATTTTGTGAGTACTGATGAGCTAAAAATGGGTTAGAGAAATTGTTTGCAAGTTATTGGAGTTAATGGATGTGAGATTGAGTTTCTAAAAAGTTACAATAGAGAGAGAGAAAGAATGGTGGGTGTTTTGGATTTGTGATTTTGGGAGTGTAAAATTGAATTTGATTTGTGTAGAGTTTGTTTTTGGGAGTTAGAAATGTGGAATCAATGAATTAGGATTGTGTTTTTGCTGGCAAAAAAAATAAAGAAAGAAAGAAGAAGAGGAGACGTGCAGTTTGGTGATCTGGGTTTAGTGAAGAAGATGAAGTTGGCATGCTAGAGAGAGAAAATGTGATGGTTTATCTGTGTGGGTTAAAAAAACTAGAGTATTTCATTGAACATCTCTCAGTGTTTTTCCTATAACTTTTCATCCGCACTCCAAATAACTTTAAACTTATACCAATAGATTCCTAAGAAATGTTTCTTTCTCTCTATAAAAATTTAGAGTTATCTGAATTGATTTGAAAGTGACTGATATGATGAAAGTATGGAAGTCTGCTGGAATGTTAAGAATTGGAAAATTTTTCATGATAATGCTTTGGATTTCTAATTATAACTTGAGTTGTAGAACTCTGAATGAGTTTATTTTTAATTCATATTAAACTAAAGACATATTTCTACAACTTTTGTGAAGAAGGAAAATTTTAATTCTATCTTTATGATTTTCAAAATTGGCATGTAATTGAGTCTCAGCTTAGGCTGTAGCACTACCGAGGACAGAAATCTTGTCCTGTGGTTATTGAATAAACTGTATTGATGTGGACCAAATTCGGCTTTTCTTCACCAAAGTTCTATCTTATTCTCTTAGCTTTAAATTGGTATAAAGTTTGTAATTTTTGGATATCGGAGCTGAAAGATATGGGTTGTACAATTAGAGGGTATGATCATGTACTAGCCAAAAGTTCAAATGTGCATAGTCTGTGGTATTTTATGCATAAAACATGGAATACTAAATTAAATTGGATGATCTTAGAGTCATTAGAAGCTTAAGATACTATAGAACAACTTTCCAGAAGGAAGTGTTACCTAATTTTGTCATTTACCTATCAAATTAATTATGTAAAGTTGACCTAAAATCATTTGAATAGAAAATTTGAAGTGGTAAATTAAGTTATGTAATTGATTTCACATTGTTTTATTTTGGCCCAAATTATAAGTACCAAATGATATTAATGAGGGCTTTAATATCTGATTGATTTAATAAGGAAAATTACAATAAGATACCCGAAATTGTCACTGAACAATGCATTGTGCATATTTTTTTAATTTAAGTACATGTGCATAAAGGAATATGTTTTCAATTGTGCAAAATGTGATATTTGTGAATATGTTGTGTATGTTATAGAGGAGCACATCGGACGCTAGTTGGACATTGTTGGACCATCAAGGCAATAGCTTCTTGGAACGTATAGTGAGTCAACCTAGATGATTTCCTAGGATTGAATCGATTTGAATTTAATTTGATTTATTAAACTTCCAATATTTTTGAATTATTTATGAGTTGTTTCTGGATTCCAAACCTGAGGTCCTAGGAGTTTAATAGTTGCGCATGTATTAGAAGTGTTTTGATTGATATGAATTTGACATTTGATTCTCAACAAAAGTTGAATACCGGAATTAGGTCTGATGACTGTGAAATCTTGTCTGAGCATTTGTATAAGATTGTGATATATGAGATATTCAGAAATTGTTACATTTCATAAAATGCATGCTCAGATAAAGGCGTTATGACTTGAGTTGCTAGTATGTTGCGTAGAGCTATACTCCGTGATTCTATTTGACTGAGCCCTATGGGCCGATATTTATATAAATTTATGATAAGCACTCAATCATAACAATAAGAAAGAATGTGAGTCTTATGCATATAACATTTTAATACTGAAATTTATTGAACAATTTGCAAAGCTGAATGAGTGACAAATTGATGTGATTTATTTGTTATACTTAGCAATGTGAATTGTGTGATCTTATGATATCCTATATTGTGTGAACATCTGGAATGTGTTTATGATCTGAATGATTGTCTGTAAAATATGTATTATATGTATGTGATCTGGCGAAATCATCAATGATGGTTCACTCATTGAGTTCGCAAAACTCATAAAAATTTCATTGTGATTTTTTCAGGTACGGGACAGGAGACCTAGTTCTTTAGACAGGACTAAAGGACACTTTGGATTTTGTTATGGCTCAAAGGTCTGTCAGTTGGCTCTAGGAGTGTTGTGTCTCGTATTTTGTTGTTTTTGTTAGAACCTGTATGAGGTTATGTAACTATTTGTCTAAAGGAAATAGTGTAAATTTTGTGGATTAATGCAATGAATGGTTTTTAAAATTTGATGACATTTAAATGATGTTAGTTGATGCCATATGTAAGTTGGAATTATTTTGCTCTAACATACCATTATGATAGGTTATGTTCCTGAAAGTTTGGGTATGTACCCTATGGTAGTGGGATGTTGTATTTTTGGTATCAGAGCATGGTTTGGCATCTTTAAGGACCAATATGAGTTGAGATATGACAATTAGTGAAATATTCCGATAGTGATCACAACTTTGGTTTATTATAGGTCACCTTTTATAAGAAATCACATTAGAGAGTCAGCTGATATGAAGTCTATAGGAGTCAATTTAGAGTCTCCTATACCTGAGTTTGCTCAGATGCCTCCGAGAATTCCTGTGAGGCGAGAAAGAAGATATGATAAGCTGAGAAAACAAGAGGCTATAGACTTCTACAGAAGTACAGACTCGGTTAAAGCAGAAGGGTGGCTTGAGCGAACTGAAAGAGTGTTCGACTAGATGGACTGTGAGGCAGATGAGAAATTCGTCTATGCTATCTCACTCCTGCAAGGTCCCGCATATCAGTTTTGAAAAACCGTTCTGGGCAGCACCACCAGACCCTATAGTTTGACCTGAGAGGATTTCCTAAGAGTGTTCCGAGAGTACTACATGCCGAAGATTTACATGAATCAGAAAATGAAAGAATTTTTAGACCTAAAGCAAGGCAGACTCACAGTGGTAGAGTATGAGATAAAATTCAATTAGCTAGCATTGATCCCAACTGAAGAAGAAAAATGTAGACGATTTGAGGATGGTTTGAACATGGAGATCAGAACGAGACTAAACATTTCTAACTTGAATAGTTTTACAAAACTCTGAGTAGCCTTGATCAGAATTGAACAATTGTTAAAAGATGGTCAGGCAGAGAACAAACAGGAGGTTAGAGGTAAGAGGTAGGACGAGTCTTAAGCTGATTCTGGCAGAAGCTTCAGAAAGCATGAGAACAAATCATCTCAATTCCAGTCTAGATCGAGACAATTTGGATCTCGAGGAACAGGTAGATTTGTTCAGTCTAGGGGAGGCAAAGGACAGAAGCCTGTCAATCAGTTGCACCAATTGCATGAATGTGAGCACTGTGGTAAAAAACATGGTGGTGAGTATTGGCAGATATCGGGAGCATGTTTTCACTGTGACTCATATGAGCATCAGATCAAAGATTGCCCTGAGATGTTGGAAACACAGTCTGGAGCTAGAGGAGGAACTACGACTGAGATTACAGTTCAGCAGAGTAGAGCTAGCAGACCCGAACAGAGAGGCAGATGTAGAGGTAGGACTCAGTCGACATGGTCTAGCGTCAGGACTGAGGTGCGGAGTAACCAACCGCAATCTCTGGCCAAAGTCTACGCCATTACCAGACAGGAGCCATAGGACTCCCCAGATGTGGTAGCAAGTATGTTGAATGTTTTTAATTTTGACGCATATGCATTGGTAGATCCGGGATCTACACATTCATTCATCACCCTGTATCGGGCATCTAGATTGCATTGTGAGCGTGAGACACTGAAATGTGGATTAGTAGTGAGTACTACAGTGGGTAGCACAATAGTGATTGGTGATCTATGTAAGAAATGGATAGTTCAGATTGATCAGGCAGAATTAGAAGCTGATTTGATTATATTACAACTAAGAGAGATAAACCTCATCTTAGGTATGGACTGGCTCACTACTCATAGGGCAGTGATGAATTGTTATACTAAGGAGGTAGTGCTTAAATCCCTTAATCAGTCAAGAGTGGTGTTTCAAGGAGTTAGTCAGGTAGTTCCAACCTGATTAATTTCATTTCTGAGTGTTTTCAGATTAATCCGAGATAGATGTGAAGCTTATTTGGCCCACGTGGTGGATACTTAGAATGAACAAACCATTCAGGATATTTCAGTTGTTAGGAAATTTCTGGATGTGTTTCTGGCTGAACTACCGGGATTACCGCCAGATAGGGAGATGAAGTTCACTACTGATATTGTTCCAGGTGCCGCTCCTATATCAATTCCTCCATATAGGATGAAAATTGTTGAACTGAAGGAACTGAAAACCTAATTGCAGGAATTGTTAGATAAGGGTTTTATCAGGCCTAGTGTGTCACCTTGAGGAGCTCCGGTATTGTTTGTATGGAAGAAGAATGGCGCCCTAATATTGTGTATTGATTACCGACAGTTGAATCGGATAACAGTAAAAAATAAATATCCACTGTCGAGGATTGATGATTTGTTTGATCAGTTACAGGGAGCTCAGGTGTTCACAAAGTTAGATTTGAGATCGAGATATTACCAGCTGAGAATAGCTGAGGCGGATGTTCCCAATAGTGCATTTAGAACCAGATATGGGCACTTTGAGGTTTTGGTAATGCCATTTGGATTGACTAATGCTCCGGCAGCTTTTATGACATTGATGAATAAGGTATTTCAACCTTATTTAGATCAATTTGTAATTGTCTTTATTGATGACATTTTGGTGTACTCGAAGTTTAGAGAAGATCACGTGGCACATCTGAGAATGGTTCTTCAGTTAATGAGGGAGAAACACTAATATGCCAAGTTCAGCAAGTGTGAATTTTGGTTTGGTCGAGAAGTATCTCTGGGTCACATCGTGTCTAGACAAGGCATTCAAGTGGACTAAAAGAAAATAGAAATTGTAATGAAGTGGGAGGCTCTGAAGAATGTGTCTGAGATCTGGTATTTCCTTGGATTAGCCGGGTATTACAAAAGGTTTGTCGAGAGGTTTTCATTGATTTCGGCCCCTTTGACAAAACTTTTGAGAAAGAATGTGCCTTTCAGATGGAGTGATGATTGTCAGAGGAGTTTTGAGGAGCTAAAGCATTGGTTAACTTCAGCACCTGTGTTAGCTATTCCATCGGGTTCTGGAGGTTATGTTATGTACAGTGATACATTGCATCATGGTTTATGATGTGTACTAGTGCAGCATGGTAAGGTAATAGCATATGCATTGAGACAGTTGAGGTCTCATGAATTTAATTACCCAATTCATGATTTGGAACTTGCTGCAGTAGTGTTTGCCCTGAAGATCTGGAGACATTATCTGTATGGTGAAACATGTAAAGTATTTACTGCTCATAAAAGTTTGAGATATCTATTGAGCCAGAAAGAGTCAAATATGAGACAGAGGAGGTGGATAGAATTGTTAAAAGATTATGATTGTACAATTAAGTATCATCCTGACAAAGCTAATATTGTAGCTGATGCATTGAGTAAGAAATCATATAGCAGTCTAGCACAAGTACAATTATCGAGGTTACCGAGCCTAGTTCAGTTGAGAGCATTGAATGTTGAATTAAATTTAGAGCAAAATGATACATTGATAGCTACCTTGAAGTTGAGACCTGTTTTGGTCGAAAGAATCAAAGAGACTCAGAGCAGAGATCCAGATTTAGTGAAGTTAATTAAGAAGTTAAAAGTGAATCCAGATTCTGAGTTTAAAGTGAGAGATGACACTTTGAGGTTAAAACAAAGATTATATGTGCCCATCGTTGATAATTTGAGGAAAGAGATTTTAGAGAAAGCATATTTAGCAGCTTATGCTATGCATCCTGGTACTACTAAGATGTATAACACGCTAAAACAACATTACTGGTGGCCTGGCATGAAAAAGTAAGTAGCGGAATTTGTTTCTAAGTGTATAACATGCCAACAGGTTAAGGCTGAGCATCAGGCTTCAGCTGGGAAATTACATTCGTTACCTATTCCGGAGTGAAAATGGGAACGAATCATGATGGATCTCATTATGGGTTTGCCGAGGACTCAGAGGCAATATGATGCCATTTGGGTCATTGTAGATAGACTGACTAAATCGACTCATTTCTTGTCAGTGAGAGAAAATCTTTTACTAGATCAGTTAGCTCAGTGATATGTGAATGAGGTTGTGACGTTATATGGGGTCCCAGTGTCCATAGTTTCGGACAGGGATCCTAGATTTACCTTGAAATTTTGGGGTAATTTACAGACAGCTTTGGGTACCAAACTAAATTTCAGTATGATCTTTCATCCTCAGAAAAATGGTTAGAGTGAGAGAACGATCAAGACTATCGAGGATATGCTCAGAACTTGTGTTTTGTAGTTTCAGGGAGTATGGGATAAATATATAGCTTTAATTGAATTTGCTTACAATAATCAGTATCATAATAGTATCGGTATGGCTCCATATGAGGCGTTGTACAACAGGAAATATCGTTCGCCTTTATACTGGGATAAAGAAGGTCTAAGAATTGTCAAAGGCCCAGAGTTGATTTAGGACACTGTTGATAAGGTAAAATTGATCCGTAGCAGAATTAAAATGGCACATGATAAACAAAAAAGCTATGTAGATCAGCACAGGAGAGATATAGAGTATCAAGTTGGTGATAGAGTATTCTTGAGAGTATCACCCTAGCGAGGTGTACTGAGATTTGGCAAGAAGGGTAAGTTAAGCCTGAGGTATATTAGTCCATATAAGATCATTGACAGAATTGGACCATTGGCTTATAAGTTAGTCTTACCTTCTGAAATTGCCCAGATACATAATGTGTTTCATGTGATTTATCGGTCAGATCCAACTCATGTAATACTGACTCAGGAGATTAAAGTGTCTAGTAATCTGAGCTATGTTAAAGAACCTGTGAAGATAATTGGTTATTAGAATAAAGTAAAATTGATCCGTAGCAGAATTAAAATGGCACAAGATAGACAAAAAAGCTATGTCGATTAGCACAGGAGAGATATGGAGTATCAAGTTGGTGACAGAGTATTCTTAAGAGTATCATCCTGGCAAGGTGTACTGAGATTTGACAAGAAGGATAAGTTAAGTCCAAGGTATATTAGTCCATATAAGATCATTGACAGAATTAGACCATTGGCTTATAAGTTAGTCTTACCTTCAGAAATGGCTCAGATATATAATGTGTTTCATGTGAGTATGCTTAGGCGTTATCAGTCGGATCCAATTCATGTAATGTTGACTCAGGAGATTGAAGTCTCTAGTAATCTGAGCTATGTTGCAGAACCTGTGAAGATAATTGTCTATCAGAATAAAAAACTGAGGAATCGAGTGATTCCAATAGTGAAAATCCTTTGGAAGAACCATTCGAGTGATGAAGCCACATGGAAAACGGAGGAGCACATGAGGAATCAGTACCCCTACCTATTTGATCATTCAGGTAAGAATTTCGAGGACGAATTTTTTTTAAGAGGGGAGAATTGTAACATCCATTACCTATGTTAAGGCTAGAATAGTAAATTATGATAAATTATTGAGAAATTAGGAAAATACACGTCATGCATAAGTTAAATGTGTCACGCACATTTTTCCACATTCGTATGATTGTACATGCATTCATGGACATTTTCGAGTACAATTATGTTATTAAAAGGTGAATTTTGAATTATTTTTGAGCTGAAAATTTATTTGGAGGGTCATACTAATATTTCGGAATTTTAGTGAATTTTCGAAAATTTTGGGGTATTTTGGACCAATTATATTTGTGACAAATGGCTTGTATGTAATGTGACACGTGGACTGCTAATAAGTGACAAATGTAATACATGCACAAGAACACGAAGTACATGTTTTAGGTGGAAGAATCAGTACAGCTTTGTTCCACTCTCTTGTTCTTCACTGAAAGTACAGCTTTCAAAACTCTTTTATGTTTAGTCATCGCGGAACAAAAAATTGTTGATTTTGTATCTTTGATTCACTCCCACTTTTTGAATCCCTATTGAATCAAGTAAGTTGTGTTTCAGTTTGGTTTTGGATGTTGTAAATGATGTTTTGATGGTTGAAAAGGAGTTCTTGCATGAACAAAAAAAAATGGAGTAGTTTCACTGTTGATGTGGAGTTGTTTAAAATGTGCTGAAAATTTTAAGTTGCATATGTGATAATCGGATTTTAATGTTTAATATGAATCTTGGAATTTTAGAATTTTGTGAGTACTAATGAGCTAAAAATGGGTTAGAGAAACTGGTTGAAAGTTATTGGAGTTAATGGATGTTAGATTCAATTTCTAAAAAGTTATAGTAAAGAGAGAGAAAGAATGGTGGGTGTTTTGGATTTGTGATTTTGGGAGTGTAAAATTGAATTTGATTTGTGTAGAGTTTGTTTTTAGGAGTTAGAAATGTAGAATTGATGAATTAGGATTGTGTTTTTGCTGGAAAAAAATAGAAAGAAAGAAGAAGAGGAGAAGTGCAGTTCAGTGATCTGGGTTTGGTGAAGAAGATGAAATTGGAGTGCTAGAGAGAGAAAAGGTGATGGTTTATCTGTGTGGGTTAAAAAGAACTAGAGTATTTCATTAAACAGCCCTCAGTTTTTTACCTATAACTTTTTCATTCGAACTCCAAATAACTTTAAACTTGGACCAATGGATTTCTAAGACATTTTTATTTCTCTCCATAAAAATTTAGAGTTATCTGAATTGATTTGAAAGTGATTGATAGAATGAAAGTGTGGAAGTCTGCTGGAATATTAAGAATTGGAAACTTTTTCAGGATCATGCTTCGGATTTCTAATTATAACTTGAGCTTTAGATTTTTTAATGAGTTTATTTTTAATTCATATTAAACTAAATACATATTTCTACAACTTTTGTGAAGAGGTCGAATTTTAATTCTGTCTTTATGATTTTCAAAATTGGCATGAAATTGAGTCTTAGCGTAGGCTGTAACTCTACCAGGGACAGAAATCCTATCTTGTGGTTATTGAATAAACTGTATTAATGTGAACCGAATTAGGCTGATTTGTCTTTACCAAAGTTTTATATTATTCTCTTAGTTTTAAATTAGTATAAAGTTTGTTATTTTTGGATATCTGAGCTGAAAGATATGGGTTATACAATGAGAGGGTATGATCATGTACTAGCCAAAAGTTCAAATGTGCATAGTCTATGGTATTTTGTGCATAACACATTGAATACTAAATCAAATTGGATGATCGTAGAGTCATTAGAAACTTAAGACACTGTAGAACAACTTTCTAGAAGGCAGTGTTGCCTAATTTTGTCATTTACCCTATCAGATTAATTATGCAAAGTTGACCCAAGATTATGTGGGTAAAAAATCTAAAGTGGTCAATTAAGTTATGCAATTGATTTCACATAGTTTTATTTTGGACCAAATTATAAGTACCAAATGATATTAATGAGGGCTTTGATATCTGATCGATTTAATGAGGAAAATTACAATAAGATACCCGGAATTGTCACTGAACAATGTATTTTGCATATTTTTTTTAATTTAAGTACATGTGCATAAAGGAATATGTTTTCAATTATGCAAAATGTGATATTTGTGAATGTGTTGTGTATGTTATAGAGGAGCACATCGGATGCCAGTCGGACATTACCAAATCATCCAAGCAATGGCTTCTTGGAACTTATAGTGAGTCAACCTAGATGATTTCCTAGGATTGATTCGATTTGAATTTAATTTGAATTATTAAACTTCCAATATTTTTGAACTATTTGTGAGTTGTTTCTGGATTCCAGACCTAAGGTCCCAGGAGTTTAATAGTTGGGATGTATTGGGAGTGTTTTGATTTGATATGAATTTGACATTTGATTCTAAACGAAAGTTGAATGCTGGACTTAGGTCTGATGATTGGGAAATCTTGTTTGAGCATTTGTATAAGATTGTGATATATGAGATATTCAGAAATTGTTGCATTTCATAAAATGCATGCTCAGATAAAGGCGTTGTGACTTGAGTTTCCAGTATGAAGCGCTTCCACATATAACTTTGCTCCGTGATTTCTGATTTTGCATGTAGAGCTATGCTCCGTGATTCTATTTGACTGAGCCCTATGGGTAGATATTTGTATAAGTTTGTGATAGGCACTCAGTCACAACAATAAGAAAGAATGAGTCTCATGCATATAAAATTATAAGATTGAAATTTATTGAATGATTTGCAAAGTTGAATGAGTGATAAATTGATGCGATTTATTTTCTATGCTTAGCAATGTGAACTGTGTGACCCTATGATATACCATGTTGTGTGAACATCTAGAATGAGTTTATAATCTGAATAAGTGTCTGTAAAATATGTATTATGTGTATGTGATCTGGTGAAATCTTCAATGATGGTTCATTCATTGAGTTCAAAAAACTCATAAAAATTGTAATGTGATTTCTCAGGTACAAGACAGGAGACCTAGTTCTTTAGACAGGACTAAAGGACCCTTTGGATTTTGTTATAGCTCAGAGGTATGTCAACTAGCTCCAGGAGTGATGTGTCTTGTATTTTCTTGTTTTTGTTAGAACCTGTATGAGGTTATGTAAATATTTTTCTAAATGAACAAGTGTAAATTTTGTACATTAATGCAATGAATGGTTTTAAAATTTGTTGACTTTTAAATGATGTTATTTTATGCCATGTGTAAGTTGGAATTGTTTTGCTCTAACATATCATTATCATAGGCTATGTTCCTAAAAGTTAGGGTATGTACCCTATAGTAGTGGAATGTTACATTTTGGTATCAGATCATGGTTTGGCATCTTTAGGGACAAATATAAGTTGAGATATGATAATTAGTGAGATATTCCAATCACTAGTGATCACAAATTTTGTTTGTTATAGGTCACCTTCCATAAGAGATCAAATTGGAGAGTCAGTTGACATGGAGTCCGTAGGAGTCAATTTAGAGTCTCCTTTTCCTGAGTTTGCTCAGATGCCTTTGAGAATTCCCGTAAGGAGACAAAGAAGATATGATAAGCTAAGAAAACAAGGGGTTGTGGACTTCTACAGAAGTACAGACCTGGTTGAAGCAAAAGGGTAGCTTGAGCGAACTAAAGATGTGTTCGACCAAATGGACTGTGAGGCAAATGAGAAATTCGACTATACTTTTTCACTCCTGCAAGGTCCCGCATATCAGTGGTGGAAAACCTTTTTGGGCAGTACCACCAGACCTTGTAGTTTGACCTGGAAGAATTTCCTAAGAGTGTTCCGAGAGAACTACATGCTGAAGAATTACATAAATCAGAAAATGAAAAAAAAATTGGACTTGAAGCAAGGTAGACTCACAGTGGCAGAGTATAAGATAAAATTCAATGAGCTAATGGGATATGCAACTGCATTGATACTAGCTGAAGAAGAAAAATGTATACGATTTAAGGATGGTTTGAACATGGAGATCAAAACGAGACTAAACATTTCTAACTTGAATAGTTTTATAGAACTCTGAGCAGACTCGATCAGAATTGAACAATTGTTGAAAGATGATAAGGCAGAAAACAAACAGGAGGTTAGAGGTAAGAAACAGGACGAGTCTCAGCCTGATTCTGGCAAAAGCTTTAGAAAGCATCAGAACAGATAAGCTTGATTCCAGTCTAGATCGAGACAATCTGGATCTCAAGGAAGAGGTAGATTTGTTCAGTCTGGGGGAGGCAAAGGACAGATGCCTGCCAGTCAGTCGTACCAATTGCCTGAATGTGAGCACTGTGATAAAAAGCATGGTGGTGAGTGTTGGTAGATATCGGGAGCATGTTTTCGATGGGATTCATATGAGCATCAGATCAAAGATTTCCCTGAGATGTTGGAAACACAGTCTGGAGCTAGAGGAAGAACTATGACTGAGACTACAGTTTAGTAGAGTAGAGCTGGTAGACCTGCACAGAGAGGCAAAGGTAGAGATAGGACTCAGT
>JANZXR010000006.1:27061130-27077086 GCA_027575705.1 Erythroxylum echinodendron
TGCAATTTTGGGTGAGTTTGCGAACTCAGTGAGGAACCATCATCGATGGTCCACTCAATTCATGCAACACATTGCATAAAGCACAGTGAAAAGGCTTAAAGCCTTAGTAAAGGCACTTGTGTGATTAATGTGATTGTTTTGGATACATAAAATTGTGATATGATGCCATGTGGAGTTCTGTAGTGATCGCACGTAGCGCTCCCTTATCTTAGGATACGTATCGAAATAACCTACGGGCGTCCCGGTGCGTACCCTAGGATAATGGGGTGTTACATACATGACCGTTTCTACAGTCATGTATGTCTCTCATCCCATGTAGAATCACAAATTTTAGAGATTTTGGGATATACATGGTCCAGTACAAGGTCGTGTATTAGATCGTGTATCTCTAAAAAATCCTAAAAATTACTTTAAAAAGATGTTAGTGGACGCAATATGGAAGAGCAAACTTACAAATGTGATTTCAACATGAAGAATGCTCAGAAGGGGTGATATTGATCCAGAGATGTGAAAAACGTGAAGAAATCATTGATAGATGTAATAGATTGTAACATCAAACCTTTACCTTACAAGAACATTTGATAGAAAAGAAGGGAGATTTAGAATTATAACCTCCTTGTTTTCTGTTCGTTTTTCTTCCTATATATGTTTGATTTTGTTTTCTATCATGTGTAACTAAATATCCTTAGTGTCTAGGTGTGAAGAGCCTTAGTTTACCTTACAATGTTTTGAATCATTTATTTAATGCAATTGATTGATCTATAATGATTCAATGATGTGTTTTATATATGTTCTAATATATTCATAATATTAGTACATAATCTAATTTATAGTATAGAGATAGAAAAATCTTGTATATGAACAGATCTACCATAATTAAAGAAGTTGATTGCAAACCTAAAGATAGATTAACATAAATAATCTAGATTAGGGTCAAACTTAATAGCAAAATTTACAAATCGATAAAGCAATCTTATAATCTTTTACCTAAATAATTTTGGCTAATAAACCTAAGATAAGTTATTAGTAGTCTCACGTGAGTTATTAGCATATGATAGGAATTTTTACAGTTCAATAGTCAATAAAACAATTTCATAATAAAAGGTTAATTATTTAATGGTTTTAAGGGAATTCATTACCTAAACACTAATTCATGATATCGATTGTTTTCTAAGCGATTTCTTTGTTCTTTGCTCATTATTGTTTCCTACTTTTATTTTATCTACTTAAGTATTATTTTTAATTAAAAACCAACACTCAAATCATAGGCTAGATAATAAGATAACACTAATTACTAGTACTCATTGTGTTCGTGGGATTTGACCCGTACTTAGCTATGCTAGCTACATCTACGTTGTGTACTTGCGGTTAATTCAATATTGACTATCCAAACCAAGTCAATCAAGTTTTAGACACCATTACCGGGGACATTATTAGGAAACCTTAATTTTATTAATCATCATTATTATTTTATTTTATTCTACTTTATTTTTGTTTTTATTGATGTATTTAATTTATTTAGTTTATTTCTTTGTTTTTAGAATTAGACTTTTGGTCAGTTTATGAACCCAAGTACATATGAGATCCTAACAGATGCGGATCCAGAGATTGAAAGAGCAACACTGATATGTGTTGTCAAGCATATACAAATTAATATCTTATTTCTACCATTAATTAATTAACAATTTTAGAATAGGTAAAATAAGAGTCGATCCTACAAAGAAAGTGTTGTTTATTAAAATTTCATTTCAAATACATATGAGAATATTAATCAAGTAAATGTATGTAACTAAATTTCCAAACTAAATAAAATTCGTTTAGAAAAGATTCAGCCCACAAAAATAAGGTAAAACACCTATAATTTGATGTTTAGTTTAACTCGAACTCATGCATAACTTATGCCCATGTTATTTACCAAATTTAGCCCTTTAAATCAGAAAATTATGATCATGAAACCTCTCAAATCAAATCTGGAAATTGCACACTATAACAACATTAATTCTTTAGTTTCGCCTCATTAAATTTTAAAGATTGTATTAAACTTAAATACCTTTAATAACCCAACACGTGAGCTGTCATTTATCATGTTTTTGGCACTTGAAACAAGCTAAATTCATATTAAAACTTCAAAAAATCATAACAGAATGTACAGCTCAAAAACAAAGAGCAAACAACGTAAATTTAGCTATTTCGGACATTCAAGATTGCTTCTTTCAAGCTCATTTAATCTTATGAATCTAATCATCTTTAACTTGAATTTCCACACATATTAAACTAAAATGTATGTCAAAATCATGCTGATAAATCAAGAAAATAGCAGTAAATAATCAGCTCGCAAATATAAGTGCATAAACAGTCCAAGAATAACACTTTCATTTTCAAGTTGCGTATTTCTAAAAATTCCAGTTTTAGGAAATTAACTTCTGCAAATTTTCTAATTGCAATATGGCATTTAAATAACTCTCTAAACATACCCAAACATAAAACAAGTATAAATGACTAATTCCATTCCATAGATTAATCATAATCTAGCAAATACGCAAATTATACGCAGCTGGATAGCAACCTGCACATCAAATTAGATGTTGTATTTTTGGTGTTTCTTCTTTTCAAAGATGTTTTAGGCCTTTAACATTTAGCATTTGAGACTTATAAAATCAGGAAATATATAATGAGATATGGAAAATTCACATGTAAACATTTAAACATAGTAGAAAAGGAACAGCCTACATATCCTTTAAAATTTTAAATTCAATTACTGATTTCAATCAAGATGTTCTCCAATTAATTTTTCAAGAATTAGTCGATGAAATCCTTCAGCTTGTGGCCTTATCTAATAGGAAAGCATAATATACCACAAACCTTATCACACACATGTAAAGATGAGAAAGGGGGTTCAATCGGAAACTAGAACTAATTGAATAGAATAGAAACTTTTAACACTAAAAACATAATATAAACAAAATTCAAACATGTATACTAACAAGTGATCAAGCATACATTAAGCTCATAAATTTAGTCATCTAAGTTTAGATTTTTAGCACCAACATCCCGAACTATAAAGTAAGCTAATTGTAGAGACGCTCACCAGCTGAGTTCTTCCTATCTCCTTTTACTAATTTAGAACTGACCAACCCAACTCTAAAAGTGATTAATGCAATTCTTTTTAAGATATCATTAGCCCCAAGAATTTCAACCAACCAGCTAGCGAAATTCCTAGATCGTGCGATACCCTAATTAAATTTTAGCCCTTTGATCGACTAGCAATTTAATAGTTGCTACTCGACTCGCTAAACTCAATAACAATTACGAATTAAAGAGAAAGCAAGAACAATCAATTCACATTCGAATATATCAAGAAGTCTCTTAATTCTATAAGAAGATGAATTAGCTCAGGCATCACGCAAATACTAAAATACTCGTAATGTTAGAATTAAATTGAAAATGATTGTCTCAAATTATGTAAACAAAGAACAAAATTGAAATTCTAAAAACTTTTAAGCAAATTAAATTATAAATAAGTAGATACAAAGAGAGTAAGAGTGAGAGAGACTCATGCGATTCGATTGATAGACTCTACAGTTCGATGATCGCTTTGACCTGATAGGTTGAAACGCGAAATCCTCCTCCCAAAGGTCTTGAACCAGCTTAATTATGCTGATTTGTTATCTCTCGTGCCACTCGAACACCTCCTTGTACTAGCCATATTTACCAATAGCTCTCAAGTTTTATTTGACTCTCAATTTCAAGTGATATGCTCGATACCTTTTCTCTTTCCACTGCTGGCTTTTTGTTTGCTCCCAAAACACACCAAATGCTGCACTTTTATGGCTCTTTAATAAGCTTCCTCTTAACTCTTCCATTTTGAAGAAAGAACGTTGGGTCTCTTCCTGGGACTTTTACGTTTCACTTCATTTACCAGCTGTTGCGTTTTTATTTCTTCTCTTCACTGCTGTGCATTTCTTCTTCTTCATCTGCTGACCCTTGCATTTATGCTGTTTACGTTTCGCTTCATTTGTCTCCCAGCTGATTGTGTTTTTGTTGTTTTCCTCTATTGTACGTTTTCAATTCTGCTCCAGCTCTGCGTTGCTGTTTCTGTGTTGAGTTTGGACTGTTTCTGCTTTTTTTTTAACCCTTGCGTTTTCTGCCTTTTTTTTTTTTTTACTCTTGCGCTCCCCTCTTTGGAGTGTCGTTTCGCTTTTATTTACTCTCCCTCTGCACTGCCGTTTTGACTGTCCTCTGCTGGTGTTGTGCTGCTCATTTTATTTCTGCGCGGATGTTCCTCTTGGCTGTCGTTTTCTTCTTATTGTGTCGCGTTTTTGCTGCCCTTTTACTGTACTGCTGGACTCTCCTCTGCTGCTTAAGCTACTTGCGTTTTTTGTTTTTAATTCCCATCTACTAACGTTTTACTTTGCTGGTTTGGAATGCTTGCCTTGTCGTTTTGGTCTTTCTTTTTTGTTTTTTTTTTTTTGAATCGACGTTTTCGTCTTTCTTTAATTTTGTCAGTCCATTAACCTCCAGAAAAAAACATTTCAACTTAGGCTAGTTTTATCATCATTATTATCGTCATCATTTAATTTGAAATTTCGCAATAAAGCATAGTCCATAAAAGTCTGATAGTACGTAGCCTTATTCCTATATAATAAAGAGGCTATTTTCGATAGATCCATATGTAAATGTGACAATGAACAAATGATACAAGTCAAAAGATTAAAAACGTAAAAATGATATGCAAATGTGACAAGCAAATTTCAAGAATAAATAAATAAATAAATAAACAATGAGATAAAATGACTAAAATACATAATAAATAAATAAATAATTAGAATAAAGTAATAATAAATAAGGAAAATAGAATAATATCACTTAAAGAAAAGCTACCAAACTCTATTTAGTAGATACAACTTTAAAAGACAAAATTATTAGGAAAATAACAAGATAGATATACTTGATATGCTGCAAAATTTTGCTTATACTTGATATGTGGAAAAGCTCTTCTCACCACTTCTTAAGATGTGCGTGTCATCCTTAAGTCAGGGCCCTGCTAATCTGCTCATTTCGATTTTATTGGGTGTCCCCTAAAGGGACAACCAGTAGTTGTTGTATCCTAATAACCAAAGGCTAGTTTGCTACTTTAAACTAAAAATAAAAAAGCATGTCATGAAGAAAACAGACCCACATATGCCCAAGCTCATCATCCACTTAGGCTAATTTCTATAGGAAAATTTAGAAGAAATAATTTTAGGCCTTAAAATAATAAAATATGAATAATCATGCCCAAATGTGTATCAAAAATAATTAAATAGACTAAATTTAGCAAAATAAAAGTTGTAATATTTTGTACTTCTCAAGAACGCAAGGATCTTCATAAGACACAACTACCTGAGTTTGATCTAGATTGACAGATAAAAGGCTTGGAAGGTTACGTAGGCACGAAAGAATCATACAATATGGCGGACCAACCACAAACTATATTCCACTATGCTAGGCCAGACTTAAATAGTGTTGAATCCAGTATTATGAGATTGACTATCTACATGAACAAATTTGAGATAAAGCCAAGCAACATCCAGATGGTGCAGTTTGATGGATTTTAAGATGAAGACCCTAACCCACATATCTTTAACTTTTTGGAGATCTGCGATACTTGCAAGATAAATGGAGCTAATGACGATGCCATCAGACTGCTTCCATTTCCATTCTCTCTAAGAGGAAAGGCAAAGTAGTGTTTGAATTCCATACCACTTTCTTCGTTAACTATATGGGAACAAGTGACGGAAAGTTTTTTTGAAGTACTTTCCACCTATTAAGACTGCGACATTGAGGATTGATATCTCCTTGTACTCCCAAGCTGAAGGTGAATCCTTATACGTCGCATGGGAGAGATTTAAGGAAATTTTAAGACGATGCCCACACCATAGACTACCCCTGTGGATGCAAATCGAAACCTTCTACAATGGGCTAATTCAAAACACAAGGCAATCTATAGATGCAGCAGCTAAAAGGACACTAAACAACAAAAAGCCTAAAATGGCCCAAGATTTGATAGAGGATATGGCCAAAAACAACTACTAATGGTCCTCAGTTAGAGCAAGAACCGATAGGCCACCAGGAGTATACAAAGTAGATGCCGTGGTGTAATCAGCGAGCCAAATAGAGGCCTTGAGCAAAAAGATAGACAGACTGACTATGGTTCCACAAGGAAAAGTGATGTAGTGCGAGGCGTCTAGATCACCAAGGGTAAGAGTGTCAATCAGTTCAGCTTGAGCACGTGGATTATTTGGAGAATTCTCCTAGACCCTAGAATAATCTATATAGCAATACTTATAATCCTGACTGGAGGAATTACCCTAACTTTCTATGGGGAAATCACGGATAACCAAGAAATAATCCTCCACCTGAATTCCAACAACCTCATAGTCCAAGAAACCTGGTATGGATGAGCTGATCATGGAATTTATTCAAGAATCAAGGACAAAAAATCAACAAACGGACGCATCCATACGCAACTTGGACATTCAAATTGACAAAATTGCAAAGTTAGTGGCAACAAGATCAAAAGGGAGTTTGTCAACCACAACAGAAACAAATTCCAAAGAAAGAATGATGGCAATCACCCGTACTATTGAGATAAAGCTCTAAGAAGAGAAGGAGGTGACTACTGAGAGTCACTCGAAGGTTGAAGGTGGACGACACCTGGAGAAAGTCAAAGAGTATCGGTGCAATTCCATATCTTGTTAGAGCGAAGAGAAATCTATTAGAGGCATAGAACAACTTAAAACTGACTTTACCCTTGTTGAATCTCTCTTACAATTACCAAAGAGCACAGAATCTTCGAAAGGGCAATCATTCAACAAGGATAAAGCAAAGAAGTTGGAGACTGCAGTGTCGAGTGAGGAGTGCTCAACTAAGAGAATTAAACTACCAGAGAAGCAGACTTACCCAGGGAGTTCCTATATCCCTTGTACTATTGGTAGTTTAAAAGTAGATAAGGTTGTAGTCAACCTAGGGGCCAACATTAATATTATGACTTTTTCTTTATTTGAAAAAATTGGAATAAGAGAACTTTAACCAACTAGGATATATGTGCAATTAGCTGATAGAACAATAAAACGTCGTAGGGGAATTATAGAAGATATATTGGTTAAGGTTAATAAGTTCACATTTCCAACTAATTTTATAATTCTTGACATAGAGGAGGATATAGAAATACCTTTAGTCTTTGGACAACCATTCTTAGCAACTGCCAAGTCAATTATAGATATTGACCAAAGCAAGTAAACTTTAAGGGTTGGGGATGAAGAGGTTATATTTAGAGTCTAAAAATAATTCTCTTGAATTTCTAGAAGCTATTAAGGCTAACAAGTCGTGTCAAGATATTTACAGGACTCTACATTTAATGATCCAACAGAACTGCTGCAATTTCAAGGGAACAAATCGAAAGAGAAACGTGGCACCAAGTGGCAGAAAGTAACCCACCTACAGGTAATGGAACCTACGGTAAGGCTACAATAACACAATTTATTTAAGCCACCTTGAGCATAAAGCTACTTCAAGCTAACAATGTTTAAGAAGTACTATTTGGGAGGCAACCCAAGAATTAGGATTTACTTTCGTTATGTTATTTTCATATTTTTATTTCTTAATTTTTATTTGTGATGTTGTTTTTTCTTTTTTTCTTTTTATCCCTTTTTTCGTTTATGTTTTTCAAGGATGTAATCTCATATTGGATGGATCATAATTTAGAAAAATCATCTTATTCAGGAAAGTACCACTAAACCTTCTTATTATATATACTTATGTTGTGTTTATTGAGAACAATGTACAACTTTAAGTTTGAGAAAGGGTTAATGATTTGCAATGATTTCTTAAGCTTATTATAATCTTGATTATAAAATTTTACGAATTGATATCTTAACTTAATTAAATTTTGTCCATCAACTACGTATTTCATTATTTGATATTGATTTGAATTAGTATGAAAACATATAAGAATTATAATGAAATTGCTTTTATAAGTCATATTTTTATTAATCATTGAGATAGTTGAGTTAAAAGAAAATTGTAGTTGAGTTAAAAGAAAATTGAATACTATTTAAACATATATACCTATTTTTTTCATGAGCTTTTAAGTCAAAGAGCAAAATTTCAAAAAATTTAAGCTCTATTTATTTTTTTTCATATGTTTATCATGCATAGTGAGATGATTCTAAAATTTGTTTTATTATGCATATTAAGAAAACATTTGCTAAATTAGAAGAATTAAAGTGATAAAGGCATTTAGTTTTAATAATTTGATTTAAGCTATCCTTTGATAACTACCTTACCTTATTTTATCCATTAGGAATAACCAAGTTAAGTTTTAGCCTTTTTCATTGATTATAATCAATTATTAACCTTTACCCTATTTTTCTTTGAAACATTTTTATTATTTTGTACCTTAAAGGTTATTTATATTACGTGCTTGTTTGAAACTTGAAAATCTTGAAAGGTCCATTTTTTTCAATTGTGATACTAAATGCTTCAACTTATGTTTTGATTGATTAAAAAAGGAGTATAAAAAAATTGTGAATAAGTATATGGTACAAATAGAGTTGTAATACAAGCACCTGTGTATTTGTAAACAAGTTTCTTGTAACTTCTCTTTAGTAAATATCTTTCAATTCAGCCGTCTTTATTATCCCAACCATACCATACCTAAGTCCCATATAACTTGTATAAAGATCTTTTGATTTTTGCTTCCAGTTTACATAAGTGGTGTACATGTGATAATATTGCAAGCCTATAGTGAGAGTTCTACTATGCATTGATTTGAGAGTTTAATACTTTTCACCTTAAAAACTGAAGTGCATTAAGTGAAATCTTGGTAAGGATGGTTTATGCTTTTGATTTCAATGCGATTATTGATATGATTACTACTAATATTGACTTAGGAAGTTAATTTTAGGATAACTTGACTATAATTATATGTTAATTTGATTCAGTATGATATGATGATTTGTAGTATGAATCGAAAAACCAAGATTAATGAAGGATGGTTGTCATAAGATTTATAATTTTGATTATGGTTTGCTTGAGGATAAGCAAAAGCTTAAGTGTGGGGGTGTTTGATTGATGCATATTTGACCATATTTATACACCCATATCTGATGTATTTTTCTTGATATTTTAGAATTTTATTGTATATTTGGTTAATTTGCTCCAAGTACGTTTATAGGTTATAATTGCCTTTATGGTCTGAAAGGAGAAGAATTTGGATGAAAATGCAACATAAAATGAAGAATTGAAGCAAATAAGGGACAAACCGCCATGTCTATGACTGTGTGCATCTCTTAGTCTGTGCAGAATTGAGAATTCTAGAGATTTTGAGATATACATAGTCCAATACATGGCCGTGTATCCGTGTATCTGCCAGAAATCCTAAAAATTACTATAAAAAGATGTGAGCAAAGGCCAAATGGAAGAGTAGAATTACAGAGGCAATTCTATACTTGGAGAACATTCAAAAGACTCAATATTGATCCAGAGACTTGAAAAATGCAAGAAATCATTGACATATCTAATAGATTCTAACATCAATCCTCTATCTTGCAACCTCTATCTTGGAAGGACATTTGATATAAAATAAAAGAGATTTAGAATTATGAACTCTTTGTTTTCTATTTGTTTTTCTTCCTGTTTATATTTGATTTTGTTTTCTATTATGTGTAACTAAACATCTTTAGTGTCTAGGTGTGATGAACCTTAGTTTGTGTTCCAATATTTTTTATTCTTTTATTTAATGCAATTGTTTTGATTGATTTATTATGATTCAATTATGTGTTTTATATATGTTCTAACAGATCCGAAATATTAATACATAATTTGATTTCATAACATAAAGATTGAGAAATTCTGTGTATGAATAAATCTTCCATTATTGAAATGAGTTGATTGCAAACCTAGAGATAGGTTGGCATAAATCCTCTAGATTAAGGTTAAACCTAATAGCAAAATTCACAAATTGATAAAGCGATCTTGGAATCTTTAACCTGAATAATTTTTGTTAATAAACCTAAGATTAGTTGCTTAGTAGTCTCAAGTGAGTCAATTACCATATAATAGGAATTTCTACGGTCTAATAGTTAATAAAACAATTGCATAATAAAAGGTTAATTATTTAATGGTTTTAGGGGGATTCATTAGCTAGACCAATAATTCTTAATATTGATTGTTTTATAAGAGATTTCTTTATTCTCTGGTCATTATTATTTCCTACTTTATTTTATTTGCTTAAGCATTATTTTTAATTGAAAACCAACACTCAAATCACAAACTAGATAATAGGATAATGGTAATTACTGGTACCTATTATCTTTACAGGATTTGACCTATACTTACCTGTGCTAGCTACAGCTACAGCTATAGTTACATCGTACATTTGTGGTTAATTCAATATTGACTACTAAATTTGAGTCAATCACTAGCAAATAAGAGAGTTTTGATATACCAATTGAAGATCCTCTTTTGTGTCTTCTCCATCAAGGGGAGACACTTTCTATATAAAAGTATCTTTATAAATGGTAGGTAAAGAAGGGATCCTTACATCTTAAGCTGGTTATAAAGGAGACCTAGTTAAATAAGTACTTGCCACTAGCTGATAATATTAAATGATTCTTGTCCATGTTGAGGGATAACCTTGAAATTTTCTTTAATATATTGAGGTAGGACATTAGTAGGCTTAGAGACTTATCCTTGTCTTTACAAAAGAGTAGGTGATCATTTACAAAACTTAAGTTGAAAAAGTTTCAACGTCTTACACCTACTATAGTTTTCAAAGCTTAGGTCATTACTAATGTTGAAGGAGGTTAGTCTTGAATTGCATTCACAAGATAAAAATGTATTAAGAGAATGGATCTCCTTGTATCAACTCCTTACCACTACAAAATAGTCCTATAGGAGCTCTATCAACTAACACTATAATGTAAGTACATATAACACTTTAAGAGATCCTTTTGATGAACATTTTTAAAAATCCAAAAGCCTCCAATATGTGAGAGATAAATCAGCATCTAATAGAGTTAAAACCCTTGTAAAGGTCCATTTTTTCTATATAATTTTTGGGGGGAGAAGGGACATTCTTCATTCCGTAAGTCCTAAATGGTTCTTGGGCTAGTAGAATATTATTGCCAATTAACTTGTTACAGACAATGGCACGTTGAGCTACATTTATAAGGCTACCTATCATTGACTTTCTTTATAGATAGGATTTAAATCAGCATCTAATAGAGTTAAAACCCTTGTAAAGGTCCATTTTTCCTATATAATTTTTTGGGGGAGGAGGGACATTCTTCATTCCGTAAGTCCTAAATAGTTTTTGGGCTAGTAGAATATTGTTGCCAATTAACTTGTTATGGACAATGGCACATTAAGCTACATTTATAAGGCTACCTATCATTGACTTTCTTTATAGATAAGATTTTAGAAATAATTTTTTGCAAGATGTTTCAACATGATATTGGTCTATAATCTAAGATAAAGGAAGGGTTGAGAATTTTGGGGATAAAGGTTATGAGTGTTCTGTTAATCTCATTTAGCAGTTTTGCTTTGACAAAAGAGTTAAGGATCATATCTGTGACTATATCCTTAATCTATAGCCAATCTTTCTAGAAGAATAATACATTGAGCCCATCTAGTCTAAGTGATTTACCATAATTCAACTATCACTAGTTATAGGTGTGTTTAGATTATGTAACTCATTCATAGTGAAATGATGGTTAATAAAGCCTTTGAGTAAATGCAGAGAGGATGAAGACACTACTTGTGACCTTAGGGTATTCTTAAAGAAATTGAAAACTTTATCACTAATCTTATCTTGATAATTATTTTTTCCACCATCTTGCTTTATTAGTAAAGGGATTCTGGAGGAATTCTTCCTAGCTTTAATGGATCTATGAAAAAAATTATATTTTCGTCTCCTTTTTTTAGCCATAAAACCCTTACTCTCTATTTTAAGATAGAGTTATAGACCTATAAAGCTTTGTAATAATTTAAAAGAGTTTTTTTTCCTTCATAAAAAGTTCAACATCATCAACGTTACTATTAATTTATTCTTGAATTCCAAGAAAGAGAGTATTAATTTATTTTTGAATTCCAAGAAAGAGAGCTTTGGTCTCATCCATATTCTTATGGGTGTTTGAGAAGCTTGAGTTCCCTCTTTATCATATCTAACTTCCTCATACTTATAAAAGGTTTGAAGCCACAAAAATATGAGAAAATTCCCTTCCTAATTGCTTCTTCAAAGCCAATCACTTTTATAAGAAAATTGATAAATCAAAAAGGGCCTTTTTTGCTTGAGGAGGGAACAAATTATGGATCGTAATTAGACTATCATATAAGAATCTTGGATTACCATTATACTTTTTTAAGTTGAAATTACCAGATGCTTCTAAATTATGGATAATATTGTTAATCCTTTATCATCAACGAAAGACCAGTTAAGGTGGAATGCATGTTTCTTAGCTTGTTTGATAAAGATCTTCTCTAAAAAAGTTTGATTTGAGCCATAAAGTAGAGAAATATAAATTCCAACCTTCCTTTATAGCAAGAAAATAGTCAGCTACATCAAATGATCTATAGTAAGAACTACAAAGACCTAGAGCAAAAGCTATAATAATTATATCAAGATGATGGTTGGAAACTAAAGCTAAAAACATTATATCAAGATGATGGTTGGAAACTAAGTTCCAATTCTTCCCTACAATACTTAAGTTCTTATTATTTTTAGCACTGATTTTTAACTCTAAACACCAATAAACATTTTTTTTATTTCATAGATAAAGTCTCCAAGGGCTTATTATTTTTTGATGCAATTAATGCCCCTAATATTCCAATAGACAAAAGACATTAGGGGTTTGGACTTACCCTTCAACCCCTTATTCTTCCTACGAGATCTTCTCTTGCTCACACTAAAGAAGGTATACTTTGGAGAGAGAGTCTTAATCTGAATCTGAGCTGATAAAGCAAATTCACAATGAGAGGAATCATGATCTTCAAGGAAAGTAATTGAACTAGTCTTGAAAGAAGTTAGCAAAATAAAGGATGAAGGAATACCAAAGCTAATACCTTCCTAACAGGTATTGGTGGCTATAGTTAAATATTTTGAATTGGCTACAATAATTTTTGCATTTCTACTAGTCTTAAGACTTAGAAGCTCACACTTGGGTTTTGACGTATCCTCTTGTGTTTGTTTTGCATTAGCCAGAGAAGAAGGACTAGGATTAGAGGGACATAGAGAAGATATAGCATCTACATTATTGCTCTTCTCTTTTGATAAGTTATCATCTCTCATCAATTTTATATAGTCTCCTCAAATGAATCTTTTACCTGCAAGCTTCCATACTTCACCTTGTCAAGCCGTTATAGATTTCCAAGAGACTCTGATTGAATAATCCACCAAGGTTTCTAAGAGACTCTGATTGAATAATCCACCAAGGACAAGTCTTCTCTAATCCTGTAAATAGGGATGATATCTAGTATATCCTTTGTCATTTCGACCATCACACATATCCTTGCATACTTTACTCTTCTAGTAGCAATGTGTTCATATATATAGGATTCCTAATAACTAGCAAGATGGCTCAAGCCACTGGTAAACCAGTATTCTTCTGGTATATTATGAATTTTAATCCATAAAGGGATATATGTTTTGGACCCCATTTTCGGAGCCCAACGTTCAGAGTCATCATAAGACGTGAGCATGCGTATTACCTTGAGGGTTATCTCTATGAACCCGTATTAGCCATTTCCCACAAGAGTGGTGTGCCCATGCTAGTCAATCACCAAAATTATAATTGACTTCTTCAACATAATTGTAGCTCCAATTCTCTGTTTGTGTTGTAGGGATAGAAGAATGCTTTAGGAAACCATTGCTTCAAGAACCACTTCATTTGGTAGTCGGACGATAAAGTTATGGCCAAAACATTTAAACAATGTTTATATCCTCAATCATATTGTACCTATCTTGGGAAAATTAGCATAACTTTCTCTATAAATCTTAGAATTAGGCCATTCTTAGACCATTTCAAAGAAGACTTCTATATCTACAACTTTCATGAAAACTATAAAGCAAGATTATGCTTCAAAAAGGGTCAAAATCGTAATTTACTGTAGCTGTCCTGAGAAGGTTCATTTAACGAACATAATGTCCCTTCAAATAGACATAGACGGGCTTGGGAGCCATTTTCACTCGAGAAGGTCCGTTTAACAGACATAATGTCTATTAAGCGGACATTGTCGATATTGGGGGTCCTCACAGACCCGATAAGGTCCGTTTAACAGACCTAAAGTCCGTCTAACGGATATAAGAGTTACCCAAACCCCTCCAAAGCCTCTCCCAAGCTCCGTACATCCATTCTAATCATCACAATCACTCATAACCTTCCTATTTTCATTTCCTATAAATCAATAACACTCCTTAAACATTCAATTACCAACTTGGGTACATTAAACTCCCAAAACTCAACTTAAATAACTCATCACATACATAAACTCTCATCATTCACCATAGTTGTCATGTACAATACCTTCTATGCAACATCACCACTTAAAATGCTCATCTCTCAACTCCAATACCCAAAATTTACATACTTTATAGCGTTGGAAAGTTAAGAAGATAAGATACAACTTTACAGAAGACGACTTTGTCTAATTCCATCTATATTAGTATAATTTTCTCCCTGAATCCAGTACATAATTTCTACCCCTATGAAAAGCTTGAAAATGCAATATAAAGACTTTGGAAATCATGAGCAAAACATAATATGTATATTTCATTGGCATCAAAAAAAATAAGAATTTTACAACGCTTTAGTGGGAATTTCGAGCCTCATTACATCATAATCCAAAATACAAAGTTTAAAAAAACTAGAATCGCTCAAAATGCAACTAAAGCATTGTTTTACTTAATCTAACTTCAAAAACAAAACATGCAAACTGGAGTGATGTCTTGACTCTTGACTCGATCACTTGATATCTTGTTCTTCGCCTGAAGATGGTAAGGAGGGGAGGGGTGAGCTTAAAAACTCGTGAGTAATAGTCTTATAATCGGTAACAAGCAAAAACCATTGAAAACTCTCATAATCATAGCAATTTCTCATGAAAATCCATAAAACGTATATTTCTTAAATTCTCAACTTGTCAAACCAATTCACAACTCATGTAAGTCAAGCATTCATCAAACCTGTCAACATATGTAAACACATAATCACATCATCATGGTTTGGGTAAGTCCATAAACATGACGAACTACACAATTTCACATAATGGTCCCGTGTAGTCGTAAACTTGAGGGAGTTCACGAAGGAGCTCTGTGCTACTAGCGGGCAGGCGGGAGAAGCCTTTAACTTGGTTAACGTGCATGTGACATTCTTGAATGGATTACACCAAACTCACATAACATGTAATTCATGAATTGTAAACATGTTGCCCAAATGTCACATTTCGAAAACTTGTTTTTCATGAGCATAAATTATTTTATATGCAATTCCATCATTATTTCACACTTTATCAACCAAAATCTCGTACCAATCATATAACCATTTCTCAAATCATCCAAAAGACACAAATATAATAATTATGGAGCAATTTGAGATCATTCCCATATCACTCAAAATTTATTCACAAAATTCATATACAAAAACATATGACAAATTCTCAAACCATTTTAAAGAACAATAAATGCACATTTTCAAGGTAGTTGGAAATCATTTAATTCTATTTATTTAAAAAAAACTTTAATAGCTTATTGACTCAACTATAAAATGTCACCCACCTTAATTTCCTTGTTTGAAAAGTTGCTCAATTGTGCCTCTCCTCTTGCCTCTCTTGAATTTCTTCAATATTTACAAAAATTCCAAATCAATAGACATTCAAATTGGAAAACTCAAAGAACCAAAAGCATGAAATTGATCCTAGAA
>JANZXR010000006.1:27081160-27134589 GCA_027575705.1 Erythroxylum echinodendron
TCCATGATCAGTAAAACGTGATCATCAATCAGAACACATACTAGCCTTGATTCATTATTGTTCCACCAATAACGATCTACCAGGGACAGTTTAGAATAGTATTATAATGCTAGTGGTTTTACTATCAAGTCACATACTTGATGACATAAGCCTAATACTATTCATAGAATGTAAATCACATTACATAAACGACATGCATGTATATATAAAAGTAATACCTCATAATATATTAATAACAAGTCATAATGTTAATACATGAATCACAAATATCCATTGGCCTAGGGCACGCTACTAACAGATGGAAGTATAGATAGATATAAAGCAAGATTAGTTGCGAAGAGGTATACGTAGCAAGATTAGTTGCGAAGAGGTAGGGAGGATTATCAAGAAACATTTGCCCCAGTAGCCAAGATCAATACAACTTGCATTCTCATGTCTTTAGTAACAAATCGAGATTAGTCCTTTAAACAGTTTAATGTAAGAAATACTTTTCTTAATAGGGATTTAGAGGAAGAAGTCTACATGGAGTTGCCACCTGGAATAACCAGTATCTTCATGTACGAATAAAGTTTGTAAATTAAAAAAGGCATTGTATAGGTTAAAGCAATCACCTAGAGCGTGGTTTGGGAAGTTCTCCTTTACAATGAAGGCATTTGGTTATAAACAAAGTAATTAAGATCATACTTTGTTTATAAAATATAAAGAAGGAAAGGTAACAGCCTTAATTGTTTATTTTGATGATCCATGCGAAATGGAGGCCTTACAAGAGTATTTGACTACTAAATTTGAAATGAAGGATCCAGGACAACTCAAGTATTTTCTAGAAATTGAAGTTTCAAGATCAAAGCACGGGTTTGTTCTTTCACAATGAAATTATGTGCTAGACCTTTTGACTGAAACTGGAATGCTCACCTACAAACCAGTGGAGACGCCCATTGAAGTAAATCATTGACTTGGAATTTTTCCATATCAAGTTCCAACAAAAAAAGGTCGATATCAGCGTTTAGTTGGAAGATTAATCTATCTGTCTCACACGAGACTAGATATAGCATATGTCGTAAGCATTGTCAACCAATGCACACATGAACCAAGTGAAGAACATATGAAGGTTGTGTATTGAATCTTAAGATACTTAAAGAGTTGTCCAGGAAAGGGGTTATTGTTCTGAAAAAATGGTGGCTTCAACATTGAAGGATACACAGATTCAGATTGGGCAGGGGACCAAAATGATAGAAAATCCACATCTGACTACTTTACCTTTGTAGAAGGTAATCTTGTAACTTGGAGAAGTAAAAAACAGAAGGTTGTAGCAAGGTTGAGTGCTAAAGCTAAGTTCCAAGGTATGGCACACGGTATATGTGAACTATTGTAGATTAAGAATGTGCTAAAAGATTTGGGGGTTGAATACAAAACATCTATAAACCTTCACTGTGACAATAAGGCAACCATTCAAATTGCCCAAAATCTTGTCCAGCATGATCGCACCAAGCATGTTGAAGTTGATTATCATGTTATCAAAAATAACCTTGATCAAAAGGTTATAAAGTTGTCCATTGTTCAATCTGAAAGACAATTAGCAATTCAATCTGAAAGACAATTAGCAGATGTACTCACAGGAAAGGTGTTTCATGATGTAATTGGTAATTGGCAAGTTGGGCATGATGGACATTTATGCTCCAACTTGAGGGGGAGTGTTTGCAGAGTTGTATATTAGCTGTAAATTGATATTCTTCTATAATTACTCCTAGAAATCAACTAATTAATTGATTGACATTGTGGTTAGCTGTGAGAATATTTAGTTCTCTTACATAGGCTTTGTTTCTTTTTCTTATAGAATTTATTTTGTGTATATATAGCCTCTGTGTTTGAGAATGAAATAAGATGAATATCTTGTGTAGAATTCATTATGTTGTCACTAACTCATCTTAGCATTAAGAGCTAGCGTACTAGGAGGGGGAATCTCGGGTTTTATAACCTAATTAAGTGGAGAGGAAGAAGCTAAATTATTTTGGTCAGGTGCCAAGAAAATTGGTAAGTTAGGGAGCAAGAAGGAGGCGAAACCATTGGTTGGAAAGGAGTTAAAAGGGGGAAATTTTCAAGATTTAACAAGGTCTAGCTAATGCCTAGAGGGTAAGAGGCCATAGAGCTAAGAATGATTAGGAAAAAAAAAAAAAAAAAAGAGGCAGATGGATAGAGGAAGGTTAAATTATCATCCAATAAACCATAATTTGGAAAAGACAGGAGAACAAAGGAGCACATAAAAGACAAAAAAAAAAAAAAAACCGACTAAGAAACTTAAAAGACAAGGAAAAATACAAGGCAGAATAGCTGTAACTTCTACAAACGTTAAGAAATATCCAGAAGAAGAAATGCCTTGTTGGCAATTAGAAGAATGACCAAAGAAGCTAAAAAACTAAACAAGACGAAGAAAAGAAAAACTTTGAACTGAGAAAGAAGGAAGAAAATTCCAAAGGTCATTCTTTCATTCGTAAACTTGCCATTACGAATGATATTGAAGTTTATTCATGCTTAATGATATAATGATGTTAAATGAAATAAAATGTTATATGACATAACATTAATTATAACCTTCATAAGTGGTCAATAATTTACAAAATATAGATTTTATTTTTATTTTATTATTAGAATTTAATATTGATTAATTATGTTAAACTGATCTTGTAAATTATTTAAAAAATATATGAAAATAATAAAATACTAGCAAACGTGCATATTTTGCTAATTAATTAACTTAAAAACCTAAATTAATTTTATAGAATAAGCATTTTTTATAATTTCAATAGCCAAAACCACCATACTTTGGTAGATCATATCCTTAATTACCTATATCTACCAAAATATAAACAAGTATGTCAAACATAAACTTTATTTATATCAATTTTACATTTTTTATGTACAAACTAAATAAAGGAAAAATAGAGGTGCAATATAATGTGATTAGATTAACGCTTCCATTACATTGTGTAAATAGGATGCAGAAAACATTAAGGCGTTTCTACTTCAAAAAGATGAAGCATTGCACTTTCAGCATAGCATATATATTTGTCAACCTTACCAAAATAAAAATATGCATATAAAATAAAATTTATCTAATATTTGAATGAATCGTGAATTCATATCTAATTGAATATGCTCGTAATCTTTTTCTATTAAATACAATTTCGTTGCATTTGATTTATCCGAAAAAAAGATTTTGAACTGTGAAGTAAAACCTAAGTACCTATCAAAATTTGTGAGTACATACATGCAAATATATATGTCATGTTACCTGTAGGAAGACACATGAATATAAATAAATAACTTCTTGAATGGTTGATAATACAATTGATTATTTGGCTGACAGTTTTACGAAGTGATCTGCCTGAAAGTTCTACCAAGTGATCCGAAGTTTCTCAGATATTTCTTACACAGTATTTACATGAAAACTAGATATGGAAGTATTAAAATATCGTACAAAACATGAACCTTTTAGTCTGATCAGCGACTTGATTGACGACTGTTGAGCCACTTCTGACGATTCTTCCTGTATCTCCATGCTATCTGAATTCGTGTAGCCGCAATAGTTCTCCAGTGGGGAGACTGATACCTGTTAATGGAGCAAAAGTGCTTCTGCTTAGAAAACCTCTAAAGTAAAACAACTGACGTGGAGTTTGGTGACATCAGATATAATAAAGTGAAACTAAAGATACCATGCCATAGATAATACGGTAAAATGAGAATTACATTAAAGCAATGTGTGGCAATTCCGTCGCCGGGGAAAAGATAAATTGTACTTGATTTCATGAACATCATATTACAATTTATGTGGAAAGTTAGATAAAGAAATAGATGATGTACTATAATGTTCTTTATATGAAGTACACTAAGGACACGCCAAAAGTTGCAAAAACGTACAAGTAGTTTATGGCTGTCAAATATGAATAGTCGCATATATTCTATTTCTAATGCAACAAACGGTGACAGCTAATTAGAAGATAAATAATGTCCTCGTCCTTAAAATCACGAGGTGGTGTGGCTAGAAAAGAAAGATGGATTTCAAGTTCACTCATCCATCAAATGCAGAGATTAAAGATTCGGGGGAGCACAGCACATGCTTACGTATTGGTTTGAAGCCAGATAAAATAATTATTTTAGTCCTTCTCTATGACTGAATATTATTGATAGGAATCCTAAAACTCCATGATATATCTACATCTGCAGGCTTTTCTCACACCATAGATGGTGTGAAGAATGTTCTCCTTCATTGCAATGCAAACTTATGGATGCAACATAATAGTAAATATCAGTATGCAATTTGTAAAATTTGGCATATATCTAACCTTATGGCTCCTTGAATGCGTGGCTCTCGCAAGTTTCTAGAAAAGAAGCTAGTGACTTCTTCCAGGTCATCTGCTCGAAGTGAAAAAGCTTCAATATTTGTTAAGCATCTTACAGTTCTACTGCTAAGCAATCGGTATCTTGAACTCTCGATTTTCTTTGCACCTGCAATGGTAACTAGAATTAATAGTACCAAGGCTTCCTATGGCAAGCCATTAAAACCACCATTTTAGTTTCAATGGAGAATAATTAAAGTTCTGGTGAGCACTTGTTTTATGAAATGGAGAGAGAAGAAAGTTTTGATTCTGGAAATAATAATAGACCTTTGGATGCAGGAGACTTTTCAAGGCACCAAGTGAGAAGTTCCTCGCCGCAACAACTCCCTTCAAATAAAGGGGATACAGTTCCATCATGGTCAATACTTTCCAATTTTCCACGCACAATAAAAACCATCTTCTCAACTGGACCTCCGTCGTATAAAATTTCACCTCCTTCAATGTATCTTACTGGTCGTATCCTCTCACAAATGGCATCTACAACTTGATCACCCATCAGGGCAAATATCCAAACCTACAAAAGTATGAATTGAGTATTCACAAAATGCATAGCTTGATCCAGAGATAATAATAAATCATTACACGGGGATTGAAACATTATATCACTCCAGGGCCCCTGTTAAGTTTAATACTTCCGTTGCATCAATTTCTATAGATAAAGCCATCACTCGACTAAATCACCAAGAAGAAAGGAAATAAATTGGAGCCTCGGGCATAAGTGACTTATAGAATGACCAAGTCCAGCTATCAACTTGACATTGCAGTAAGCTCAAGTACCTCTTTTTCTTTCCTGTAATAAGCTGAAGGGCTACCTCAACAAAAATTTAAGGATTGCCACATGAGCCAGTTAGAGAGATAAAATGATAGATTGTATTATTGTGTTTTCAGACTTGATAAAATGATTATATAATGAGTGGTAACAACAGAAGCCACGTGGGCAGTGGAAGTTTGTTACAACTGAATAAATCAGAGCAAAGAATTTGTTATAACAGAAGATAGTCTCAGGTTGTACGTTGCTGGTGCAGCCTATTACCAGCAACATGGAGGCCTGTACCTATTTTGTTTCAGGACAACCCCATCCAGCAACAAGAATATCTTTCCAGTTTTGAATCAGCTTTCCACATTCACTTTTTCTTTTCTTTTCTCTAATTGTGCCAGACTAATGCTTGGAGGGTAAAGAGTACACGATGTACAAACATTAGATAACTAGATACCCAATAGAATTTTCTTGCACGTGCTGAGATGCCAAAGTGAATTTCGACTTTGTAAGTCATCATTTCAAAGATTGGAACTCTGCACTGTGCACCGTGCAAATTAAAGTTGTGTTATAGATGAAAGACAATACTCTGTTATGCTACCGACTATACTAACAAACTCACTTTCTTCACGAATTTGAAAAGGTGTCTTTTTATTTCCCTTCGCAAATCCTCAGGTAGATTCTCCAACAGTTGCTCCTCATTTACTCCCCTTGTTGCAGCCCAAGTATACCGTTCAGCTTCAATCACTTTCCTACATAACAGCATTGATTGATCATAAAGCAAACAGCTATAACCCAGTACAAAATTTATGGAAGTTTTTTGTAATGACGCACATTTCTTCTACTAAATTACAGATATCTTTGTGAGATACATGAGAAACGTGTCAATTACTTATGACCATGTATAATACGATGTCCACCATTAATGCATACAAGGTAAGCATCTACAACACCTCTTACTATATTGCAGCAACAATACAATGATTCAGAAACTGGCAGTTTATGGTTTCAAAATCTCATAGGTGGTAAAAATATTGATTGACCGTGAGATGTGAGCACATAAGAATTTCACAAAAGGAGAAGCAATTAATAACTTCTTTAATTCCTTCAATATTTTCTTGGTGGTATTCCTTGGAGATCTATTGTTGTTATGTTATCTAGATATGAATGTTTCTTATGTATCATATATTGGATATAATTTATTGCTTGAATTGCCCTACTAATATAAGTAGATAGTTGACCCTTTAGTTCTCAGAATGCTTGTCTCTGTTGCTTTTCTACATCATCACATAATATTCTTTCGTAGGTACCCTTGAGATGTGGTTCAGATCCAACCTTATCCGCTCTACAAATAAACAATTATACTTCCAAAATGTGCAAGTACAATGATCGATTTTTTGGGTACTGTCTCATTACTGTCACAAGTTGACTCAGAGAATGGATCAGGAACTTGTATTAGCAAGAGCAAAATTTGGAAACCGTAGGCAGATAATCCTTGTTGGTTAAGCAAAACAATTTCCATAAGTTCCATGCCAAAACATTAGTGTCACATACTTCAAGGGCTACACATGATTCATAGATAGGAACATAACAAAGGCCTAGAGAAACCAAAATTTCTTCTGCATCAAGTACTATTCTTGGTAGAGCACATATAGAAAACAGAGTATAACATAGTAAGGAAAAGGAAGAAGAAAAGGGGAGGAGAGAAGAGAAAGGAGGAAGAGGGAATTTGTTTAATCCATGCATGCATTCACACTCGCACGCTATTCATTTAATACCCGAGTTAGTTACAACTACTGTAGAATATTCCTGAGTGCATAACTAATTTTGTCTCATGTACAACCAAGCTTTATTCCACGTAATCAGCGAGCTTGGAATGGGCTGCAACATTACTTCCATCCACGAAAACATCCTTGTCCTCAAGGATGAAGTCCGGATATTCCAGCTTAAGATCCTCATAATCTTCCCGTGTAGCATCGTCTGGACTTTTCCTTCCCATTGAACTAAAGCTTGTGAAATCAACTGGTTGCCCTGAAAAATCTGTCGGTGGCCCAGGATTGTAAGAGGAACTAATAATGGATAGCTTTCAATATAATTTTCAGGTAAAGGAAGCTGTTGCTGCGTAGGATCTCCTCGGCATTCTTTTAGTAACAAAACATGAAATACATTGTGAATATGAGCAGTAGATGGCAGATTGAGCTTGTAAGCAATAGGGCCCACGTATTCAGCAATTTCAAACAATCCATAAAAACGTTTAGATAGTTTATTAAAACGATTACCCATAACTGACAGTTGTCGGTAGGTTTGTAGTTTAACAAACACCCAATCACCTGGCCTAAATTGTTTGTCCACCTTTCTTTTATCACACTGTTGCTTCGTGCGATTTTGTGCACGGGTGAGGTTCGCCACTAGCTGGGGAAGAACCTTGGAACGCGCAGAGAGCACGGAATCTACAGAATCAATCTTCAATGTGCCCTGTAAATAATGATGGAGTTGAGGAGGAGGGCGCCTATAAACAACTTCAAAGGGCGTCGTATTGATGGCTGAATGCAGAGAGGTGTTATAATGGTATTCAGCCCAAGGAAGGAATTTAAGCCAGGTCTTTGGATTATCAGTCACGAAGCAGCGAAGATAGTCTTGTAAACATCTATTAATGACCTCAGTCTGGCTGTTTGACTGAAGATGATATGCTGAGCTGGTGGACATGTAAGTACCCTGAAGTTTGAAAAGTTCCCTCCAAAATGCACTCATAAAAAGCAGGTCTCTGTCTGAAATTAAATCTTTAGGAAACCCATGGAGCCTACAAATTTCTTAACAAAAACCTCAGCTAAAATTGGGGCTATAAAGCTTTTAGGCAACGCAATGAAATGAGCATATTTGGACAGGCGGTCTACAACCACGAACCCCACTATTGTGCCTTGGGAAGGAGGCAAGTGTGTCACAAAATCCATAGAAATAGATTCCCAAATTTGTTGTGGAATCTGCAGCAGCTGAAGTAGACCGAAAGGTGCTCTGTTGGTGCACTCCTGAACATAATGTTCAACATCACGCTGTAAGTGTAGCCAATAACAAGAAGAGGAAATTCTTGCCACTATTCGTTTGATACCTACGTGTCCACCAACCACGGAATCATGATATTCTTGCAGAATTAATTCTTGTAAAGCAGATTCAGTAGGTACATAAATACGATCTTTAAAAAGAATAAGACCATCCTGAGATTTGTAATGAACATACTCCCCTGGCTTTTGTTCGATGGCTTTCAATAACTCTGTAGATAGAGGATGAGTAGTAATAAATCTTCGTATTGCGGCCAACAAACCCTAGACAGGCCTAGATATTTGCATGATCTTCAACTCAACTTCATGCACACGTGAAAGGGCATCAGCTGGCCCATTTTCACAATCAGGTTTATAAACAATGTCAGTCATAACCAAGTAGTTTGGAAAGCCAGTGTTGCTGCTCAAGAGTTTGAATAGTCTCTGTCCTGAGGCTTTTTAAGAGTTGATGGTCAGTTTGAATGATAAAGTGAGTACCCAAAAGGTATTGCCTCCAACGTTTAATAGCCATGGTTATTGCATACATTTCACATACATAAGCTGAGGTTTTGAGCATGTATGGCGGTAGTTGCTTGCTATAATAAGCAACAGGTTGATTTTCTTGAGTAAGAACCACCCCAACACCTGTTCTAGAGGCATCTGTTTGAACCGTAAATTTCTAGGAAAAGTTGGGAAGTGCTAAGACGGGGGTAGACATTAAGGCCTACTTTAAAGCTGCAAAGGCCTGCTATGCTTCAGTATTCCAAAGGAAAGCTTCTTTGCGTAATAACTTTGTGAGAGGCAAAGCCAACCTGGCATAATGTTTCACAAATTTCCTATAGTAACAAGTAAGGCCGAGAAATCCTCGCAATTTCTTCACAGTCGAAGGGGAAGGCCACTCTTGAATTGCAGCAATCCTACTGCCATCAACTGAAACACCCATGGCTGAGATAACATGACCCAGATAAATCAGGGAAAAGCAAGCGAAGTCGCACTTACTCATATTGATATAGAATTGATGTTGTTGCAGGAGCTGGAAGACATAAGCTAAGTGCTGTAAATGGAGCTCATCTGTCGCACTGTAAATTAATACGTCATCAAAAAAAACCAAGACAAATTTCCTCAACACAGTGCGAAAAAACTCATTCATCTCGGATTGAAAAGTTGATGGAGCATTAGTTAATCCAAAGGGTAAAACAATGAACTCATAATGCCTACCATGAGTTCTAAAAGTTGTTTTATGAAGATCCTCTAGATGTAAATGTAACTGATGGTAACCTACGCGTAAGTCAAATTTAGAAAAGACTATAGCACCATTTAATTCATCAAAGAGTTCCTCAGAAGTGGGAATGGGATATCGATCACTCACTGTTACTGCATTCAAGGCACGGTAGTTGACACAGAATCTCCACGTGCCTTTTTTTTTTGACTAAATGTACAGGAGATGAATAAGGGTTATTGCTTGGTTGAATAATGCCATCAGTGAGCATTTCTCGAACAAGCCTCTCAATCTCAAACTTTTGAAAATAAGGATATCTGTACGGGCATACATTTACTGGCGCAACGCCTAACTGTAATGGAATACGGTGTTCAACTTTATGAAAAGGTGGCAAGCCTCGTGGTGTAGAAAAAATAGTAGAATAATCTCATAATAAAGTGTGTAGTTGCGAACGAAAAGCAGGAGACAAGTCTTCTCCAATGCGAGCCTCTATGGTTTCCAATGTGGAGCTGACTAATAAATGATAATAAATGGAAATGGAATGAGTACGGTGATATCGTTGAACTTGCCCCAATGTCATGAACGCCAGTGCAGCAGGTTTGATACCATATAAAGTCAGTTGTTGGCCACCTTGTTCAAGTCGCATCCAGAGATTGGTATAATGAAGTGGAAAGGCCCCACAACAGCAAGCCATTGCACTCCTAAGACAAAGTCTACACCATACAACGGCAGTAAATAGAAATCGATCATAAAGCAATAAGCATCCACTTCAACAGGTGTCTGAATACAAAGCCCTGAACATGCAAGTTATCACCATTGCCAACAATAACGTTCATGTACTGAGAACGTTGAATAGGAAGTTTCAAGTATTGGGCAACCCTCTCCTACATAAAATTATGAGTCGATCCACTATCGACCAAAATAAGAACTGATCGGTCATGGATAGTGCCCTGAAGACGCAGTGTAGTAGGAACAAAATGTCCCTTGAATGCGTGTATTGTAGGGAGTGAATTCTCGTTTGGAAGTACTGTATCTGGATCAGTGGTATCAACAGGTGCATTATCGATATCATCCAAAGAAGAGCTATCAACCTATTCATCAACAATTAAACAGTGAAATTGTGTTCATTGACAACAGTGGCCAACGAAAAAATTTTCGTCACAATTGAAACAAAGTCTTTGGCATGGCAAGCTTCCATCTCTGCTGTTGTCAAACATTTAACAGGTATTTCCGGTGGTAGTGGTTTAGTGGTTTGTGGAGCTGGTAGTGTAGGATATGGTCAAGGTGAAATAGCTTTGTGAACTGGCGATGGAGCGAGCAAATGTGGGCGAGGCGACGAAGAAAATCGATTGGTAGAAAGTTTATCTTTGATCATCCATGCCATCCCAATAGCCTCTGAGAGATCACGTGGCTTCAAAATATAAAGCTCTTTTTTGATCTTATCCTCCAAACCCTAGATGAAAGTTTCAGTAAGCTGGCAGCATTAAGTCCAGTGATTATGTTGGACAAGGACGCGAACTCTAAGCGCTGACCGAAGTCACGTGTGATAGTTTAAACAACAGAGCCTCATGATTAATAAATGGGGAAGGTCCAAAACGAACCTCTAGTTGCCGCATCAAATCATTCCAGTTAAATGCCCAATTGTTGTTAGAAGCCATTTATACCACTGTAAAGCTCGGCCTGCCATACAGAAAGAAGCAATAGAGATTTTCTATTCCTCTGGTGTTCGATGATAATCAAAGAAATGTTGGATTTGAAAAATCCATTCAGCAACATCGTCTCCTGAAAACATTGGAATCTCCAGTTTTGGTAAACCTATCGATGTGCGTGGGTGTTGCTCCTAAACGTCCCAAGATGTTGCATGAGGATGTGAATAGCTACTCGGTAAACTTGGCATGATTGGAGTAGGTAACAAGGCTGGTTGTGGTGATGAACCAGGTGCGAGAACTGGCAGTGGCAAGGAGTTGATCAACAATGGTTGTTTCTCTAGTCGTGCGAGAGATTGACACATGGACTCCAGTGTTTTCTGGATCCAATCATTGGTGTTACTATTTTGCAAGATTTTTTCATATTGTTGTTGCATGGTCGTGGAATGTTGTTAGACAGTAGTTTGTATCTTTCGAATCCTTGGCTAGGTTATTTATTGTTTCTTCTAAAGCTTTATTACGGGTGGTAGTCCCCTCGGCCATCCTTGGAGGAATGACTCAACATGAGCACCAAATGGTAGAGCACGAATAGAAAACAGAGTATAACAGAGTAGGGAAAAGGAAGAAGAAAAGGGGAGGAGAGAAGAGAAAGGAGGAAGAGGGAATTTGTTTAATCCATGCATGCATTCACACTCACATGCCATTCATTTAATACCCGAGTTAGTTACAACAGCTGTAGAATATTCCTGAGTGCATAACTAATTTTGTCTCACGTACAACCAAGCTTTATTCCACGTAATCAGCAAGCTTGGCTGGTTTAATTGTTGTACGCTGGCTGTGCCTGTGTTTTGGACTAGGAATGTCAATGGGTCAGGCCGGGCTCAGACTCCAGGCCATGGTGGCTCGAGGCCCGACTCGTGGCCTGGCAGGCCGGGATGGGTCATTTTGGAAATAATGGGCAAGTCACGGGCCGGGTTGGGCCGGTTTTGCCATCTCAATTTTGGACTCGAGATCATCTTCTCCACTGGTTGGACTAGGATAGCGCTGGAATGGGCTGCAACAATCCAGCAATACAAAAAGCAGTTGACATGGGCCCCAATAAATTCTTGGAGGAATTGTTTTCATGGAGAAGGTGATAAAGTTTGTGAATTTGTATCTAAGCAACTTACTATGTATTGAAATTAGAGCAGCCTAATAAGTTTGGACACCTAGGACTTCAAAGGACTCCTAGCAAAAGTTACATGGTCTTCCTAAGATTGTCAATAAATATAAATTTATGATTAATAAAAGGACCGCAGCTAATTAGATGATAAAAGGAAGGGAAAAATATTCCATAACACATCATGAGAAAATAAAATGGTGCACCTTCTAATCCCTGGTGGCAAGCGTCGAAGACTCATCCACTGCTCCACATCCCGCCGCCTTAATGACATTTCCATTCTCCTAAGAGGACAACAAAAGAAAGGCTAACGTCAAAAGATCCTTCTTTTATATTCTATTTGAATTTGATTAAAAATAACTCAGATAAGGTTGATCCTTGAGAAGGCATTCTGGTCCAGTTGTGTAGGAAACAGAACATGACATGACTATAAAATTTCTTCCAAGATGCATCTGTAATAGCCTCATAACTAATATGCAAATTACATCAGTTTATGGCAAAAGATAATGCTCTAACATCAGATCCAGACAAACTATTTGGGTAAGCAAAGATGAATTCTTGAATAATTCCAACAACTGCACTTTTCATGTCAAACTGAGAGAGATATTTCTGATGTGAGATCACATTTCCCCTCCATATATGTCTAAGACTTGTGGCTGTATAGAATGTGGATATAAAATTTATATAAAGATAGTCAGGACATTTCAAGTGTGCTTTCAAGCTTTTTCCCTTAAATAAACATAATCCACATGGTCTTAACTTGGGTTCAATTTGTTGCATATCAAAGTTTTTAGTTGTAGAAGTAGAGTTCAACATCTTTCCCAAATTTACGTTCAATCTGTAATGAAGAATAGATTCTTATATCCAAAGAAGGAGATTCATACACTTTGATTACAGAAAAATTTAGCAGTACTTGTGAGCAATCTATCTATAATAGGTATTGGGTAGAAAATCATTAAGTATATTCTGATACAATCTAAAACTAACGAGTTACCAAGCTCAATTTATTCATCCAGTAATAGTCCTTCCAGTAGTAATAGGACAGCTGAAAAATGCTTTCCCAGCAAATTTAAGCACATAACCATGCACGAGGCACATTGCTAGAGGAACCTTATTCTAGAAATGTCAGATATTGAATCATTTTTCTAATCTTTAGGCCAAGCATTCAGACATGGTGGAGCAATTGAAGTGTTCATTTTGCAACTTAACTAGAAAGGCCTGAGATTGAATGAAAAATATTCTTTAAATAGTCATTTTGGACAAAGATTTATGGGGAAGCAATAATATTACCAACCATGACTTCATAACATAAATACAAAGAATATTAAGGAGAATCTGATACATAAACCTGTATTTTCAACAACCCAAATTAAGCCAATTGGGTGTCACACATGTCAAGTAAGTGGCCTGTCCAGAAGCATTAAGTGAAACAAAGTTTATGACTTTACCTCCGACCAAGAGCCTGGAGAAAGTTCTGCATATTTCCTATGAGAAAAGCGAAAAGCAGCAGCCCTAGACCAATGACGGCCATAGTGAAGAGGACTTCCCATATAAAATAGCTTGGTTGTTGGTTTCCTGCGAGCGTACTTATTTGCTACACAAATGGAACATATAAGCTGATTTCAACGGGAGATAAAAAGAGAAAGACGTAAAACATATATAGGTATATTTAATGAACACCTCTCTTTAGAATGAAAAGTTGGAAAGCAGATATTGAAACTCTCAACACAGAAGCATCTAAATCAGAAAGTAAAACTTGGGTATGTTGAAAGTAGTCACTAGCCATCAACCAACATACTCCACTAGGTAGGAAATAAACAATGTTGACAAAATGCATCCTTATTGTGGAAGTAAATTTTTCCATCTATACCACAATGAAAATTCTATTGTTAAAGGACATTGATGTGGGTATGATCCTGAATGACTCCGGCGGTTTGGGTATAACATACAGCATTTTCTTACAGAAACAAACTTAAACAGCAAGCTTCCATCAAATACTATAATTTTTCACCTGTTAGATAAAAAGAGTTCACACACATTATAGAAATGGCGTAAATTCTGATTACCTGAAATCCCCAAAACAATGAGTATATGTATCTAGTCAAGATGGGCTCGGACGTGAGGCCTACAGCTTGCTTATAGATTCCATATGAAAAGTTGTCGGTTATAAAACAATCACTAGCATTCTTATTTTGTCTCCAATCTTTCCTATGTCCAGTGGAATCGTCAGCTGTGACATTATAACCATGTCCACAATCTATGAAATTCTTACAGATATCCCTCATAGTAGAATTACCGCAGGCATCACGAAGACACTGATTAACCCTCTGCTATGAGAAAAAAATTGAAGGTGAGGAAGGAACTCACATGAACATTTTATGCAATCCTCATATGTGTAGAGTTTTTTTTTTCACTACTTTCCAATTAACAGAAGAATTGCAACAAACATACCAAGCAAAATACTTGAGAAAAAGAAAATATATAACATGGCCATGATGCTTCAACAAAACAGAGAAAATGAAGAAATACCAACCTAAGAATAAAATGCATTGACAACAATCTAACAGACAGTAAAATGGATTGACAAAATTGGGATATTTGAGTTACAAGAATGGAATAATTAAAGAGGAAGTATGAAGATGAAGAAAAATGTATTTTCTCACTTTCATGGATCTAATCATAATTCAATCCCACCATTAATATTAGTGAAAAATATTTGTACATAAATTAAAATTACCAGTAAATATAGAACAACTGACATATTATGCAGTATGCAGTGGTCAACCAGAGATGACCTGATGAAACCACAGTACTCTAAAAATGAACTAGAGGAGCTAGAGGAGAGTGATTGAAACATTTTCCTGAAATAGTTTGTTTGATTAGTTATAAATTTAGAGATCATAACAGAAAAATAGTCATGTATTACAAGGATGGCAAAAATGTTGAAGAGGAGAGTTCAACAAGCACAATAACAATTGAGTTAATGACTTCTGCACACCTGTAAGCCAAGAAGGTACCAGCATGAACCAACAACATGGCCAGACAACACAAAGGTGAGAAGATTTATGAAGAAATTAGCCCGTGCTGTCTCAAATACGAAACCACTTGGAGACTGGCCAACAAGAACAGGTAAAAATCGATACAACCTTGGAACATACTGGACAAGAACTGCTGCCCTTAAGAGATTTTTTGCATTATTTGCTCCAGATGATCCCAAATGCTTACGCAGGACTACCAAGATGATGACCTGAATAATTTGGCATGAAAATAAATACTGGATAAGGCCAGAAACTTCGTAAGATATTTGAGAGGACATTCTGTACATGTAATGTTGACAAGTAACATATTATGGACGATAGTGAACTTCATTAAACGAGTCATCAAGAAATATGGAAAAATGAAGTAAACAAACCTGAGGCAGTGGTAATACAACAAGTATATCAACCCAAAAGTATCCACGCAAGTAGTGCCAAGCAATTTTTGTAGGGTGGTCAACCAACTCTCCAGCACCCATAACTGTTGACTCAGGAGCTATATAAGCTAATCTGAACTGCACAAAATAATGAAGCAGAAGAAAGTAAGTAGTGTTTTTTAAAAGCAAGGGACTTAAAACATTTGGCGAATGATGGACTATAGAAGAGCCTCTTGCAAGATAATTCTAGACCCAATTTGGAGCGTCAGTCTTGTCAAGTTACCTGGTGTTCCCAGAGTCAATAGACAAGATCCAATTCCCTTGCTTTTTGGTTTGTACTATTGTTTCCAGTTCTTGTTCAAAAGTTCCAATTTTAGATATATCTTGTATTTTATTAGTGGTTTTTCTACGATGAACTAAATGTATGACATGAATTCTCGTTGAGTTATGACTCATATTTGGCACAAATTCAAAAACACTTTCTTTGATTCATATTCTTCATTGTGATGTGTAATAACATATTTTACACAAGAAATTTAGTTAACCTATGTTGGAATAGTTTCTATGGTAGGCAAATGGATGGAAATGCGGTATTTATTCGATTTAAACAGAGAAGACAGAAAAACAATAAGAGCAGAAGCTTCCTAGCCAAATATTTGGCCCCTCAAGCTTAAGAGCTAAGATAATACTTCAATATCCCTCCCTCACTCTCCACTCGCACCCTTTCTACATGATTTTCCCAGGTTCTATTCTCTTTCCTCTAACTAACTCTCCACTCTCTGCTGACTCATTATGTGCTGAGTCACTAACAATCCTCTCCCTTCTATTATTTCTCTTGGAGTAGCTTAGCAGGGGCTTGTGGCCCGTGTCCCTCTCATTGGGTCTATGGCCCGTGTGGCTATCAATACTGCCCTCTGATCCTTCCTTGTCCTCAAGGCAGAAGGATGGATATTGTTGTTTGATCTGTGCAGCAGCTGTCCAGGAGGCTTCTTCAATCGGTTTCCCTTTCCAGAGCACAAGCCACTCAGCAATCTCTTCATGATTCTTTTGGACAGTGCGTTCAGCTAAGATTGCCTCAAGAACGATTGGCTCGGGTGAATCAACCTCAAGGCCTGAAGGAAGAGATGGCTCGGGCACATGGTTTCCTATAACTCGCTTCAGCTGAGAAATGTGAAACACCGGATGAACCCAGGCAAATTTAGGCAGTGCCAATTTATAAGCCACAGGTCCCATCTTGGCAATAACTTGAAATGGTCTATAAAAATGAGGAGATAGTTTGGGGGAGATCCTTTGCGCCACTAATATTTGTCTATGGGGTCTAAGCTTGACATAGACCCAATCTCCTACCTCTAAGGACACATCCCTGCGTTTAGCATTAGCAGTAGATTTCATGACCTGCTGAGCTCTGCTAAGATGATATTTAAGCTGCCTCAATGCTTCGTCTCTATCAATTAATACACAGCATCTATCATAGTTTCACCTAGAAGAAAATGAGGAACTTTGGGATGAGGGTGGTCATACACGGCCTCAAATGGAGTTGTTGCAGTGGCCAAATGGTATGATGTATTATACCAGAATTCGGCCCAAGATAGACAATTAACCCATTGTTTTGGCTATCCTGAAACAAAGCAACGAAGATAGGTTTCAAGGCATCTGTTGTCCACCTCGGTTTGCCCATCAGTTTTAGGGTGGTAAGAGGTACTCATTTAAAGGACACTTCCTTGTAACCTCCAAAGTTTCTTCCAGGAATTACCGACAAAGATAGGGTCCCGATCCCTCACTATAGTTTTTGGGAACCCATGTAGCCTTACAACTTCCCTGAAAAAATATTCAGCCACCACCTTGGCAGTGAAAGGATGCTTGATAGGGATAAAATGAGCATATTTAGATAGCCGGTCCACCACCACCATGATGACCTCAAACCCTTGGCTTTTTGGCAATCTAGTTATAAAATCCATGGACATATCTTCCCAAACAAGTTTAGGAATAGGAAGGGGCTGCAATAAATCGGATGGGGCAAGAGTCTGATATTTATGTCTTTGGCACAACTCACATTCCTGCACAAATTTCAGAATTTGTTTGAGCATTCCTTTCCAAAATAAACAGCCAGCATTTCTTTTATAAGTCTTGGTAAAACCGGAATAACCCCCCAGTGGTGTTGAATGAAACTCTAGTAAGAAGGTTGGAATAAGAGAGGAGGTTGAAGATAAAACCAGCCGGCTCCCTTTGAATAACAACCCTCCCAATAGCTGGAATTCTGGTTCAGATTGAGGATTGTCTTGAAGTCTCTGCAAAGGGCAGCCAATCAAAAATCACACTGATATTCTTCTTTCACCTTATTAGAATCAAGCCAATAAGGTGACGAAATTGGGTGATTGAATTCTGGATTAACAGGAACTCGTGACAGAGCATCTGCTACTTTATTTTCTAGTCCGGTTTTGTAGAGGATTTTGAATTGGAACCCCATCAATTTGGACAGCCAGTAACGCTAGTCTGGGGTGCTCAGCCACTGTTGCAAGTGTTTTAGTGACTTGTGATCCGTGTAAACCTTAAAAGGTCTTCCCAAAAGGTAATGCCTCCAATGTTGCACAACCAAAACCAAGGCTATAATCTCTTTCTCATAAACTGACTTTGACAGAGCGGTTGAACACAAAGCCTTACTGAAATAGGCAATTGGCTTATTTTCTTGTATAAGGACAGCTCCCAGTCCAAATCCCGAAGCATCACATTCTACAACAAGATCCTTGGAGAAATTCGGTAATGTAAAAACAAGGAAAGAAATCAAACAGCTCTTCAACTTATCAAAAGATTCCTGAGCTGCTAGTCCCCACGAGAAATTGTCTTTCTTGGTGAGCTCGGTGAGTGGTTGAGCAATTTTTCCATAGTCCTTGATGAATTTTCGATAGTATCCAATGAGACTGAGGAATCCCCTCACTCCTGTAACATTCTTAGGTATAGGCCAATCTTTGACACACTAAACCTGAATAGGATCCATTTCCACTCCCTCTGTTGAAATCACATGTCCCGAATATTCAATGAATTGTTGGCCGAATGAGCATTTCTTCTTGTTGGCAAAAAACTGATGCTGAATTAACAGCTGCAAAACCTGAGTGATTGAGATGTTGCTGCCAAGTACCACTATAAACTAAAATATCATCAAAGAACACAAGCACGCCCTTCCTTAGCAGTGGCCTAAATACTGAATTCATGGTAGATTGAAAAGTGGAAGGAGCATTCATAAGACCGAAAGGCATGACTAAGTATTCATAATGATCTTTATGAGTACGAAAGGCTATTTCATGAACATCTTCGGCCTTAATTCGGATTTGGTGAAAACTAGACTTCAAATCAATCTTTGAGAAATAATGGGAACCATGTAATTCATCAATAAGCTCATTAATGGTGGGAATTGGAAATTGTCAGGAACAGTTTCCTTGTTCAAGGCCCGATAATCCACACACATTCTTCAGGCTTTATCTTTCTTTTTACCAATATTATCGGGCTAGAAAAAGGACTAGTGCTGTGCCTAATTACACCTACATCCAACAATTCTCTAACCTGCTTTGCAATCTCATCTTTGTGGTGATGGGCATACCTATAAGGGCGCACACTGATTGGGTTGGTTCCGGTGTACAAGGTAATGGCATGATCATGGCTCCGTGGGGAAGGAAGACTACTTGTTTCCTGGAACACCACACTGTTTTCATGTAATACCGAATTTAGCTCCTGAATATGAATTTGGCGAAGTGTAGAAGTAGTGTCCGAAAATAGACCCTCAAGCCCAAATACTTGTTGCTCACCCTGAACTTCCATTATAATGGAGCACAACACCCCCTGCAAGGCAAAAGTATGTTGGGACTGCTTGAACCTGTGCCCTTTCAGTGTTACTACGTCTCTGCCTTGTTCATAACCTCAACTCACTGTTTTTTGTCTAAAATCTGCCCTTACTTCCCCTAATGTCTCCAGCCACTCCGCCCCCAAAATCAGATCTATGCCCCCTAATTGCAAGATATAGGCATCTATCAGCAACTTCACACTGCCCACGAACACTTCAATTCCCCTACACTGGCCTTGTGAAAAACATTTAGTGTCATTACCGAGCTGCACTCCATTCTCCTTGGTTGGAGTGACTGTTAAACCCAAAGTGACTACTAAATCTTTTGAGAGGTAATTGTGACTTGCCCCACTGTCAATGAGGAGCAAGATTGGAAGCCCAGTTAGTGTTCCTTCGAATTTTAGAGTTTTAGAATGGACAATCTCTTTGTACTCGGCCACTTGACATACCATCTCCCATGCTCACTGGCTTCTCCTCCGTCTTCACCCTTTCAACCACAGGAAGTGGCTCAACTTCATCTTCACCCACCCAGATTAATAACCTCAGATTTCTGTCAGGAAAAATGTGAGTGGGACTGTAATGTTGCCCACACTTGAAACATAAACCCTTGGCTCTACGCTCCAGTAATTCCTGGTAAGAGAGATTACGCGTGCCTGGTTACTGTCTTACCACGTTCTTCTCAACCTAGGTTCCGCGATCAGTGCTGCCCAAAGGGCTCAGATTCAGTTGAATCAGAATGGGCCCAACACTGCTCCAATTACATCCTCCTTTGGGTGAATTAAAGGACCCAAGTTTCTGAGGGCCCACAACCTTCCAACTTGTCGGCTGCTTGGGAATCACTATATGAGCCAACTTCCTTTCCACTGCTCGTGCCATGGATATCATTTTATAACGGGTAGAAGGATCCAGGGACAGAACCTCCAACCCGACCGTAACCCACCTAGGAACATACCCATATATTGATCTTTCGGAAGCGACAGTCCCTGGGCCATCAGCATCTCAAAGGATTCCACATACTCGTCCACTGACCCTTGCTGTGTCAAGATTTTCAGCTGAGAAAATGGATTCCTAGTGAAATGATCTCGATATCGATCATAAAAAGCGCTCGTTTGAAGGTCTCCCAATCCAACTCAGGATTTGATGCCAAGAGTAACTTGAACTAATGCCACAATATACCTTCCATACAAATCTGGGCCAACTAGACACGCAACTCCAAAGGAGTTCCTTGGACGGCGAAGTAAGCCTCCGCTTGAGAAACCCATCCAACCGGGTCATCAACTTGGAATGAAGGAAGCTCTATCAGTTTTGCCTTCAGTTGATATTCTTCCGACGTCAATCAAGTAACCCTATTGCCCTCAGCTGTCGTCTGCGTCAATTTACCCCGATCGATGGACTTAGAGCTGATCTCCGATGAACGGACGTTAGCTTGACGTCGGAAACCTTCCCGCAACTCTGCGCACAGCGTCGCCAATGACCTAGTAAGTTCCTCGACACTATTGATTAGAGAACCCAGCTTAAATGTGTGATCCATCAGTTTCACGTCGTGGTCTCGCAATAGTGTTTCTTGGTTTTTAAGAGTGGTCTCTACAGTCACCATCTAAGCATCCATAGCCTCCCATTTCTGTGACGCCATCCTCGTTTGCATGCACTTGAAAGCTCTCAATGAAAGCACCTTTGGTAGGCAAATGGATGGAAATGCGGTATTTTATTGAATTTAAACAAAGAAGACAAAAAAACAATAAGAGCAGAAGCTCCCCAGCCAATATTTGGCCCCTCAAGCTTAAGAGCTAAGACAACACTTCGATATCCCTCCCTCACTCTCCACTCGCACCCTTTCCACATGATTTTCCCAGATTCTAATCTCTTTCCTCTAACTCTCCACTCTCTGCTGACTCATTATGTGCTGAGTCACTAGCAATCCTCTCCCTTCTATTCTTTCTCCTGGAGTAGGTCAGCAGGGGCTTGTGGCCCGTGTCCCTCTCATTGGGTCTATGGCCCGTGTGGCTATCATTCTATGTCTTATATTGGAATATTGGTGAACCTACAATTGTAAATGTTAAATATTGGCAGAGAAGAAAATTTTCATTCTCATTAAAAATGTAGGTTACAGTTATATGATATATATATATACACAATTGTCTATACTAAATATAGTAACAGATTCCCTAAGACACATGGAAATCTGTATCGTATTCTAATCCCTAGAAATTAGGAATTTATGATAATTATACAATCTTCTAGATAATATTTACATAATCCTACATAATCCAACACTCCCCCTCAAACTGGTGAGTGGATATCTTCCATCCCTAGCTTGCCAATAATATCTTGAAACACTGTGCTTGTCAGTTCCTTTGTCAGTACATCTGCCAACTGATCCTTGCTTGACACAAATGGAGTGCATGTTAAGCCACTGTCCAATTTTTCCTTGATGAAGTACCTATCAACTTCAATATGCTTTATTCGATCATGATATTGCTGATAGCTGATTTGTTATCACAGTACAACCTCATGGGTCCTTCCCATTTTATTCTCAAGTCATCAAGAATTATCTTCAGCCAAAGTAATTCACATATCCCCAATGCCATAGATCTAAACTCAGACTCTGCACTTGATTTTGCCACTACATTCTGCTTCTTACTTCTCCATATTACAAGGTTACCACGTAGGAATGTGCAACAACCAAATGTTGATCTCCTATCTACCAAAGACCCTACATAGTCTGCATCATTATAAGCCTCTAAAGTCATACCTGTGACTGATTGTCGCTTAAACAGAATTCCTCTCCTTGGGCTGCCTTTCAAGTATTGTAGTATTCTGTTTACTGCCTTGAGATGTGATTCTTTAGGATTGTGCATAAATTGACTAACCGTGCTCACTGCAAATGTTATAGCTGGTCTTGTGTGTGCCAGATATATCAACTTCCCAATAAGCGTCTGATATGATACTTTATCTACCATGGGATCTTTTGGAGCATCACTTAATCCATGATTGAATTCTATTAGTGTCTCCACATGTTTACAACCCAATTTTCCTCTTTCTTTCAACGAGTCAAGTACATACTTTTGTTGAGAGATGAAAATCCCTTGCTTTGAATGAGCTACTTCAATACCTAGGAAGTACTTTAACTTTCCTAGTTCTTTGATATCAAATTCCTTCAAGAGACATTGCTTCAGATTTTTAATTCCTTTTATATCATTGCCCGTCAATAATAATATCATCTATATAAACAAGTAATGTTGTGACTTCCCCAGAATTTGAGTGTCTAATGAACAAAGTATGGTCTCCTTGACTCTGCTTATATCCCAATGAAATCATCACCTTAGTAAACCTCCTAAACCAAGCTCGTGGGGATTGTTTGAGCCCCTAAAAAGCTTTCTTCAGCTTGCATACCATCCCTTCTTTAGATTCAAATCCGGGAGGAATTTCCATGTAAATTTCCTCTTCTAAATCACCACGGAGGAATGCATTCTTAACATCAAATTGCTGCAGATTCCACTCTAGCAACTAATGATAACAGTATCCGTACTGTGTTCATCTTAGCAACAGGGGCAAATGTCTCAAGATAATCGATGTCATAGGTTTGAGTGCACCCTTTGGCCACCAAACTTGCCTTATATCTTTCCACCGATCCATCAGCCTTGTATTTTACGGTGAAGACCAACCTACACCCAACTAGTTTCTTTCCTCTCGGCAATTCCACTAACTCCCATGTCTTGTTCTTCTCAAAGGCTTCCATTTCAATTTTCATAGCTTCCTCCCATTTTTTGTCTCCTAATGCCTCAGTTAGAGTTCTCGGTGTGGGAATTGTATGGAGATTGGTTAGGAAGGCTCTATGTTTTTTGGATAGATTCTGATAAGACATGAAAGAAAACAGTGGGTATTTTGTGCAGGTTCTTGTTCCTTTCCTAAGTGCAATTGGTAGGTCCTCAGTACTTGTTTCTTTTGGTTCTTTTGCTAGTTCAACTGACTCAACTCTTGGCTCAGTATCTAGTGTGATATTATCACTTGGAAATTGAGCAACAACACGAATAGGAGACTGAACTTGTGCTGGTTAAGAGATTGGTACCTTCCTCCTAGAATAAACTTACAGTGGCTGTTTGTCAACAATTGTGGCTGGCTCAATTGAGGAAGAGATGGATTTAGGCACGATAGGAGACTGAACAAAACTAGGATCAAACTAGGATCTAGGAGAAACATATCCTTTGCTTTATCTTCACTCAAGATTTACCCCTGAAGATAGGTGTGCTGAAAAAAAGGTTCATTCTCAACAAAAGTAACATCAGCTGAGATAAAAAAAATTTTAGGTGGATGAAAGCATTTATAATCCTTTTGTGTGGAGGAATATCCAATAAAAATGCATCGAAGCGCTCATGGATCTAATTTGCTCCTATTATGAGAATGGATATGAACAAATGCAACACAACCAAAGATTCGAGGTATCCAATTGTTTGACACAGAAAAATTTGGGAAAAAATTTGTGAGAATATCAATTGGAATTTTGAACCCAAGGACCTGGGTTGGAAATCTGTTAATAAGATGGGCAGCAGTTAAAACTGCTTCACCCCAGTATTGTTTTGGAACATTTTTATGGAACAACAATGCTCTAGTGATCTCTAAAAGATGTCCATTTTTTTTCTCAGCTACCCCGTTTTGTTGTGGGGTAGTAACACATGATGACTCATGAATAATTCCTGTTTTCTGGAAAAAAGAAGAAAGGGTTTGATTGAAATAGTCCTTGGCATTGTCTGATTGAAATCTCTTAATTTTGACATCAAACTAAGTATTGATCATGTTGTAGAAATTAGGGAAAACAGTACTAACATCAGATTTATTTTTCAAAAGGTAAAGCCATAGGACTCGGGTACAATCATCGATAAATGATACAAACCACCTAGCACCCAAACATTTGGAATTGTAGAGGGTTCCCAAATATCACTATGAATGAGAGAAAAAGGAACAAAGATCTTGTTGTCGCTTATTGGGAAGGAAGCACTTTTGTGCTTTGCAAATTCACAATCATCACAATGAAAAATTTCAGATGTAAGACCTTTAAACAATGAAGAAAACATCTTCAGAATTCTAAAAGATGGATAACCTAAACGACGATGATGAAGCCAAATTCTATCTTGATTTGTCATGACAGATTCGGAAAAAAATGATGTAGATAAGGTTTTTTCAACTTCTAGTTTACTGTGTTGTTTTTCCAGAAAATAAAGACCATCTCTCTGACTAGCACATCCAATCATCTTCTTCGTGCCTAGCTCCTGAAAGACACAATGTGAAGGAAAAAATGTTACATTGCAATTTGAATTTGTGGTTAATTTTTGAATGGAAATAAGGTTTGCAAATAGTTTGGGAACATGGAGGACATTTCTTACTGTAAGGTCCTTGTTTATGTATATATCCCCTTGACCAGCTACAGTGGAGATAGATCCATCAGCTATTGTGATCTTTTTATGGCTACAACTGGGGTTATAAGAGATAAGTATTTAGAGGAACAAGTCACATGATCTGTTGCTCTGGAATCAATTATCCACATAGGAGAGAAATTTCTTTTTGAGGCATTAGGATTAGAAGAAGAAGAAATACCTTAAAACGCCAATGAACAAGTACCTGTTAAGGTTGGCTTCTCAAAGGACTCCACAAAAGTTTTCAGTTTCTCCATTTCTTTGGTATTGAACTCAGGAATAGATTTTTTGGAATTTCCTTCATTAGTTGTCAAAGTGCTCACCATATGTGCTTGACTTCGGTCGTTCCCACTTCGACTAGGCTTGCCATGAAGTTTCCAGCATTTTTCCCTAATATGCCGATGCTTCTTGCAGTATGTACAGAATAGGGAATCTCAATATTAAAGGGTTTGGATGAGTCCACTCTAGTAAAAGCTGTAGAATTGTTAGCCTCCTTCAATTCCGTGGCCTTGGTAATGAGGGCAGAACCATCTCCTCCTTGTGGTTCAAGCATAACACTTCGATGTCCCTCTTCCCCACATATAATAGAGATCATCTCATTTAGAGACGGTAGGTCTTGTTTTTCCAAAATGTGCACTCTTAGAACACCAAATTCCACGTTTAAACCTGCCAAAAAATCTTAAATACGATTCTTTTCCACAAAACGCTTCAAAATTGCTGCATCTTCACTACAGCACATTTGGATACATTGATAATGATCCATCTCTTGCCACAAGCTTTGTAAGAGACTCGAATATTCAGTGACAGTCCGAGTCTTCCTGTTTAGTTGCTAAAACTTTCGTCCTAATCTCGTAAATCTATGCAGCATCATTAACTTTGGAATAAGTCTGTTGAATAGCTTCCCAAATCTCCTTGGCAGTTCCGTGGAACATACATGTGTCACTAATCTCTGGCAGTATTGAGTTCCATAACCAGGACATCACCATGGAATCTTGCTCATCCCACGCCGCAAATTTTGGATCATCCTGTGAAGGACCCGTGCCCATTAAATGGCTCAATTTCCCTTTCCCCTTTAGGAATGTGCGGACCAATTGTGACCACTTTAAATAGTTCTTCCCATTCATTTAAATAGTTCTTCCCATTCAATCGATACGCAGCTTGAATATTCTGCAAATCTCCAGGATAGCAGTAGCAATATTTTCGACTGTAGGGCTGATTATTCCAGCAGAACTGCTAGGTGATTCCGACATGATTGATTAGGTAGGACTAAGGAAAGGAACAGGAAAAAAATTGAGTGATAAGGCTAGGACGTTGAGAGGGACAGTGGAGATGAGGCTGTCGGTCAGTATGACCAGAGAAAAAAATCAGAGTTCTAGGAAAGAGCCAACAACTCTGATACCATGTTAAATATTGGCAGAGAAGAAAATTTTCAGGCTCTCGATCAGTATGACTAGAGAAAAAAATTAGAGTTTTAGGAAAGAGCCAACAGCTCTTATACCATGTTAAATATTGGTAGAGAAGAAAATTTTCATTCTCATTAAAAACGTAGGTTACAGTCATATGATATTGTTGATTATATTTGATATGCGTATAGATTTACCATATCATAATCCCTTAAATCTAGGGATCATGATTTCCTCTCATTGTATATAAATATTGTACATTTTTACACGATATAGAAAAATAACATTTTCTCCAAACTTGATATGGTAGCAGAGCCATTTAAGGTTCTGTTTTCGTAGCTTAGGGTTTCAGCCACCCATTTTGTTTTTTTTTCTTCTTCCCGTAGTCTAGGGTCTCAGCCACCCATCTTGCTCCAACCTTCCGGTGTCTAAAGCAACACCACCGTTAGGTTCAGAGAGTGCCGACCGGTCAGCCACTAGAGCGCCGCCCCCTGATGACTCCGCGTGAGAGCCACGCGCCACCTTCCAGGCTACTGCTAACAGCGCTACCGCCACTATTGAGTTCGTCGGCGCCTCCTCCTATTTCTACCTTGTTTGATTCTAGGACTCACTGTTGTGACGTTCCTTGAGTTATTTCCGTGAGTACTATTCACGTAACTGCGGCTTTTCTTATTTTTCTGTCTTCTCCATGGCAGAATCTGCTAAAGGTAAGCTTCCACAGAAGAATTTGGTCTCCTTTGTCTTTTCTGGATCTCCTTTCATTACCTCGGAGAAGCTAAACGGAAAAAATTATTTAGATTGGCGTAATGCTGTAGAAATTTGGTTTTTGGGTCAAGGATTATTTGATCACCTCTCTAAGAAGGTTTGTGACATTCTGCACCAGAAAACGAAGAGCGGGAAAGGGCTGACTATCAGCTTGTATCCTTGTTATGGCAATCCATTGAGACTAGATTGAGGGTCCACTTCCGCCCTTACAAAACATGTTATGATATTTGGAAGAAGGCAGAAACTATCTATGCTAATGATATACAAAGGCTTTATGAGATGGCTCGTAGTTTATCATTACTTCAGATGACAGATACTGACCTGCCTACTTATTTGAACAAGGCACAGTCTCTTTGTGACGAAATCAAACTGATGATGACGAGCGATGATGCACAAAGATGTCAACAAAGCTAGATAATATGCTTATGGTGTTTATTCTCCATGGTCTTCATAAAGACTATGAATCCGTTCGGAATCAAACCCTGACGAATCCTAATATTCCTACAGTAGAGGAACTCATTGATCGTCTAATTCGAGTTCCTTCGCTAGAAATTGATCCTCAAGCGGCTTCTGAGTCTTCTGTTTTGGTCACTAATTCATCTAGTGGTGGTCGTAGAGGTGGTGGTCGTGGCAGAGGTGGTAGACACAACTTCCATTGTTCCTATTGTGACCAAGATGGACACACTCAGGATCATTGTTACTCTTTACATGGATTTCCAAACAAAAAAGCCAATGTCATTCAGTCTCCAGTAAATGTTGAACAAAAGATTGAGTCTGAGGAAGAACATCATCTTTCTGCCAATGAATATAAGGAATTCCTTCAGTTTAAGGCAACTCAACAGGCCTCTTCTTCGACCACTATATCACATACGGGTAATTCTACCATTTGCCTCTCCCATTCTGCTGGATCATGGATTTTAGACTCTGGTGCTTCTGATCACTTGTCTGGTAATCCCTCTGTTTTCACTAAACTGTCACTACCTACAACACCCCACAATGTTAATCTTGCTGATGGATCTAAGAAACAAGCCACGAGCATTGGACAAGCTTCACCTATTTCAACTTTACCTTTAAATTCTGTTTTATTTGTAGTTGGTTGTCCCTTTAATTTAATCTTTATCAGTCAACTTACTCGCACTCTAAATTGTTCCATAACCTTCAATTCTGATTCCTTTCTTATATAGGATCGGAGTACAGCATAGACGAATGGAGTTGGATCTGAATCACAAGGTCTCTACTACCTACAACCTCATTCATCTACCATATGTGTTGTTTCAGAGTCTCCTGATCTTCTTCATTGTCGTCTAAGTCATCCAAGTTTAGAAAAATTAAAGCAAATGGTTCCAAAGCTTTCTTGTTTGAAGTCCTTGAAGTGTGAGTCATGTCATTTCCTTTCCAAGTAGTGTCAATAGTCAAACTATGTCTCCTTTTGATCTCGTTCATTCTGACGTTTGGGGTCCTAGTCATGTTACGTCTGTTTTAGGCTATAGGTATTATGTTACCTTCATTGATGACTTTTCAAGATGTACTTGGCTATTTTTAATGCGAGATCGTTCCAAGTTATTTGATGCCTTCAAGACTTTTTGGTCAAAAATCAAGAACCAATTTGGAAAAGACAATTCGGGTTTTGCATAGTGATAATGCCAAAGAAAATTTTTCTGCTTCATTCACGTCATTTCTAGCATCTCGTGGCATCATACATCAGTCCAGTTGTCCTCATACACCCCAACAAAATAGAGTGGCTGAACGTAAACATCATCATCTTATTGATACAGCTCGCACTCTTTTAATAAATGCGAACGTGCCTTTAAAATATTGGAGTGATGCAATACTTACTACATGTTACCTTATCAATCGCATGCCATCTACTATTCTGGGTAATAAGGTTCCTCATACTATCTTGTTTCCTAGAGATACTCTTTATGTTGTACCCCCACGTGTGTTTGGTTCTACCTGCTTTGTTCATAATCTGTCTCCTAATTGTGACAAGTTGTCTACTCGTGCTATTAAGTGTATCTTTCTTGGGTATTCTCGGGTTCAGAAAGGGTATTGATGTTATTCTCTCACTACAAACCGTTTGTATATGACTGCAGATGTTACCTTCTTTGAGGATACACCATTCTTCGCATCATCAACTACATCTGACACAACTTCATCGGTATTACCTGTGCCTCTTCTTGACTCATCTTCGGATCAACAGTTACAGGCTGATCCTTTCTCACGTCGATTTGGTATTACTTATGAGCGATGACGATCAAACACATTAGAGCTTCCTCTTTCAGTTAATACTCGTGATTCAGCTCCAGCTCCAATCTCTTCTCCTACTGCGGTCCTGCCTGATACTTCTGATGACCAACCTATTGCACTTCATAAAGGTATACGCTCTACTCGTAACCCTCATCCCATTTATCACTTTCTGAGTTATCACCGCTTATCTCCTTCAGAATATGCCTTTGTTTCCACTTTATCATCTATTACCATTCCTAAGACTGTTCAGGAAGCACTATCCCATCCTAAATGGAGACAGGCTATGGTTGATGAGATGACAACCTTGGTATCCAATCATACATGGACACTTGTTTCACTTCCACCTGGCAAATCTACAGTCAAATGCCGATGGGTTTTTACTATTAAAGTTGGTCTTGATGGGCAGGTCGACCAATTGAAAGCTCGCCTAGTCGCAAAAAGATACACTCAGATCTATGGTTTGGATTACGGTGATACCTTCTCTCCTGTTGCTAAGATGGCATCTGTTCGTTTGTTCTGATCTATGGCTGCCATCAAACATTGGCCCTTGTATCAACTTGATATTAAGAATGCCTTTTTACATGGTGATTTGGAGGCGGAGATTTATATGGAGCAACCACCTGGGTTTGTTGCTCAGGGGGAGTTAGGCTGGGTCTGCAAGTTAAAGAAATCCTTATATGGTTTAAAATAGTCACCTCGAGTATGGTTTGGGAAGTTCAGCAAAGTCATCCAACATTTTGGCATGACTCGTTGTGAGGCAGATCATTCTGTATTCTTTAAACATTCATCATCGGGTACCTTTATTTATCTTGTGGTGTACATTGATGATATTGTCATTACAGGTGACGATCAACAAGGCATTAAGGACTTGAAGCAATATTTGTTCAAGCATTTTCAAACTAAAGACCTTGGTTGGTTACGATACTTTCTTGGGATTGAAATGGCCCAATCAAAGATAGGTATTGTTATCTCTCAAAGGAAGTATGCTCTTGATATTCTGGAAGAAACTGGAATGCTTGATTGTAAACCTGTTGACACACCTATGGACCCAAATGTGAAGTTGCTACCTAATTAAGGGAAGTCCTATTCTGATCCAGCCAAGTATAGAAGGTTAGTGGGAAAGTTGAACTATCTCACTATGACTAGACCTGACATTTCATTTCCTGTTAGTGTTGTGAGCCAATTTCTTAACTCATCGTATGAGAATCATTGGAATGCAGTTGTTAGGATCCTAAGGTACATCAAAGGATCACCTAGTAAGGGGCTTGTTTATATGGATAGGGGTCATACAAAAATCATTGGATATTATGATGCAGATTGAGCAGGTGATGATAGTGATAGGAGATCCACTTCTGGTTATTGTGTTCTTATTGGAGGAAACCTAATTTCGTGGAAGAGCAAGAAACAAACTGTTGTTGCAAGGTCTAGCACGGAAGCAGAGTATCGTGCAATGGCTAATGCTACTTGTGAACTTTTATGGTTAAAGCACTTTCTCCAAAAGTTGCAGTTTTGTGAAATTGGTCCTATGGAACTTGCTTGTGATAATCAGTCAACTATGTATCTCTCATCAAATCCAATTTTTCATGAGAGCACCAAGCATATAGAAGTTGATTGTCACTTCATCAGAGAGAAAATCCTCTCAGGCATCATTAACACTTCTTATGCAAACTCTAGGGATCAACTAGCAGATAAGTTGACTAAGTCCTTACGGGGTCCTAGGATAATATATATTTGTAACAAGCTGGATGCACCTGATATATACGATCCAGCTTGAGGGGGAGTGTTGATTATATTTTATATGCATATAGATTTACCATATCATAATCCCTTAAATCTAGGGAACATGATTTCCTCTTATTGTATATAAATATTGTACAACCCTTTTTACACGATATAGAAAAATAGTAGTTTCTCCAAACTTGATAGATATATGTATTCAATTGTCTATACTAAATATAGTAACAAATTCCCTAAGATATATGGAAATCTGTATCTTATTCTAATCCCTATAAATCAGGAATTTATGATAACTATAAAATCTTCTAGATAATATTTACATAATCCTACATAATCCAACAGTAAATATTATTAACAGGCCCTTGATACTGAACAAATAACATAGAGCAATAATATGGGCAGAGAGGACGGTATACCTGAAGAAATATGTTTAGTAAGTAGACAAGATCAGTCATGCTCCTAAAAACCACAAGTGTTGTGGTCATGGGCCAATTGATGACTATACACTTATTCTCCTGCATTCAAACAAAGGGAAATCACAACTATTATATCAGCACAAGTAGAGGTCTATCCTAAATCAGCAAGCGGCGAATGATGAAAGTGATTTATGTTGTAGAAAGAACCTATAGCCCAAATTTTTAAGGTTCTAAGAGATGGTGTATTTCCTTGTCTACGAGCTCACTTAAAAGGAACTTAGAATCAATTAAATTAATTTGAGAAAGAATTGTGCATCTTAAATCTTAATTAGAAGCAGATAATAGATGCATTATTTTCCTAGAAAAACTAAACCATTTTAAGAAAGATATAGCACCTTAAGTACCAACTAGATGCAGATACTTGTAGCATTATTTAGTGTGTTTGGGGATCAGTTCCAAACTAAGCTCGTCATGGAAATTTAATAGTGACTTTGTGAACTATGGTGGAATTGGGTGTAATTCCTTGGGGGGTAATCATAATGTCCCTAACTCTAAATAGGAGATTATGTTGTAGCCAATAAAATCATGTAATAAAAGGGCTATAAAATTGAAAAGGATTTTCAGCGTGTTTTTCTTTCTGCAGTTTTATCTAGAGAATGAAAAAAAATAATTGACAGAGAGAAGTTTGAAAGGGAAAATGATGTAAGACAAATAGAAGAATTATTAACTCGTAGCTAAAACTCAAAAATTTAATACAATAAGAATTTCAGCCTTTATCTTTGATATTAATTCAATTCTCAATCCTCATCCCACAAATTAAAACTTGTGATTGATTAATCTTTCCTCTTTTATTTATTTTATAGACTTTAAGTTTTTTTGCATTAGAAAAGTTCAACATTCTTTGAAAATGAGATGAAATATGCCTAGTCCAAGGTTGTAATAAGAAATTTTACAAAACTACAAAAGCTTTTCTTTTACAAAATTTGGTGTATGAGAAAACTTTTAGGACAGGACTAGAGCTTATACAACCATTTGGAACTAAAACTTACCTGTTGTGCCGACAGCAAGAAGAAAAATAAGGGGTCTATGAAAATTGCCAGCAAACAAGAAATCACAAAAAACTTGTTCCATTGCTGAACAACTTTAGCATGCGGATTCATAATGGGAATATGTTGATTCAGAAAAGAAATGATCCTCCTTGCCCAGCCTTTAGCATCCCCATAAATAACAGTTTGGAGCTGAAAAAGGAAAAGAACAAATAGTTTCATTACGGCAAAGATATAATACTATGATGACTTAAAAGTGAAGTTAAAGTACCAGGATCACATATGTTAGAATGTTATGAATTTATATGTTCAACAGGTTGATATTACCGAATTCAATGATTAAAGTAGAAAGAACAAACCATTTATATGTAATTAAAACTGGAAAGCAAGTAAATGCCAAAATTTTAAAAGAATGTATCATCCATTAGGACAGTCACAGCCACTGACAAACTATTTGTAAAACATATTGATTTGAGTAATTCTCCCATGATAGGACTATGTTAATAATGCTCCAACTCAGTGATTATGCTTAGAACAATTAAGAACAGAAGTAGAAAATTTCTCTGTCGAGATATAAAAAACCATGAAAACATAAAGTAAAAATGAAACAGAACTACAGAAGTAGAAAATGAAATATTATCAATTGCAATCTACACTAATGGATAAATATTATTCACTTATACCCATGATACTTTTTCCTTTAAGAACTTAAATCAAGAACATAGAGCATCATTTATCTTACCAACAAAGGAAATTGCAAGGGAGTATCAGTATGACTTTGGAGCAAAGTCGAGAAGTAAAATATATGTATCATAGTGCAATCTTCATAAAATGTGAAAATACAAGAGATTTGAAGTGAACAATTGAGCTTGTATATAGCTTAGAAAGCAAACAAATACAATGGTGTTCATTAACATATTTAGTACCACAAATAAACTTGATTAACTGATATAAAATCAACTGTGCTTTGTTGTGCTTTTTAAGGCAAAAGAAAGACCAATACAAATTAATGCCATCCAGAATAACAGAAAGTTTTAATTAGAGAAATGACTCTAGATAATTAACTAAGACAACAATCAGGGAAAAAATATGTCAATAAGTTTATTGTTAAGTAATAGAATCAGAATCAGGAAAGTTTCTGCTCTTTGAAATGCCATTGACCACAATTAGAATTCTCCCACTAAAATATAACATCAAATTTAACAAGAAGCAACTAGCTTACCTTGGGGTCAAATATCCTCAAAGCTCTTGAATGTTTTGGACCATTTGCTTGGGTACTGTAAATTGAAGGGCACGTTGTGCAGTAAGGATTATCACATTTTCCTAACTGTCCAGACTTCAATAGATGTTCATTTTTACTAACAGGATTGTCATCGATCTCCAATCCACTAAAAGAAGGGAATCGTTCTGCCTTTGGTTTCATTATTTTAGTAGTAAAATGGTTGGGCCCAAAAGGATGTTCAGCTTTACGGTTAATAAACAATGGACCACTCATTTGAATCAATGGAGTTCTTCTTTCACTACGCAATGGACCAGTGTAACCAACAAGATTGTGTTCAGTTTCAGAAGACTCCACAGTATTCATAGGAATAGATGATGCATTTTTATTCCTGGAACTGAAATCCTGAAATCGAGAATCTGCGTTTTCATCCACTGAATATGGATGCATGTCTGATAGCATTGGTACATCATCCTTGTGCTTGCTGCCCATTTCTTGTTAAAAATGGAAGCAAGGAAAAGATAAGAACCTAGGAGGAGAAGAAATGTAAAAATAAATTTGATGTCCTCAAATAGAAACAAAAGAAATATTAAATCATAAAAAAAAAACTTTTAAGTGAAGGAAGCCTCATAAGTTTGAAGAAGCCTACAGAAAAGCAGAAGAGGTGTTATGAAGTTCAAAAGTTGGCAATATCCTATAATCATTCACAATCAACCTGTCAATGCTAACAAAAAACAGAATAATCAAGGAAAGATAACGGTACGGCAGAGAACACTAGTTTAACGATTGTGCTTGTAGATCAAATCAACGGACAGGAGCCCAAAAATCGCATTAATTGCATAATAATAGTAATTTATAACCAATGCTACTTCATAGCTAGTAAAAACATTTAGCATCTCTACCAAAAATAACCGATTCCTGATGAAATCATGGGAACCTCTTTTCTTTCATATCATTCTCCTGCTGTCAAATTAGTAGGTTAGGTTACACATTCTAGACACATGTCCTGAGTATATTACTGTAGCTGCATCAATAATGTATATCTGATGTATGGTACATGAAGCATAATTGTATTATTCAAGTGTTGTGGGATTAATAATTTATTACACAAAGCATGGAATGCTAGCTCAATTGCTCTGTTACCCTGCCGTCTCATTACTGGTATAGATAATTCAATGTAGACAAAGGCGACAGTGGTAAGATGCACACTAATCTCCTATAACAGGAGCTAAAGAGAACAGGATCTTGAAAGATTAATGGTTTGTTTATATGGGATATTTGTTAATTTTCTCAAGATAAAGTAGTCAAGACAAGTCTATAAAACGTGTATTGAAGCCAGATGGTAAGAAAGGAAGCCAAAATGAAGCCGCACATGATAGATTACGAATTACTACAAAATCCAATCAGAAAGACAAAAGGAAACTAGATGGAAAATATTTGGCATTTTGTACTAACTGGTATTCTTCAAAGCCTATCCGACATGTATATAGTTAACGACTAACATAGTCATCTGTTACCAAGTGCAGCCTGCAATATTGAAGCAACCGACTAAAACATATCACCAAACTATCTGTACAATAGAAACCTAGAATCTTATAATGGACAAAACCAGCATAGAGAGTGAAGTGTTGTCCAATTCTAAGACACCGAGCCCTCAAGAGTCATAAGACTTCAAACTAAAACAAAGTGTTCAGGTAGGTCCTCTTCAACATAGAGAAACCTTCGGTCAGAGCATAATTCAACCGAACTAATTGATGTTTCTGGTTACCAACTGACACACCAATCAAACTGGTGCATTTTAAAGGAAAAAACAACAACATCAATCTATGCCCACGCGATGAAACAAGATTAAAAAGAACAGAGACCTGTGTAAGCTGAAACTCCCCTGCATCACACCAAAAAGAGCAATCTAAACATGCAGGTACTCACCAGAGCATAAAAATGACTACTTCAAACAGTTAACCAAAAGCTAGCGCGAGAGAGAGAGAGAGAACAGCAGACTTTGAAAAGTCTAAGTCAATAAATCGGGTGTGTCTAAATATCCTATGTTTATAATTTATTTAATATTAATTACGTTTTATGTTTGTTGTTGTCAGTCACCAGCTGTCTTCAATGTACGCATAGCCTGCCCCACAAAAAGCTGATTCTTTTGCTTTTCTTTTTTATTATTCTCTTTCTATTCTTTAATTATATATATCGTAAAGCACAAATAAATAAACCTTTAAACATTTTATATAAAAATAAATGTCAAATAAAATAATTTCTAAAAATAAATGTTATTCAATTTTTATTTAATTATTTTAGTATTATTTAAATAATAGTTCAGTATTTTAAATATCTAAGATCTATATCTAAAGCAATGAAAAAAATCGATGAAAATATAATTCATCATATCATATTATAATGTTTAAACAGAGAAGTGTATCAGGAGTTTTATGTGATAAAAAGATATCACTCAAGCTTAAAGGTAAATTTTATCGTTTAATGATTAGGTCGCCCATGCTCTATGAAATAGAATATTGGTCTATCAAACATATGCATATTCATTCACTAATAGTGGCAAGATGAAAATGCTTTATTAGATGTGTACTTTTATTGTCAGAGATAAGGTCATAGATGTAATGATAGGACATAGATTAAAGGCGACTGATATTATTAAAAAATTAAGGGAGACATGACTTAAGTAGTTTGAACATGTTAAGAGGAGATACTCTTGACACTTTAGTGAGAACATTGAAAAGATTATCCTATAGACTATAAGAGGAAAAAAGAAAGGTTTACAAAAAATTGAGGGTAAATGATCAAAAATAATATGACTCTAATTTACCAAAGACATGACCCTCAATAAAAAACTTTGGATAGTAGGATAAAAGATCTAATATAGAGAAATCCTTCCCATTGTTATAAGTCTTTTAAATATTTTCTTTAGAGTCTAATGTTTTATATTTAACCTAAACATTTACTATGTAATGCTTCTTTCTTAGTTATTTAGCCTAAATATTTACTTTCTTAGCCCAAATATTTTCTTGCAAAAATTTAATTGATTTATTTATTTACTTGTCTTTTTTATTTGTACATTTATTTACTTATTTTATCTTTAAATTTTATTCTTTTCCTTGTCTATATTTATTTTATTATTTATATTAATATTAACACTTATATGTATATTATATTTATTTTCATTATTATTATTTTAATATATATTTCTTTTTTTTATGTAAGCCTATCGAAAATAGTTTTTCTACTAATTACAGATAAGACTGCGTATTACTGAACTAAAAAATGACAGTGTTTTAGGCCAAGCCTGATCTCGCCTATGTCCAAGCTTAACTCGACCCCTGCTATTGAGGCCTGGGCCAGTCTGGACGTGATTCTATCCCAAGCCTTACTTAACCTGGCTCAAATTTTTTATAAAAAATTAAAACTTCAAAACAAAGTCATTTTGAGCAATATGACATAGCCTAATTATTGTCCCCAATTGAATCTCCTCAAATTTTAATAATCAACGTGAATTTTATTGAATTGTTGATATCGTTGTTGTTATACTCTTTAACAATCACATTACATGTTATCTATTTTCTCTCACATCTAATGTATTTCCAAAAATACATCCTAAGCAATAGAAACGATACGTAAACTATGGCCTTTTCCGCGTAATTATTCTATAATTATCATGTTATGGTTGCTAATACTTTTTACGTGGGTAGGACCCGTTTTAGACTTTTGCTTTCCCTTTATTTCGCAATTCGCATTATGTATCGGGTGCTTGATTAAGGGGTATGAAAATAAATCAATGAGAAAAGAATGAATGGTAAAGATTGGTTGGTTATTATGATTGATTGAATAGTTTTTTCATATCCAAGTTTTAGGTAATGGTCCATACCTTCTATGTATGGGAAGAATGGGTTTGATTCCTACCAATACTAATATTTTTTAATTTTTTAATTAAATATATTTAAAATATAATTTATTAAATATAATTAATTAAAATATATTTAATTAAAATATAAAATATAATTAATATAATTAATTAAGATAAAATATAATTAATTAATTAATTAAAATAATTAATTAAGATAAAATATAATTAATTAAAATATAGTTATTAATTAATTAAAATATTATAATTAATTAATTAATTAAAATATTATTATTATTTAATTACATTAGATTATATTTAATTAACATATTATTATTAATTAAAATATAACTATTCGTTAATTAAAATATTATTATTCATTAATTAAAATATTGTAATTAATTAATTAACTACAATATAATTAATTAAATTATTATGATTACTTAATTAATCACATTATATTTAATTAAAATATTATTAACTAGAATATAACTAATTAAAATATAGCTATTAATTAATTAAAATATTATTATTAATTAATTAAGTGCAATATAATTAATCAAAATACTATTATTATTTAATTACATTACATTATATTTAATTAAAATATTATTATTAATTAAAATATAACTATTAATTAATTAAAATATTATTATTCATTAATTAAAATATTGTAATTAATTAATTAATTTCAATATGATTAATTAAATTATTATTAATTAATTAATTACATATATATTTAATTAAAATATTACCACTAACTAAAATATAACTATTCATTAATTAAATTATTAATTAATTAAAATATTATTATTCATTAATAAAAATATTGTAATTAATTAATTAATTACAATATAATTAATTTTAATTAATTAAAATATTATTATTATTTATTTAATTACATTATATTTAACCAAAATATTATTATTAATTAAAATATAACTATTAATTAATTAAAATATTATTATTAATTAATTAATTGCAATATAATTAATTAAAATATAATTTATTCATTAATTAAAATATAATTCATTTTGTAATTAATTAATTACAATATTTTTTACAAATCAACCACTATCGATGGTAATGATAATCATTCCTTTATCTTAATCAACCATCATAATTATAATAATTAAATCTATTTCCATTCCTCCTTATATTCATTTTCATTCTCGTTACATAAACCAAGCTCCCCTACAGTATCAGATGTCACGTCATTGCTCTTAAAGACGATTGCAACTTTAGCACTTAAAGCCAAATGACACGAAAGCTTTAATAGTCTTTGCTGTCTAGTCAATTATTTGCATACTTTGTGATTTTGTGAACACTGGTTTATAATAGTTGGTTGTGTTCTATTATACCTTCATTCATCTTTAGTAATTTAATTTCAATTTAAAAAATAATAAAATAGCATCATCCTGGGATTGGTTTGGTGGTGGTCCAAGGACTAAAGACTTACGAGAAGAGCATGTCTGTCCCATTAATTGTCTCTCATCTTATGAACTAACTTTCAGTACTCTTTAACATTGATGTTGTGTGGTCATATCTTTGCCTTCTTAAGTAAATCAGAATATTGTTTTTATAGCTTATCATGGACAGCCAAAAGAAAACTCTGTTGGGATGCTCAACTTCCAAAAAGAAAAATTTCATACTTCAAAGCATCTTTCCTCCTATGTTAATATTTTGATCTTCTGTTTCTATTAATCCCGGGTTAGTATCATCAGTTTATACTTCTTTCGGCTTGGCTTTTGGGTCAGCAGTATGTATTCCCCATGCTCCTTATGTCTTTCAAACTTATTTATATTCAATCTTTTTACTCTAGCAAATTATTCTACTTTCCTACGTTTCACATTTCAAATACCTATTCAAAGTCTTTGGAGCTTGTAAATTGTTACAGTGTGAAAGAGAATGGTGTATGTATATTTTGAGGATTAAAATTTGTCAAGCGGACCATTTCAATCACACGATTGTGTTTTATGGTCCTTATCTCATTAACATTTCATGCTTAAATATAACTATTCAAAATAAGAAAATATACCAAAATTCTCATCAATTATCTCTCTTAATGAATTGGATCAATTACTTATAAATAAATCCTAAACTATTCGTTAATAAAAACAATCTGCTAAAACAAAGGAATCGTCTATTTATAAATGACAATATTCATCTAAAGTAGAGTACACACTTTTATCTCATCTTGTCTTCCAACTAACCATTCTCATTGTTACACATCACACGTATATACATCCATTACCTTTTTGGGACCTCAAATCACATAAACAACAAAATTCAATTATTCAATACATCCATGATGCGTATGAGTCCCCAACTAAAAATTTATCCGCAATATAATTTCAAAATAGTTGTCCCAATTCATAAAGGCACATGCCTGTTTAATTTTATATATCCAAATTCACATAAACTCAATCCTTGAAGACCTTCAATTTGTTTAAGATATTCCGCCAATCTACCTGAAATTGCAACATTATATACAAAAGTTATGAACTACCACTTAAATAAACATCAAATATGCATAAACAAACAAACAATAAACTGGAAAGATCTAATTGACATATACTACTAACCTTTGTTTAAAAAATACCTTTAATCTCCTTTTGAAGCAAATACATGCAAAGCACTCCTCGTAATGCTTAAAAGTTATAAAAAAAATCCCTTTAAGTGTTGTATCTCCCTTAAAAGTAATACCTCTCATTGCCTTGTGTCTCTCCTTTGCATTTTTGAAAGTTTTCTCTTTGAATTTTTTTAATGATTTAAGTGCTTTTAAAAATTGATTTTCTAAATATTCAATGAGCTTATCATTTTGTTTGATTAGCTAGACACCACTTTATGCAAAATCATGTTATTATAGACTAGCCAATAGTAAAGGTTCGGCTAGTTAATGTCAACTTTAGATATCCCTCTAGAAGTTGTAAAAGGTTCTTTTAGCCTTTTGTAAACTCTTGAATCATTTCAATATGATATTCCTATCAAAATTTATAATCAAAATATCAAAAAATGTTTGATGATAACAACAAAATGAACTCAAACCCCTCTTTTATCAAATTATCCTATTTAAGTTTGACTAAAACTACTAATGTTTTCTTACAAAATGTAGATATTCATCTTAAATTTTTATTACTTCTTAAATAAACTTCACTCAATTATTTCATTAAAAGTTATCCTTAAAACACCAAATATTATTCAATTTTAACAACATATTAGACTACTATGCCTCTTATTACACTCTCCTATGTGGGTTCAATTTAATCACATCTTACAATATCCTAATAATTATATAAACTCAATAATATAATAAATCCCATGAAACACAACATTTCAATCATAAACTAAAATAAATTATAAAAAATTAAGAAACACACAAACAAACAAAAAATTCAGGGTCTTGCACCATGCGACTTATATCACACATTTAAACAAAATGGAATAATTCCCTGATTGTGCATTTATGAACGTTGTGTATGTAATAAGCTCTATTGTTAAGTCATATTCATATTGATCTAGCACTAAGGTAAGATAGTTGTTGAAAAGAAGATGTCAAAGTCGAAAAATGATGAAGTCGCCCATTATTGATGGCTACTTATACATGAGAAAAGGAGTGAAGTCTGCTAGAGATACCTTGTCTATATGTTCGCAATACTTTGCTTACAAGTTGCTTTTTTTTTCTATGATGAAGGCATCTTTAATGTATATGTTGGTATGAAGTAATTGATCCTAAGAATAAGATATATTAAGGAGTTCTAAGGTTGCAATAATGTGGTTTATAAATTGTTAGTTTATACCCTTATAACTGATTAGTTGATTAAAGTTTATTTTTGATATTATCGATTTACGCAATAAAACATTCTTTATTTTTGTAATTTATTTTATTTAATTCTTAATACTAAATCTAAAATTACGGAATATTCATGGTGATATCAAAATTATGATATGATCATAATTATAAGATTCAAATTATATTTAAATATTATTTCTAAATTGTTCTTAGTTATAATTTCACTAAGACGGGATATTGATTGGATGACAATACTAGCATATGTTATATTTCTTTTTTTACAAAGAAAGTAGTTGATTTCATGGACTAAATTATAAAAACACCTAAATAAATATATTATTGCTTATTTGAGAATACATTCATTGAATTCACCTATTAGTAAGGATCTTGAATGGAACATTATTTTTTGTATTTATGGATTTTCTCAATGTGATGGATTTTCTCATTTGTATTACATTTCTTATTAAATTGGCTTATTAATAAGGAGCTTAAATGGACAAGTACTTTCAAATTTGAATGGAACATTCTTATCTTTCCCTCAGTAAGGTCTCCTACATAAGTATAACTTAAATTGTGTCTATCTTCAAAAGTTAAAGATAGATCTACGGTTTACACCCACTCGCATGTTCCCAATGTTACGAATACCGTACCGAATTTGATACCGAATTAGGTTCTGGTATAGTACTATACTGGTACCGGTCAATACCGGATACCGCTTCGGGTAATTTTTTAAATTTATAAAATAGTCCTTGAATTTTTTTAAAAATTGCGAAATAGTTCATTGTCATATTATACAGTTGTACTGTATATTTTTAACCTAATCTCCAAAAATCAAAATAATAAATAATAATCACAATTAATATGAAATAACAATAATTTTCAGATATTTCACACATAAATAATAACCACAATTTATATGAGAAAAAGACAATCATTATTAAAAATATAAAATTAAGAGCAATATACAGTATTTAAAATATTACAATTTTAATTTCATTATATAATAAATAATAATTACATCAAAAAATATAATAAAAAGAATAATAAATACCCTTAACTCTCAAATTATTATAATTTACAACAAGAGTTCGTGATAAGAAAACAACTAAGTAGAATTAAAACATGAAACAAAAATATATATTATTTAATTTATTATCAATTAAATATATTATATATTTGATTAATTAAAATTATTATTATTAAAATTATAAATATCTTTATTTAAATTATAAAATTAATTTAATAATTATTAATAAATATAATTAAATTTAAAATATATTATATATTTCAAAAAATTTTGATTAATAATTCAAAATATATAAAATAAATATTAGTTTATAAATACTAATTTTTAAATTATTTATTTTTAAAAATTAAATATTTTTGTTAATATTTTATTAATAAATATGACATAAAATATTAAAATTAATTTAAATAAAAAATTTATTTTTAATTTTTATTAAATGTATAATTATTATTAGTAATAAAATATTTATTTTATTTTAAAAATAAAAATAAAAATTATATTAAAAGTTAAACTAATCAACAAATTTAAAAATATTTGAAAAAAGAGGAGGGTAGGCATGGCAATGGGCCGAGCCTGGGTCGGGCATGGCGGGTTGCCAGTCGGCCAGTGGCCCGCGTGGGTCGAGATTGGCTATTTTTAATAAAAAAAATATACAAAAAGGTATCGTTTTGGACAAAACGACGCCGTTTTGTTCAAAATGGGCTGGCCGTTGGTCCGGTTGGGTTGGCCCGTTGCCCCCACGGGTCGACCATGGTCGACCTGTGGCCCGGCCCTAGGCGGACCATGGTTGGCCAGTGGCTCCGCCAACCTGGGCCAAAAATCGGGCCGGGTCAAAATTGTCATCCCTAGGGGGTGGCAGGGAAGATGCGAGAGGGCTTAAAATTTTAAAAAATTTTGATTTTTTAAAAATTAAAATTTAAAAATTTTGCAAGTTAGTCCCTATATTTTTTAAATTTTTCGGTATTGGTCGGTATAAATACCGGCCAGTATTGGCCGTTACCGACCAATATTTAAACCTGGTACCAAAATTAATATTCCGGTACCGTTTTCCGACTGATACAATATGAAATTCATAAAGTTGCACGTTCCAAACCGTATCTAACATCTTAAATACACAGAAGGATCCATAATCACAAAACTTTGGGAGTGTCCTAAATTATGCCTTAATTGTGTTAAAGATTTCATAGGCAACATAGTCTGGCTCAACTCAATTAAAACCCTAGTTTTTTTGTTTGTTATTTAGGGCATATTTCTTTTAGTTAGAACAACTTGGATGAGCCTTTAGAGCTTTTTGTACTTGTTCTTCATTAGTCTTAAAACTGATTAAAGAATTATTTCTTTATAACATTATAATATTTTGTGAATTTTGTTCTTAATTGTTTATAATTGATTAATCAATTCCTTTATACATCCATTTAGAATTTTTGGATTTTATTCAAACTTGATTGTAGGGTCTCTATTTTTTAATCCTAGGTGGGTTTATTTGTTGGTATCACAACATAGCTCTAAAACAGGTGCGGTTACCATATCATGTTCATATCATTCAAATTATATTATATTCTTTTATTAAAAAGAGAAAATTATGTTTTTTTATGATTCTTTTTCATTATAATACATCATATTTTTGTTTTTAAAGTGTCAAAAAACTCAAATTTCTTCATCTTGTTACTTTTAAGGTTTTAGTATATCTCTTATTATGTTAGGATTTTTTTTGTTAATTCATTATTTTGTTTCTTTCTTATATGATCGTTTCAAGCCCTCTTGTCTACATTTTTGTTATAAAAAATTATTTGGTTATTAAAAGAAAAGGAAAAGAAGAAAAGAAAGGAAAGGAAAAAAAATAAAGTAGTGCAGGAATGATTACATCAAGAAATCATTCCTAAATACATTTTCAAATTCTTGCTAGCCATCCTTGTTTTATTAGATTTTCTATATTTCTTGCTTAACCCGTGAGTTAATTTCTTATAGTGATCAACAATTCATAAGTTTTTAGATTTTACAAGGTTAAATACTTGTTTAAGTTTATCTAATTCTTTAAAGAACTTATGAAGGAGTATAATAGGAGTGGTTTGTCATCTTTGAGAGCAAACACAGGAGAGGGTGCATGAGAAATTTTTCTTTACTAAATTTTCTAGATGCTTTCAAATATGTCTACTGAATGTGCTTTACCACTAAAGGAAGAGAAATACAATTCGTATTTTATATAGGTCATGCAACTATAGTTTGAGAGGAAGAATACAATATTTTGAGAGATTAGTGATCAATTGGAGTAGAAAGATAATGCCATAGCCAATTTGAGAAAGGGACAATCTTCACAAGTTCCTAATGCACGTTAGTAATAAAAGTGAGTTCTCCAAGATGATTTTGATGACGATGATCTAGCATTTAAGATTGAAGATGACATATATACACTTAGAGAAGGAGTTTGACATGATTAGGAGAAAAGAAGGGGGCCTAAAGTTTGAGAAGGTGTGGATGGTAATCTTAAAAGAATTAAGATGATCATATCTTCCTTTGAGCATAGGAATGACCTTGAAGCTTATTTGGAGTAGAAGAAAAAGATAAAATTGATCTTTTGACTATCATAATTACTTGAAGGAGAAGAAGATAAAGTTGGTTATAGTAGAGTTAACTGATTATGTCATAATTTTATGACATCAAAAGGTTACTAATAGGAGAATAAATTGTAAGTAACATATAAAGATTTGGAATACATTGAAGGCTCTTACGAGGAAGACATTTACATCAAGCTATTATTATAAGGATTTATATAAGAGGTTTCAAATTCTTATCTAAAGATCAAAGAATGTGAAAGAATATCATAAGATGATGGAAGTCGTCATAATTTAAGCCAATGTAAAGGAGAAAAGAGATGGGAATTTGGCAAGGTTCTTAAAAGGATAAAATAAAGATATAACTTTATAAAATTGGAAGAGAGGGTGCATATGGCTATGAAGACAGAGAGAAAGTTAAGAAATCTTTAAGTAATCTACAAAGCCATTGAGAAAGATTGGTGTTATTCTTAATGCTAGTTCGATACAAGCATAAACACCAATACTAAGGACTGAATAGGGTATTAAGGATAGACCTATATGATACTTATGGCATTAGGATGAACATTTATGGGATTTTATAAACATCAAGGCATTTTTAGATGTGTTATTTAAATGAAAACATCAATTAATCATTATATTTAAAAATTTCAATGATCTAATTATAGAATCTTGAAATAACTTAATCAAAGGTATAAGATGATCCTAAAGGAAATATATTTTAGATGTTATTATTAGTTGATTCTTCTTACTAATAACTCATTAATTATTCAAATGGCAATTCAACCTATTTAGTTTGATTTAATTTTAGTTTAATTTAATCAATCAATTACTTTTATTTGGTGACTAGACAATAATAGGAATTTTAGACGCAATAATTATACTTTTTCTTATGGGATCGATATATGCTTATCACAGTACTATTACAAAACAATCTGTCCACTTTTCTATATACTTATACTAGAATCGTAGAGAAAACATTAACCATCGACTAAAAACACTAAAGAAGGAGAATTAAGGGTGTATTTGCCCTAAATAAGATGTGTAATATATGTTTAGTTTATGTATGCAAGCTAGTCAACACCTTAGTGAATGCATAAAACACCATTGACGTGTGCACTTCATGTACTAGATAGCCCTCCATTATTTTTATTGGTGCTTAATGACACCCAAAAGGTTGGCGAATTGGGAGTTGGTGAATTTTAAAAATTATTTTCTCACTAAAGGATGCAATTTGATAACTATCAATATATGATAATATAAAGAGATTATTCAATATAAATCAATCACATAAATTATAAAGGACTTAAAGAATGTAAAGAAAGAGAAAGACAAACCAATATAAGTAGTTTAGTAAAAAACTCTTGCCTATGTCCCCTTTATAATTTTTTTGGAATTTCCACTAAGTATCTTCTTACGACAAGGCTAAGAGAAACCTTTATAAAACAAATTTGTTTTCCACGAGCAATCCAACTCTGTTTAGAATCTTTCTCCATAATGAAGAGTGACCTTACTCACTATAAGAAAATAACAAATTACCGACGAAAAATTAGCGACGGAATGCATTTCGTCGCTAATTGACTTTCCGTCGATAAAGTGACGAATTTACCAATGGCCAAAATATTTGTCGGTAAATGTGAAGGGAAAATATCTCTGCGTGTTTTTCGTCGTATTATAGCGACGAAAAACCAGAGTCTGTCGCAAAATTAGGTGGCATCAACTGGTGAAAAAAATAAGCAACTTGAATATCAACGGGACAATATTTCCATTAGTAACTATCGAATTGTTATAGAATAAAATGACATCGTTTGCTTTTAATCCAAACGACATCGTTTTATCACCAACGCTTATGAGACCCGAAGACCCGAAGCTCCCCTTCTTCTTCCTCCCCTCTGCTATTTTTCTCTCCTCTCACCATTAACGCCATCAGTTCTCTTCTTAAAGTGCTTCTACCTTCGATTTTTGCTTGGTTTTTAGTCCATTGTGCATCATTTTCAGGTAACAACTCTATTAGGTTTATTTTGTCTCTAAAAAATGAAGGTATTAGATGCTTATATATGTGATTGTCGGTGGGTGGGTGGGTTTTGTTTGAATTGTTGGTTTATGCATTTTTATTTGAATTTTTGATTTATTTTTTGTTTCAATGTACTGTTATTGGTAGATAATGAAAAAATGTAGTTATTAGTTAGAGATAATATAGGTTGCCTATGAATTGTTTGATGAAATGTCTATTAGAACAAAAATTTCCTTTTATATTGTTTGGCCATACATTTAAATATTACTTTGAGGCATTTATTCATTATAGTCAAATTTTTATTCCCATAATAAAGTGAATGAATTACTTATATGTTGTGAGCAATGGTATTTTTTGTTCATAGGAGTTGTATTAAATGTTTGGAGTTATAGTATTGTATGTGTTGATGCATAGTGTTCGTTATACTTAAACATATTATTCTCATTATAAAGTGGAAGTACTACTTATTTGTTATGAGTGATGTTATTTTTTATTCATAAGAGTTGTATTGAATATTTGGCGTTGTCGTATTATATATATTAAGGTATGGTATTTGAAACCTACAAATAGAGCTTTCTTAAAGATACACAAAACAAACAATAGAAGTTAGTATATGATTATCATGTCTTTTAAAATTAGTTAAGATAACATACTTGCCAAAAATTAACATCAGACAATATTAACACCTACTTTGATTAAATCCAGGTAATATTCAAATGTGTTGTTTTTTAAAGCAATGTTTTCTTTATTGTAGCATTGAAAAATTTATTATTACCAGATTAAAATTATTGTTAGATTTAAATTGAAAATATTTTAATTACTTTTTATTATGAACCTGGAGATGTAAATTTCACACCTAATTTGCTTATCGTTACGAAAGATTTAGTGCACTTCTCATCTTTCAAAGATTATAGACTTTAGCATCTTAAAATGTCATCTCTAGTACGAAACCATCACAAAGGACTTTCATTTATGGAAAAGATGAAGACATAACACGCCCACAGGTCTAGTGGATTTACAACATATTTATTATATCTGCCAAGCGTTAACTACTTATAAGATAAGACATTAAACAATTGAGATAATTACAAGTGGTTTAGACAGTTTAAATAGAACTGCCCAATAATTAAATGACATAATATTTAGCCCTTAGGTATGACTAACTCATGTATGAGTATGATTCAAGTTGTAAGGTGATGTATAAAGCTTTTCTATTAAATATTAGTAATTTTGATTAGCTTTTATTCTAATGTTAACCTGTATTTTCCTTATATTAAAATTTGAATAAATTTTATTTGATTTTATAATATCAATTAACATATTAAAATTACTATAAAATTAACCTTTAATCTTTTTTAATTACGATATTGAGCTCATAAGATCATTATCAAATTAATATTTATATTATTAAAATTGTATGCATTAATAAATTTATTAAAAAATAAAAAGTAAAATAAAAATTTTAAATGTTTATTCTCCGCCGTTTCATCATGCTTCCTCTTTTAATCCTAATCCAACCTAAAGACCTACAGGAGATGATCAAGGTCACAGTGCCGCACGAAAAAGCAATTGAAAGTTAGGCAACCATCTTGCGCGAGTCGTTTAACATTTATGTGTTGTAGAACCTTGGAGGAAGGAGACTCCAGTCCCGTAAGATACATTCATTTTTTAGCCTTTTATTGTATCTAATTATCGCAGATTCTGACTAGCCCACGAATCCTTTTGTTGATCTATATTAACCCACCACCTGCTCTAGTCTTTTGACTTTGGCATTGCCTAAGCTGTTTTCTAGACTCTTGGTTGCTCGTAGCTACTTGTTTCTTTTCTCCATTTCACATCTTCTTACTGTTACTTCACAAACAACTCTTGTTAGTTCGTAGGTATGTAACTGTGAGAGATATCGATGCAGTGGTTAAATGCAAGTAAAACAAAAATAATGGTACCTCAACTCGGATATAAAAACTCCTAATTGAATATATCATTATCAAATAAAATTTATTGACGAAATATTTTTTAAAAATTTTTTTGGTTGATTTACCGACAAAAATTTACGTTTTCGTCAGTAAAATCAGTACCATTTATCGACGAAAGATGACTAACCGTTAGTAATCATAGATGGAATAACCAATTCTGTCGGCAAATTTAGAGAAAAAATTAACCGTCGGTAAAATCATCGACGAAAATCGCAAACTGTGGGTAAAATTACCGATAGAATATAATTTCTATTGGTAAATTTACCAACAGTCAACCGCAGAAGAAACCATCGGTATACTTATCAACGGTACATTTGTTGTTTGTCGGTAATTTTACCAACTGAAATTTTATTTTTCGTCAGGAATTATTAGCTACGGTCGTTTCTATGACTCCTTTGTCTGTCTGTAAAGTCCATCGCTAAACTGACTTACTGATGGAATATTATCGTTTTCCGCCTGTAATTTCCGTCGTAAAATGACATTTTTCTTGTACTGACTCATAAATGAATTTACAGCTTAAAATATATCACTTGATTACTTTAATAAAGATAAATGGTTCAGTCACTAAAAAAAAGAGACAATGAATAATCAAATGCTTGAAAAATTTTGGAAGTATGTGTATAAAAACACATGAATTCCTTTTGATGTAAAAACCAATGAGAAGATTTTTTTTAAAGGTTTTGGGACTCAAACTAACTACTAGAGCTAAAAATTAGCTATCAAAATGGCTAGTTACAAGATACTGGCAGATCAATGTGCACTGAATGCCTAAGATTCACTACCTATTAAGTATTGGTCGACTAACATATCATATCTCATATTGGTCGACCTATAAGTCAACAAATGTAACTATAAACTCTCAATACATTAATTTCAGTAACTTTAACATATGTTGGTCAATCACTATCCCATATATGTTGATCAATCCCTCAAAATCAAGATTCTAACAACTTCAAATGCTCAAACCTTCTTTCTTAATGCAAATTTGTCTTAATACTTTTCAAAATGTTCCCCAAAGAATGATTTAAAGTTTGAGAGGATTTTTTGTGAGAATCATCAACCGCCCCAACCGTCTTGTATCTCAATCAATGGATCCACCAATTGATCAAATACTAATCTAAATTCATACCTGACCAATTGAGTCACTGTGCACACAACCTGATGGCGCCAACCAGGTAGCTCATACTACAAAAATCCTCCACATCATCACATATCAAGATAAGTCTAACATTGCATAAAAAAATATGTATATATGTGTGCATATGATAATGATGATAATTTCCATGATAAATATAAGAATAATTTCTAATGCATGTTCATAACTATAAATATTAACTCACAGGTATAATGCACTCTTTCACGTCGAACTTAGTGTCTCGAAGTGAAGGGTTTTGCTCTTGATTGATCTATAGAAAGATAAGTAAAAATGACTATTAGGAATTAAAACCTAAACCAATTTTGGATACCTCGAGAATAAGACCATGACTCAATACTAAAGAGCTCTATTTTTTATTTAAAAACAACGATGTCACATTTTACGAAGAGCCTACTAAAATTTCAACAAAGTTTCCTCTATTAAACAGACATCTCTCTTTTAAAAGAAGGGCCATTCCTATAAAAAAATACAATTCTATATTCACCAGTAACCACAGCTCAATTTGGTCCTCCAAACTGTGTCTATACCCAATTGAGTCTACATTTACATCACAAAATCCATAATAATCCAATTCACAATTCAAGTATACTAATTTCTAACCCATACACTCTCATTTATACTAAATACATCCAGATAATCTCAATTCTAATCAGCAACAACTCAATCTAATCAATTTCATGCATTTCTATAAGAATATAACCCTTTTTAAATTTTTATCTCACAAATTATGAAGAATTTCAATACACTGCTTTTATAAAAAGTAATTCACATAATATTTAGAAAAATTTAAAATTATTTCAACTATTTCTGGGCTAGTCAGAAAATCACCATCGTCACCATAGTGTGGGATGTGCTGGCCTCGAAGAGGCGGTGACCTTAACCACTCACCCAAAAATGATGATCTTACCTCCAAGAATATCTAATGGCACTGGTCTTCCATTGAAACTCATCCCAATTTGCGAGAATAGAAGGATTAGAACTCAAAGGTGACATTTTCCCATTCACCAGTAAAATGGGTCTATTAGTGTCAGGTTTCCCTTCTTTTCTACATTATTAGGGTTATTAGACACAATTGAGGTGTTATTTCACCCAAAAATGACTAAAAATAAGAGATGAATCAAAATTTTCAGTTGTGATTCCTCCAAATCTGGGTTATTTTTTATAAAATAAGTTTAGGGGTTTTATAGAACGTCCTGAGAATTTTTCATAGAGTTCTAAATTGCCAGAAATTGTGGTCAGACGGTGAAGCTATGAGTGTAGGATGTTAAGAGTGAATAGTAACTTATAAGGAAAAAAGTTTAAGAGAGAAATGAACTTAAGCTTTCTTAAGCTCAAGTTATACTTTTATAGGTTTTTCATCTTATTGACCCATTATGAGTAACTTAACAAAAATTTAGATCATTACATTCTACCCCTTATAAAAAATTCGTCTTGGAATTTTAAATCTCACCTCATTATTGAAATAGATATGGGTATCGGCTCTACATATTTAACTCCATCTCCCACGTACAGTCATTCATCATATGATTACACCATAACACTTTCACCACTGGTATCTCTCTTCAGCTCAGCTAACGAATATGATAATCTACTATGGCAATAAGTTGTTCTTTATATGTCAAATCGCCATCAATCTCCACATTACATGGATGAAGGATATGGGAAGGATCCGAAATATACTTTCTCAATATCGACACATGAAATATAGGATAAATTCTGGACATGTTAGGCGGTAACACCAACCTATATGCCAATCCACCCGCTTTAGATTTAATCTCAAATGGACCGATATACCTTGGAGCTGTTTTACCTTTCTTACCAAATCTCATCACTCCTTTCATTGGTGATATTTTCAAAAATACCTTTCAACAATATTGTGAATATAGGAATCATCAAGAATCTTACTGAGTTGTTGTTGGCACTAGGCTTAAGTTCATTTCTCTCTTAAACTCTTTTCCCTATAGGTTACTATTCACTCCTGACTTCCGACACTCATACTTTCACCTTCTAACCACCATTTTCAGCAATCTAGGACTCTACAAAAAGCTCTCAGGACATTCTACGAAACTCTTCAACTTTTTTCATAAAAATTAACTTAGATTTGGAGGAATCATGATAGGAAATTTCGGTTCATTTAGGTAAGTCACCGATCTCCTATTTTTAGTCATTTTTGGGGGAAAATAATACCACCATCTTATCTAACGATCCTAAAACGTAAGAAAGGAGGGAAACTCGACACCAATTAACCCATTTTATTGGTGAACAAAAATGGTCACCTTTGATCTTTAATCCTTCGATTCTAGCAAACTGGGAGGAGTTTCGACGCAAGACCAGTGTCATTAGATTCCTGGAGGCCATCTCATCATGTTTGGGTGGCTGGTGAAGATCATTGTCTCTCCAACGCCTGCGCATGTACCCAATGCTCTAGTAATAGTGGTGATTTTTGATAGGTGTGCATTATGATATGTTTTTATAGGTAATTGGCATGTGTTTTCTAGCATAATTATTGTTTATTGTTGTAGTTTAGGATTCATTTTGTATGTTTTCATTAAGTTTGATTTTCATTATTGTTCTTGTGTGTTTGATGCTAATTGAGGGTAAGAATTGCTTATTTTTGTATAGGAAAGAAGAGGAAGCAAGTTGGAGGATAAACAAGAGAGCATAGAAGAGAAGACAAGAGGATCACTTCTGGGACCAATTCCCACGGACGTGGAAAATCAAGATAGAAAGGTTCTGCCTGTAATTTCCATGCTCTTGGGAATCATGCGATTCCCACGGACGTGGGAATTGAAATTCGAGGCAATCTACGAGGCTTTATTAAATCTAATGTTTTAGATTATATAAAGAGAATTAAGCCTCCATCTTCAAGGGAGACGATACCTACCTGTAGAAAGACCATCCTTGTAACACCCCCTTTCCGTAGGGTACGCATCGGGACACCCGTAGGTCATTCCAATACATATCCTATGATAAGGGAGCGCTACGTGCAATCACTAAATCACTCCACATGGCATCACATCAGTTTGAATAATAAAACATTAATTGTAAATCACAATATTTTTAAAATCAAACTCTTCCTCTTTTTATTGATCAAAATCAAAAGTCTGTACATCATCCCATACTGTACTGTCTGTACATACATACAAAAACCTAGTACAGAATGCTATATGAAAGAGGAAGAATACAACAAAGCTATCTAGGTCATCCCAAAAATCCCAGCTGACCGACCTGTGAGCCATGACCTCTCTCGCCAACACGATCTACACGGTCAGAGAAGTCCCTCTGGAGCTAGGAGTCTACTCTCGGTCCTGAAAAATATGTTGCAATTTTGGGTGAGTTTGCGAACTCAATGAG
>JANZXR010000006.1:27134689-27156268 GCA_027575705.1 Erythroxylum echinodendron
CATCCTAATTCACCTAAACTACATAACATCTCATTCATTAACTTCTAACACATCATTCATCCATCTTCTAAGACTTATCATACCCAATTCAATCAAGACACAAGTTCATGCAATTAATTCACATCATACCACAATTTATGCATGTAACTAGCAATTAAGAACATAAAAGATACAATTCTTACCTATTAGCTTCTCACTTCTTCAATCTTTCAACACTTCACAAATATTCTACTTTCTCACTATCTCATACGACATCTTCATCATCTTGATGGGTGAAAGTTTAGGTTGATATTTTAAATGAACCAAGGAAGAGAAGACAAGGTGTAGAAGAGTGGAAAAGTGGAGAAGAAATGATCAAATTTTCCAAGAAGGACAAAGAGGAGAGAGCTACGGATGAAGGCAAATTTTCATTCAAAAACACTTAACACCTTTACAAGAAGAAGAAGAATCGTGAAAGTCCAAAAAGCAAGATGGGTTTATTAATTAATAAGGAAGGTGGCATGTTAGGCAAGTGACACATGTCACTTGCCACATGTCAACCTCTTATTTACTCATTTAATTTCTTTCCAATTCAATTCCAATTTTTCTCCAGAATTTCAATGGCTCAACATAAAAATTCCTAATTTCATGTGTCTAAGTTTCCAGTGCCATTGGACAGTCATTTTCTTTACCGGTAAACCCCTATTCTTCCACTTGGCAATTTTCTTGTTCCGGAAACGACCCCGAAAAATTTCTATAATTCTCTAAAAATCAGAAAACCCCAATGACCCTTTCCATTACAAATTTTACACACACAAAGCATATTTTTCACATAAATCACATTCATTCACAATTATACCGGGAAATGTCATGAATGCATGTACAATCATTTACATGTGCAAAAATTCACTATTCACTATTCATGTGCATATATGAATGCATGAATATAGCAAAACAATTTTGCACATTCCTAACCCGTTCCAAATTACTATTTTACCCTTCCCATAGGTGAGGGGATGTTACAATACTTGGGTGAAGAACACATGTTTGGAGTATCAAGAAAGGATTAAAAACAAGGATCATCATTAAAATTGGGCAAAATAGCACAGTAACACCAAAATTCCAAATTTTGGCAAAGAAGAGAAGGAGTTTTCTTATTCACTTTTTATCATTGTAATCTCTTCCTTTCTTTGTAAAGAAGGATTATTTGAATGTTGATAGTGTTATGGAGACCATGTTAGGCTAATTTCTTATTAGGGATTGCTCTTTCATTATTTTGTCTAAACTCATGTTTTATTGAATTGAATGAAGTGTCTTTGATAATTGTTGTGCTTAATTGTCATCTTGTAACAAATCGAGAGAGTGAGTGAGATGAAAATCGTGTAAGATTGTACAACGAGAGTTGGCGTCCTATAGACTAGCAATTATTATGTCAATTGAATAATTAAAAAAGAGATCTCAATTAGTCAATTGATCATCCATAGGATAGTGTAATAACTAGTTAAATCGGTAGAGTTATTGGGTAGGTTGAGAGATCGTTCAATCGATTCCAGTACATTCAATTAGGGACAAATAGTTACACCTTGAGAGAGGGTAATTAGTACATTCGGAAACCTAGGATGAGACACAATTCAATCAATAAAACATGAGGAAGACAGAATAAGGAAAAAATAATCTCTATCATTTCGATCCTTGAATTCAAACTTTTTACAATTACGGTATTATCCATTGTTCTACACTAGTCTTTTTAATTTTAATTTAATTTTCTAGATTAATTGCATTAAACAATTTTATTTCTTAAACAAAAGTCTTTTCTAAATTGAGTGGTGTCCGGGCATCAATCCTTGTGGGATCGATATCCGCTCTTTCTAACTACAAGTCACGACTCGTTCACTTGTAGTTTTTGAGCGTAAAACAAGTAGATAGATTTTACAATCCATTAATAAGTTTTTGGCTCCATTGTCAGGGATTGATTGTTCATCATCTTGTTTGATTTAGAATACTTTGATATAAGAGTTTTTGATACTTTTCTTTATGTATTTACAGGTGCATGAACACAAGGAGTATACAAAGATAGACAGAAATTAGTAAGAAGAAGTTTGGGGCATAAACTAGAGACATATCAAGACATCTTAGAATGAAGAATGAGAAATCTAAAGAGCTAGATGCCGAGAAGAAGTAGAAAGAACAATGACGGAAGATAATTATTATAGGGAGCAAGGAACTTTTACAAATTATAATGAACCGTAGTATGGTTTGGGAAGTACCGATTCGTATTGGAACACGTATTCTGCGAGATGGCAGAACCACTCAGAATTTTATTGGTCCAACAATGCAAGTACTCACATGGGACATCAAGACCAATTTGAATTTCAATAAGATCAAATTAGGGCGATGGAGACTAAGTTGGACAAGTTTATGGAAATGTTTGGTTCCAAACTAACAGATATGGAAGAGAACCAGAAGAGGATGTTTTCTAGCCGAGAGGAAAGTCAGAAGAGAATGGAAAGGAAATTCGATCAAGTTTTGGAAAATCATGCCGCTTCTATTCACAATCTTATAGATGTAAATGGGCCGGGCAGAGCCGCGGGCTGGCCTGTGGCCCGCGTGGGCAGAGATGGCCCGACCCATTGATGGGCCAACCGGCCCGCGGTCTGCCCGTCTATATTTTTTAATATTAAAAAATATAAAATGGCGTCGTTTTGGAAAAAATGACGCTGTTTTATTGGTCGGCCTGTGGCCCGGCCCGAGCGGACTATGGTCGGCCTGTAGCCTACCCATGGCCTGCCAAACCTGGGCTAAAAACGAGCCGGGCTGGGCCGAAACTGACATCCCTACACAACTTGGAGATTCAAGTAAAACAGCTTTTCTGTGAATTTTGTAAGAGAAGTGTGGAAGATTCTCTGAGCAATATGGAACTATATCAACGAGAGCATTCTGAGGCTGTCACACTTAGAAATAGGGAAGAACAAGAAGAACCAGTGGAAGACCATGCTGAACCTTACCTTATAGAAGATCAAGAAATCAAGAAAGAGGATGAAGAAAATGATGAAAACCCCTCATCCTGTCTGCCAAATCTTAGTACACCATGCTTGAACATCGAAAAATCTTGAGTGGATGGCCATGCAAAGAACCCTATCCTTTGGATTGAAAATGATGAAGAGACATTCAACATTAATGATGTATTCAAGAATCTGATGGATAGTAGCTCATTCAGGATAATTGATGTGTTCGAATCTTCTAAAGAAAAAATGGACAAAAAAAATAACAACAGCCATTGAGTTTAAAGAAGTTATGAAAGTCTTTGTTTGTAAAGCGGAAGAAGCAGAGGAGACAAAGGTGATTAAGGAAAAAAGAGAGCAACTCACCTTTGTACATGCATGACAAACTATTGGATTCAATGGAAGATTCAGGGAGTTTCGTTATTCCCTATTTTAATGACAGTTTGTTGATAAAAAGGACGTTGATGAAATTAATTAATTTTTTAACTTTATCAATATTGTCCTTATATTTATTTTACAATTTGTAGCTTACTTACAGGCTACAAAATCAGTATTGAACGAAAAAGGTGGAAGCAAGCCGCTTATAATTGATCCTGGATGAGTTTTCAAAGATAGTGAGTCAAGCTACAGACGTTAAAAGAAGCGCTATATTGGAGGCAACCCATGAAATTCTACTTTCCTTTGATTATCTTTGTCGATTTGTTTATTTGATTTCTTTATTTATGATCATGTTTGAATTAAGTGTGATTGATGTTCAATTTGATTTTTATTTGAATTTCAAACTTGTTCTTTTTGAAATCCTTGATGATATTAATTTGATATGTTTGTAGGTTTTGGGATCATGGAGAATACATATAAGCTTGGAAGAAGGTTTGAAATTATTTTCTTCTTACAATGGCACCACCATCGGAATAAGCTTTTCTTTTCCCTTAACCTTTTTTATTTTTTTTGTTTATTATTTCATGTGTGTGAATGCATTTTCTTTTATGTGTATTTGATTTCATATTAATTGTTATCATGCTATATCTTTTGTTTAGTTTCAATTTCCTTAATGTCGTTGTTTAATTTCTTTTGTTTGGTTTATGTTCATTTTCTTTTGTATGGTTTGATGTCATTTCCCTTTAGTTGGTTCTTGCTTTATCACATTGAGGACAATGTGAAATTTTAAGTGTGGGGAGGTGACATTAAGTTGCTCAATTGTATTGTTTACATTTTTGTTAAATAGAATACATATTTAGGCATATTGTATATGATTTGTGTTAGCAATGGAAACACATTTAAATCACTCTGATAAATACTGCCATGAAAATTTGATCATGTCATTGGAGTTAGATTGAATGCATGCTTGAACTCAAATTATGCCCTTTAAGTAGAAAGTGAACCATATAGAGTAATGAAACATAGTTAGTTGCATAAGCTTAGTCACAAATTGTCATATGAACAATGAGGTAGTGTAGAGATGCATAATGAGTTTTCAATTGAGCCAAAGTGAGGATTGAGCCATATGACTCCATTCATAGTCATTTCATTTCTTTGTTGAATGTTACTTCCTTAGGTTACTACCTTCAGAACTTATTTTGAATCGGTTTGAGTCTATTGGATGCATGCTTAATAGAAATGATCTAGGCCCTTTTTATGTTAACCCTTGGCTTAAACGACCTACCCGTGATTATCCCTTGCTACCACCATTGAGCTTTAACCTTTTGTTTCTTAAAAACACCCAAAATTTTTTAAACCTTAAATCCTATTATCCAATCCTTTCACAAGCCTAGTAGAGTATTAAGTAACACATTAGTTGGAATTGAGTGAAATTTTTACCGAGACAAATTGAGTATATTTCTACCTGTGGACGATAGTATATATGGTGCTAGTTTTGATCCATAGTTCTTCCATGTATGATAAAAATAAAAGAAAGAAGAATAAGTGAGTAGCATCAATAAGTGCAGAATATTGGTTATATTGGTGTATCTCGGAGTATGTTTTGATTACCCCAATTTTATCTGCTACTTACTTTACTTATGCTTGTACTTAACCCGTTTCCATTTCTTTTGACCCACCTTAACCCTTACCACATTACAACTCTAAACAAGCCCTTTTGATCTATTTATGCATGCAATCATTGTAAAGGAGAATTGGTGTATTAGTAAGCCTATGGTAGTGTAGTTTCTTATAGGAAGTTTGAGCGAAACACTAACCCTTAAACACTTAAGAAAAATGAGTGAAAATCGTGAGGAAGATTCATATGTGCATCTTTACTTATCATTGAGTGATTGTGCCAATTGTGAGTTTGCTTGTGTACCTCATTGAAAAAGTAGTTATAATATATGCATTAACTTGATATTTGAGTTGGCTTAAATTTGAGGGATTGTGTGTCTTGATCTTTGCAAAAATGAAGTGGTAGGATTGATTAGTTGTATTTATTTTGCTTGAGGACAAGTAAAGATTCAAGTGTGGGGATGTTGATAGGTGTGCATTAGGATATGTTTTTATAGGTAATTGGTATATGTTTTCTAGCATAATTGTTGTTTATTGTTCTAGTTTAGGATTCATTTTGTATATTTTCATTAAGTTTGATTTCCATTGTTGTTCTTATGTGTTTGATGCTAATTGAGGGTAAGAATTGCTTATTTTTGTGTAGGAAAGGAGAGGGTAAGAATTGCTTATTTTTGTGTAGGAAAGGAGAGGAAGCAAGTTGGAGGATAAACAAGAGAGCATAGAAGAGAAGACAAGAGGATCACTTTTGGGACCAATTCCCACAGACGTGGAAAATCAAGATAGAAAGGTTCTGCCTGTAATTCCCATGGACGTGGGAATTAAAATCTGAAGCAATCTGCGAGGCTTCATTAAACCTAATTTTTTGGACTATATACAGAGAATTAAGCCTCCATCTTCAAGGGAGACGACACCTACCTATAGAAAGACTATCCTTGGGTGAAGAACACATGTTTGGAGCATTAAGAAAGGATTGAAAACAAGGATCATCATCAAGATTGGGTAAAATAGCACAGCAATACCAAAATTTCAGATTTTGGCAAAGAAGAGAAGGAGTTTTCTTATTCACTTTCTATCATTTTAATCTCTTCCTTTCTTTGTAAAGACGGATTATTTGAATGTTGATAGTGTTATGGAGACCATGTTAGGCTAATTTCTTATTAGGGATTGCTTTTTCATTATTTTGTCAAAACTTATGTTTTATTGAATTGAATGAAGTATCTTTGATAATTGTTGTTCTTAATTGTCATCTTGCAACAAATCGAGAGAGTGAGTGAGATGAAAATCGTGTAAGATCGTACAACAAGAGTTGGAGACCTATAGACTAGCAATTATTATGTCAATTGAATAATTAAAAGAGAGATCTCAATTAGTCAATTGATCATCCATAGGATAGTGTAATAACTAGTTGAATCGATAGAGTCATTGGGTAGGTTGAGAGATCGTTCAATCGATTCCTGTACATTCAATTAGGGACAAATAGTTACACCTTGAGAGAGGGTAATTAGTACATTCGGAAATCTAAGATGAGACACAATTCAATCAATAAAACATGAGGGAGACAGAATAAAAAAAGGTAATCTCTAGTATTCCGATCCTTGAATTCAAACTTTTTGCAATTACGATATTGTCCATTGTTTTACATTAGTCTTTTTAATTTTAATTTAATTTTCTAGATTAATTGCATTAAACAATTTTATTTCTTAAACAAAGTCTTTTCTAAATTGAGTGGTGTTTGGGCATCAATCTGCTCTTTCTAACTACAAGTCACGACCCATTCACTTGCAGTTTTTGAGCGTAAAACAAGTATATAGGTTTTACAATTCATCAACAATTTTCTGACCAGCCTAGAAATGGGTAGAAATAATTTTAAAATTTTCCAAATATTATGTGAATCAATTTTCATAAAAGCAGTGTATTGAAATTCTTCATATTTTGTGAGATAAAAGTTTAAAAAGGGTTATGTTTTTAAAGAAATGCATGAAATTGATTTAATTGAGTTGTTGTTAATTAGAATTGAGAATATCTAGATGTGTTGAGTATAAATAAGGGTGTATGGGTTAGAAATTGGTATACTTGAATTGTGAATTAGATTATTATGGATTTTGCGATGTAAATGTGGATTCAATTAGGTATAAACATATAGTTTGGAGGCCCAAATTGAGTTGTGGTTACTGGTGGATATAGAAATGTATTTTTATTGCAAGAATGACCCTGTTTTTGGAAGGGGGATGTCCATTTTCTAGGGAAAATTTTGTTAAATTTTCAATAGGCTTCTCGTAAAGTGTGACATCGCCATTTTTAAATAGAAAATAAAGGTCTTTAGTATTGAGTTATGGTTTTATTCTTGAGGTATCCAAAATTGGTTTAGGTTTTAAATCCTAATAGTCATTCCTATTTTTCTTTCTATAGATTAATCAGAAGTAGAACTCTCCACTTTGAGACATTAGGTTCGAAGCGAAGAAGTGCATTATACTTGTGAGTTAATATTCATGGTTATGAACATGCATTAAAATTCATTCTCATATTTATCATAGAAATCATCATCGTTATCATATGCACACATGTATACATATTTTTGTTATGCAATGTTAAGCTTGTCTTGATATGTGACGATATGGAGGATTGTTGTGGTATGAGCTACCTGGTGGGCGTCACCAAGCTATGCGCACAGTGAATCAATTGGCCAGATATAGATTTGGGTCAGTATTTGATCCATTGGTGGATCCATTGATTTAGATACCAGACGGTTGGGGCGGTTCGGTCGAGTTTGCTCTCAGACCCCAATCGATGTATGGTACATCATAAGTGGCATGATTGTGGCAGTTCGGTCGAGGTTGCTCTCCAATGGCAATCATGTCGTAGTAAGGTTGTGGCGGTTAGATTAAGCGTGGCTCTCGGACGACAGTCTACTATATTGGACCAAGTGAGCATATGGAATAAGAGAGCTCTTATGGCTATAGTCTATAAGTAAGGGGTATGTCATAGGGTCCTTGGTCAGTCCCCCATAATTATTTGTGATTATGATGATTATGTGACAAAATATTGATATGTGAACTGCATGAATGTTTTATGAACAAAATCATTATATTATGAAATTGCATTTATGGATGTGATACATTATAAATATATACATATATGTATAATTTGAAATCCTTATGAATGTATAACATAAGCACATTATTAATTCACAAGTAGAATGCACTCCTTCAGGATGAACCTAGTGTCTCGAAGTAGAGGGTTCTGCTCCTAATTGATTTATAGAAAGAAAATTAGGAATAACTATTAGGAAACCTAAATCAATTTTAGATACCTCGAGAATAGGACCATAACTCAATACTAAAGAGTTTTATTTTTATTTAAAAATGGCGATGTCATGTTTTATGAGGAGCCTACAGAAAATTCAGCAAAGTTTCCCCTGTAAATGTGACATCTCTCTTCACAAAGAAAGGTTATTCCTGCAGTAAAAATACATTTTTATATTCACCAATAACTACAGCTTAATTTGAATCTCCAAACTACATGTTTATACCTAATTGAGTCCACATTTACATTACAAAATCCATAATAATTCAATTCACAATTCAAGTATACCAATTTCTAACCCATACACCCTCATTTATACTTAATACATCCAGGTATAGTCAATTCTAATCAGTAATAAATTTAATCAATTTCATGCATTTCTATAAGAACATAAATTTTTATTTCACAAAATATAAAGAATTGCAATACACCGATTTTATGAAAATTGATTCACATAATATTTAGGAATTTTTAAAATTATTTTCAGCCATTTTTAGGCTAGTATGAAAATCACCACCCATCAAAAATGACGAGCACATCTCCAGAAATCCCATGGCATTGGTTTTGAGTCGAAACTCCTCCAGGTTTGTGAGAATCGAATGATTAACACTCAAAGGTGACTTATTTCTATTCACCAATAAAATGGGTCAATTGGTGTCAGATTCTCTCATTGAGGGCCACTAGACACGTTGGTGGTGTTAGTTTTGCCTAAAAAGATTAAAATAGGAGATTGGTGACTTACCTAAATGAATCTAAATTTTCAGTCATAATTCTTCCAAATTTTAGTCATTTTTTATAAAATAAGTTGAGGGGTTTTGTAAATTATCCCGAGAGCTTTCCATAGAGTTATAGATTGTCGGAAATGATGATCGGACGGTGAAGGTATGAGTATCAGGAGTTTGAAGTGAATAGTAGTTTAAGAAAAAAATGAACTTAAAAGCTTATACATTTATAGGTTTTTTCCTTATTGGTTCATTATGAATAATTTAATAAAAATTTGGATCATTATAATTAATGACATTTTATGCACCAACTTGAGGGGAAATAATGGAAGATTTTTTTCATAACTACCATGATTGTACAATTGTAGTATAATCTTAAGTTCCTAATTTAAAACTAATTAGATCTCTAACTTCTAGTTTAATTTACCGTCTATATATATCGATATATATATGTACATACATACTGCCACTTTGAATATTTAATAGAATAAAATATTCTCTCTTTTCAATTCCTCTGAAATATTACTAGACAAAACAATTGTTAAATTATGAGTTTGAATAATCTAATGACAAGGGACTTGATCTTAATGAATGGCAAAGCTATAAAAAGAAAATTAATTATGCAAGTTTGTGGTTTCATAGATGTCATATATATATCGAATATTGCTTATATGCAGTGCTCCTATTTTTCAAACTGGAAACCAACTTACTCGTATTTGGATTAAAATTAAATCAACTAATGCATAGTCACATTGACATGCAAGTAATAATTATAGCACACAACTTCTCTTTACTGTTTTTTTTTTTTTCAGTTAGTATCACACTGACCAGTAGTTTATGGATCCGAGCCTATCTCAAGTTTGATATTTGTAATTGGAATATTAAAAAGAAAGGTCCATAGTGGCCAACCCTTCCTCGGTGGCCCATAATAGAAGTGAGGGGTTGGAATTTTCAGATTAAATAGTTTATTAAATTAGTAGGCCTTTTAGTTATTTTATCTTTTTTTCATAACTGCGACTGCACCTGTCAAATACTTATTTTCATGTTTCAATAGTTACAAAAACAACAATATCAAACACATAGGTACTTATCATTTCAACAGATTGATTTCAGCAGATTATCAACCGCTACTGTTCCCCCAAACTAAGCCTAAGTTGAACATGAAATAGTAATCATACATTTAATATTGATATCACATTATGCAATTTTATGAGCCTAATGTTGTAATTTAAATAATCTTATAATACTAACAAATTCTAATTAACAAAGTAAGTTAAATTAAAAGTTTGTTGGAAACTTAAATTAAGAAAACAAAATTTTACTTTATTGGTATGAGAATTAATAAAAAATTAATTTTTATTGAATTTGTGATGACCTAGGGAAAATTTTAATTTATTTTTTTCAATCATATGGAGACTAAAATAGATAAATGAAAACACAATCAATATAAATATATAGCAAAGTTCCAATTCTGTCTTTAGCCTTTTGGCATACCTGCAGAAGTTTTGAGTGCAGTAAAAGTCATTAAGTTATATGTATGTACGAGTGAAAGAAATAATTCTTTGGCATAATATGCATTGAGCTACTTTTCGTACCTATTATTTGTTAAGCAACATATTATAAATCGTTGACATTTCAAGAGACGGATTGAAATACTACCATCTTACAATCTGTCAAGGTAACATGGTTGCATCTGCCAACGTACCGAATTGGCTCTCCTTGATTTAATACAAATAAGAACCAATCATGCCAGATCTCAGGGTCCTCGATTTAATATATGGACAGCCATTGCAGTTGATATATATATATATACATATACATGTATGTATGTAAAACCCCTGTGAAGTGTCCCAAATTATTGGAAGGAAATACGAAGCAAGACTGTTTTTACTAAAATGCTTGTCACATATCACGATGCCAGAAACAATACGAGAACCAACAAGCTTCCATCTTTTTTCTACGAAACTTAAGATTTTAGAAGTACGAATCCTTCTTTTTACTATAAAACCAAGACACGCCAACGCTTTCATGATATAAGCTCGAGTTGGTTCGATTAAAAAACTGAGAGACTGGTGCAAGTTGGTGGGAGATTTTCAACGAGTTGCTTTAACAAAGCAGAGATATACCTTAGTTCACCATGTGAGCTACGTCTCGGTTTCTGAACTTCCTATTCTTAGATTCTCTGTTTAAGTCTCACAATCTTGTGAATGAGAAAGGTATGATGATGATCACATTCATGCATCCTGGAAGCTGCACTTCTCTCTTCTCTCTCCTCTCTGAGCCCAGTTGAGTCATTTTCACTTCCAAGATCTCTTTTATTTGGTTCCTGTTCATTATATATATATATGTAGCTGTTTTCATTATTAATTGTTCTAAATCGTTATTGCTTTGTTAACCCATTTCTCCATCAACGCTTCTGTATCTAGCATTGCATTTGTACTTGACGATTCTAGCTGTCTTTGCTCATAGCATTTCAGTTGTTACCTTCCCTGTTAGTTGCTTGTTGCCACAACCATGATTCTTCCTATCTTGATTCTTTGTTTTTAATGTAGATGAGGTGAAGAGAGTTGCTTAGTTGACATGTTAGCGTGGGAAGTTATGTAGGTGAGAAATTCCAAGCGCTAAAAATGGGGTGTACTGCGTCTTCATTTGCTGTTGGGAGGAGAAAGACAAAGCCAATTGTTCCGGAAGTGGTAGTATATGCTCCTTCAATGAGAATACCATGCCAAACAGATCTTCAAAGGACACTTCGAGGACTAGTTCCTCGAGATCTTATTGATAGATTGGCTTGCTTTCGCAATCAGATTGTGATGGTGGCAGAGGATACGGGTTTGATCTCATGACCCAAATTTTCTGTCTTTTCTCCTTGCTAATTTCAATCTTATGTATGCTTACTGAGTACATTGACTAATCTAACTATGGATGGGAGTGTTGAGAATATGCACATGTTTTGTTGATTAACCTTCAGGCATGTTTATGTTGTTTGCCTAGTTGGTAAGCAAAATTTTCAAACTTTAAGAACCAAAATTGAAACACACAATCTGGGAATTGCAGGAGGAACTGCTGCAACTGAATTAACACGGGCATCGGAGCAATACTTGTCCCTTCTTATTGGGCTTACCAAGAAAGGTGTTGCAATTTAACTTAATTGAATTATCTGATTTCCCTGTCAATGTCTCCTCCTCTGGTTTACATTTGTTATCTGTGAATCCTCATCCTGCACAGAAATTGGTATTGAGGGCTTGGTGGAGTTCAAGTGGAAAAATCTAGGAGATGCACGGTCGGTAAGAGTTCTAAGAAATCATCTCTTGGTTATTTTTGCAACACATTTGAAAGTTCGTCCAGTAACGACTTGGACTTTGTTGTGATCAAGAATGAAACCTCTGTGGCAAACATCTGGTTTGAAGTGTTATCCGTTATTCACATGATGGCAATATTGACTTTGTTTGAGGCTAACGCATTGCTTATTCCAAAGGATCACTCTGGTTCTGGCGTAAGGATTCTATCTTCAGGTTTGTACGCTTCACATGGTTAATCTCAAAATTTCGACTATTTTTAGATGGTCACTCGTGATAGCAAGCAAATTATACTTCCAGATTGTAAGAGAGATGCTGTTGATTTGCTGCTCAAGGCATCGGGGTACTTGGAATTCTGTATCCGCCAAGTTTTTGTACGCATACCCTCAAATATCAAGTATGTAAACCAAGATTTAGGACCTATGGGATTTTTCTTGATACAGTTAAATAAGTGTCATTTAACTTTTGTGCAACTGCTCAGGGAAAGGTTTCCAAAAGATTTGCAGGAAGGTGTACTGGAGGCTATATTAATCCAAGCACTGGGTCAGGTAGTTAATGTTGAGAGAGCATTATTAGCATTGTACCAAAGTAAGTTTAAAGTCTCCCTTTATCCGGCAGCCATGGGGATTCCGAAACAAGGACAATGAGACAATAAAAAACCTCTGTGATCATCCCGTCCAATGAATTTCCTAAAATATCCATTCAAAGTGAGGGCGTCAACCAAGCAACTGCCCCCTTCTTTAGCATGTGACAACTTGAGCACGTATAAGTAAAAGACTAAAGGAAAAAAAAAAACTTTCTGAATGTCCATAAGAGCTAAACAATACCTTTTTCTTACCAAAGCACTCTGGAGTCTCAATTGGGTATTTAATCCAATGACCTAGGTGATCCAATGTGCATTGAGATGCAACCTTTGCCCTTTAAGTGTCACTCTTAGTGACATAGCAAAAGGTCGTACTAGTTAGTAGTGGATTTGTGGTCGTGCGATTTTCCATCCCTGATACTGTATAAAGAAACAAAGAATAGGCCGCCTATACATCATTGTTTCTGATTTATGATAAGTAGTAGAATTATCAATGAATGCAGGGAACTGAAATTCAACTGGGTTTGGCTGTTGAAAGTCAAAACGCTACTTTGTCAGTGAAGAGAAGGTTGGCTTGTGAACAAATGATTTACTTCAGTCAGGTTTGTGGTCATTTCCTAAACTTTTATCACTCACACTTGAAAATGTTTAAGCCTTTATTTGCAAACTTCTGTCTGTTTTACCTGATAAGCTCCGCGGCCTATTTATATATGTTTTGACGGTTGAAAAATTAGACATTTGTGATCATATCTTTTTCAACTATTGAATTAAAACTTGCGTGCTTCATGTCACTAACATATTGTGTTGCCTGCACATCATTACTTAGGCACTGCTCAACCCATCTTGTTCTTTTCCCATGCTTTTTCAGGCTTATCACTGCTTGTCAGGATATGAAGGAAATCATGAGTGTGGGAAGAAGCATCTCTGGTTCACTAAGCAGAAGTTCCTTGAAGCAAAGGTTTCCAATTCAGTCATCTAAATTCTCATTAGTATGTAGCTTCCTGTTAATTGTAATAGTTGAGAAACTCTTTCGATGTGTCATAAGGCTGCAGCTTACTACTACCATGGTCTGATTCTGGACAAGGGCAGTGAACCGGCATCCCATGTTAGTGCTGTGTGCTGTTTCCTTGCTGCAGAAGGACTTCTGTCCGAGAGCAAGAAGGCCGGCTTAAGCTTTTGTCTTGCAGCTCCCGTGACCAGGTTGGTGTTGACATTGTTTGATATGTCATTGAAACTTCTCTTATTCCATAAATTTTGTTGATAAGGTCTCCTCCACCATGGGGTGCTATGAAGCAACTGCACCAGAAAATTCCTGAAGTTGCATCAAGGAAATCTCAGATGTATGGCTACCTCTTAGAAGAAGAGAAGTAAGAACTATTGCACTAAAAAATTTTGCTAGTTAAGCAAATACAAGCTGATATTTCAAAGTTCCACCGAGCAAAACTAATTATGCAAATGAATTGACATTGTTGTTATGGTCATGCGGCAGGGCTCTACAAGCATTGCCTGACCTTCCAGAGTTCCAGTTGTCTTTAAGACCGGATGACTATGTGTTTCCTGAGATAGATCCAGCATGGAATAGTGGGAAATGGGAAATTCAAAGTCAATCCTTGAAGGAGCACCTTATAGATAGCGAAGAAGAGACAGAAGCACAATGATGAACCATATTCACCTATTCTTCTGTGTAGCTGGATTAACTCATATACCTCTTACAGGCTTCTGTTTTGCTTCTGTGAGAAAAAAATAACCATCCCCTTGCTGTTTTTCTTCACAAAACCGTAATTGTTAATATCCGAATACCAGATACTTTTGATGCTACAGCCTAGTTTTGCGTGATTATAACTTCTGAGCTCAAGTGTTATGTCACAATTAGTCTATGAAGGGTGTGCTGAATTACCACAGCGAATTCAGCGAATTGAATGTAACACGAGCAAAACATGTTTGCATGCCATTTCTTTTAGGATTATCAACTTTGAAGTCCCTTAGGCCCACTCCTAACAAATTTATCTATAATATGGAGAATAATAATGGTGTAAACATTTTTAATATCAAATTTGAAAAGTACAAGGGGTTTCTACCAAATCTTGAATTAGGATGGAAATAAGCATCCTTCTCACTGGGCCTAATGAAGATGTTGACATTGTTGCTGGAATTGAGCATGAACGTTAGACTTTTCCAACTTATATTCTTAATCTCTAAACATTCCGATTCACAAAAATAATAACCATAAAATTTACCACAAATCGCGGTCACAAAAAATAGTAACTTCAACTCTCTGTATGTGAAAATACGCAGGCCGTATATGTTGGATAGCTCATGGACACAGTTTAACACGTTGTATATGTTGGATAGCTCATGGACACAGTTTAACACATCGGGATCTATTAGGAATATAATATTATTCTTGTATATTTAGTCAGATTAGGAGAGTATCCTTGTAAATTTAGGAAACGATATGTACGTAATGTTGGAGGCCAAGACTTGTGCACTTGTATATAAAAACCTATTAGCTAATACAACAAACAACGAAAATTTCACCCACAAATATACTTTATCATGGTTTGAGAGACCAACTTTTATTCTCTCTTTTTGTTCATCCAACCACATCTCGTCGGATTGATCTATTACATTTTTCATCTGTCTATTGGCAAAAATCAAAGTTGAAAACAATCACCATCTTTGTGGTGAAAGAAAAGTTACGAAAACTTAAACTGTGATCATTAAGTCACAACTTTAGTCCGTTTTTTTCCTTACACCAAGGTGAAGATTGTCAAATTCACACCATGTTAGGAGATTCTCCCAAATCCCACTTCCTCATCAGTGATCTTGTGTCGTTGTATTTTCTGCACCATTGGATGGTACAAGTTTGACGCCTTGTGAAAATTATGACATTTGGGAACCTGATATATGCAATGATTTGAAGGCCAAAAATAAATTGAATTTTATTAGTTGAAAATTTTTTAAACCTGACGAGGAATCAAAATATTATTTAGCTTGGGAAGTAATGAACTCTATGTTAGTTGATTGGATTAAAAATACTCTACATTCTGTTATATATGCTAGTGTTGGTCGAATTGATAATGCAAAGGCCCTTTGGAATGATCTAAAATCACGATTTTCAATCACGAAGGTGACTAAACAGTACCATTTATTTTCTGATCTTTCATCCACCAGGGAACAAGGTATGTCGATCATGACGTATTATATAAAGCTTTTAGCTGTATAGGAAGAAATTTCAATTCATGCTCCAACTGATGAACCAAAGTTCATCGCTTGGTTTGAGAAACTTAAAACCTGTTGGTTTTCATGAGGCTCGATAATACAACCTATGACATTGCTTGTTCCGAAATACTTAATACAGATCCGCTTCACCCTCTCTCCCGCATTTATTTTGATCTTCCAGGAAGAATGTCACCGTCCATTTAGTTCTTATAATGAACTTACATTTGCTGTAGGATTTATTACCCAAGGAGTTCCTCGAGGCAGGGGAGTGGGTCTTCAAATTCTTAATCACATAACTTGTCAAACTCATCTAACCACAGCTCTAATGGCAACCAACGATCCTATTGCACATATTGTAATTGATATGGACATGTTTATGAAACCTGCTTTGAATGAAATGGTGATTATCCTCTAGGTTGGAGGGTTCGTGATCATAGACGGGGTCGTGATAGTTATCAAATAGGGTGTAACAATCACCCTACTCAGTAATCAGAAATGATGGCAGCATTGGTTTGTGGCATCTCTTCTGCACTCGAGTCCTCTAATGCCTCTACTTCAGCTCTTGTCATTCTTTGCTTATCAGATGAGGATATCTAGATATTGATTAACATTTTGCATCCTCCATCCAACTATGAGAAACTCTCTGCTAAGCAAGTTAGTAATAGTCTTTTGACTCATAGAAAGCGGCACATCCCATCATATGAGAAGAGATTTATCTTTTCTCACTCATATTCATGATATCGACCCTTCACCTATTGGTCTCCCAGATGGGGCTCAAACTCATGTCATTAAGGAAGGAACTATTATTTTCTCTTTGACCTTGCTTTGCACCACGTTTTTTTATATCCCAAATCTTTATTTCAATTTAAACTTTGTGGGTTGCCTTGTATTTGATTCCAATGACATTAATTGTAACATTCTTTAATAATTTGTCTGTCTTGTATGAATGCATCTCGAGGAGGCCGATTGGAGCGGGTGAGTTACGTAATAGGTCTATTACTAAGTTGATGACACTTACTACTACTTCATTAACGAATGCTCAAGGTTATCAAAATTGTGGCATCAACATCTAAGGCACCATTCAAATTAACTGCAATCTTTTTTTTTTTCCCTGAAATTAGTATCAGTTCTTGATAAGGCATTTGAATTGTTGGACAGATTAGGACATTAACTAGCATGTGATCTCATCTTATCTAACTTTCCTCTCTGTATTTCTTTTTCTTTAGAATGAGATATTGACTAACACATGATCTCGCCTTAACTAACATTTTTATGCTAGATTTTGAACAATTTCCTATTTTGTTTTATTTATTTCTTATTTTTTATTTTACTCAATCTCTTTGATTCATTTCCTACTTTGTTTACAACCCTTCCTAAGATTTATTAGAAGTTTTGTATTTTATCTAGAACTCTTCCTAAGATGAAGTAGAGTTTCCTATTTTGTCTAGAGCTCTTCTAGATGAATTAAGGTCTATGTAAACCTATTTAACTTTTGAGAGAGATTAACATCTCTATATCAATCAAGTTTATTTTCTTTTTGAGAACTTTTACACTACAATTCTTATATTAGAATTGTGTTTATTTATCTTTTCCGCTACGTTAGGTGATAATAGAGTTTTGAATCTCACAAAGTTTTTCTTTCTAACAATGGCAAATAATCTTAATAACAAAGTTTAAGGATTACCCAATATTTAGAAAAGAATCGAAGAAAATGGGATAACTATTCACAATATTAAAGAGTTGTTGGCTACAATCACGAGATAATTGTGGGCATTAATGTAAGGTGACAATAACCAAAGATTTGTGGAAAAAACTGACAAGGAAGTTACCTCCACTCAATCTCAAATTCTAGCATTTTTCATGAGAAGTGACGATTTCAACGATAATGAGAAAACCATCTTGAGAGGAGATCTTCATAGAATGAACAGCGAAGATCATTAATACCCTAAGGGAAAAGAAGATAGCTTTGTTAGAGTTATTAGGAGCTTAATGATTTCTAAAAAGGAGCATAAAGTTTAACAACAAGGCTAATTGTTTCATACTAGAAGCATGATACCAGAAAATCCTTGTAAGTTGATCATTGATGGTGGTAGCCAAAAGAATATCATTAGTAAATTAGTGGTCAAAAAGTTGAAGTTACCAACCAAGCCTTACCTAAAATCCTATAGTATCATATAGATTATAGTCATTAGTGATATCCATATGATAGAAAGGTGTAAGTTGTCATTTTTTATTGGTAAATACTCGTGAAAATTATTGTGATGTTATTAATATGAATGTATGTCAAATTTTGTTGGGTAGATCATGACAATATGATGTTGATGCATATCAATTAGATAGGGAGAATATTTACAGATTTGTGAAGAATAGTGTAAATAAGTTAGTACCTATAGGTGAAAAGAGAGTAAGGAAACTTAATAGGACAAAAAAGCCATTGTTAGAATTTAAAAATAATAGGGGAATTTTTTTAGTAAAATGAAAAAAATGAGGGAGGTAAATTTATTGATAGCGAAAGGGGAAGAAGAGAGTGAAAAGAGAGAAGATGAGATTCATTTAAAAGTGTAACCAACGTTAGAATAATATGGGAATGTACTATCCAAAAGCCATCCAATGGATTACCTCCCATGAGAGATATCTAACACCATATTAATTTGTTTCTTAGGGCTAGTTTACCTAACTTACCTCACCACGATAAGAGTCGAAAGAAGAATTAGATGTTGAGAAAGCACGTAGAATGTGATGTTAGCGTAGTTGGGATTAGAGTTATGCCATCTCATGAAAAAAAGCTAATAATCTTCTACAGTGAAAAGTTATTTGATGCTAAGTAAAAGTTGACTACATATGATAAAGAATTTTATGTTATTTTAAGAACTTTAAAGACGTGGGAATATTATTAATTGGAAAATAGTTTATTTTGTACATTTTTCATCAAGATTTGAAGTATTTAGGAAGTCAAAGGTGATTAAGAATGAAGATACATGCTAAATGATCAACTTTTATTAATAAGTTCCTATATAAATGGAAGCATAAGGCTAGGAAGAATAATGTGGTTGCTAATGCATTAGATAGAAAGGTGGCCACAGTGAAGTCCTTGAGTATAAAGGTTAAGGATCTTAAGTATTTGAAGGAGTTATACCAGAGTGATGGATGTTTTGGAAAGATATGAGACTTATGTTTGTTGAAAATTTCTCATGATGATTTTCATGTACATGATTTTTTATGAAAGGAAATCAACTTTGCCTTCCTACAACTTTACCCAAGGAGAAAGTGGGTAGAGAATTCACGAGGGAGGCTTAATTGGTCACCTTAGTAGAGATAATACCCTTGAAAAGATGAGAAAGAGATAACATTGGCTAAAGATGAGGAGAGACCTTGTTACTATTGTAGAGAGATACCAAGTTTATCAATCTTATAAGGGACATGCTTGAAATGTTGATTTGTACATGCCATAGCCAGTTCCTTATTTGGGTTGAGTGCAATTTCCCTTTGAACGTGAATTCTCTGATACAAAATGTTACTAAATTTAACTTCCCTCTGTACACTATAATTTCATTATCATATCAACAATATAGCAGCCTATTAAGAGTTTCTACCAACTAGCCCCTACATCCGCATGCTTAGGTTCCCATAGAATAATTTAAAACAAAGTTAAATGTTTAGTCAATTTGCTGATGTCTATAATTATTATAGTTAATTTCATTTAAGTTATTCTCACATGTCAATAAATAATATATGATATATAAAATAATTTAAATTATATTAATTATGATAGCCATGAATTTCATTAAATTAACAATCATGAAAATCACAAAATTAATAATCTCCTATTTTTTTTGTAACTTAATTCTAATTGAGCTTGATATTACATTATTATTATTAAAAATATGAAGTTACAACGTAGGGTTAATTTCTAAAGGAATGTAATGTAATGTTTATAATGCTTCTTTTTTTTTTATCTACGTATTGATTTTCATTTTATTTACCTCTTCTTTTATCATATTTTAGTTTTTAATCTACATCACTTTTTCTCTATCACATTTACCTGTAGATCTACCGGAAACAGCCTCTCTATTATGTAGGGGTAAGGTTACATACTATCAGACACCATTTATTATAAAATAATATTTAAAAAAATAATTCATTAATGAAGGGATGTATACAAATCCTGTTTCAAGGACAAAAGTACAATATTTACAAGAATGTTAAGATCCCTAGCTACTGTTTGACATCAGTAGTAGCTTTTACTCTAGTAACCATCTTTACTTCATTCCCTGAGAGAGTTTAGATACCACTCCTCTTACTACTAGGTTTAGTCTATACTAGAGTATGATGATTTGGAAGAATTGCTCCTTACTTTTAACCTCCTTCTTAAATAAACTATTGTTCCTCTCTTTCCATTAGCTATAAACCGTTACAACTAAGCTTATTTTCAGTACCTTGCAAGCTATCTTGTTTACAATCTTGACTGAAGAGACCCATCCAACAACTTCATTCAATGTGTAAACTGCCTTCTTTATGTTCAGGAGGTCTTGTATCCTGTCCCAGATACTATTAGAATATCCTGCAACTCACAATGTTTAGAAAGAGTGGAGAATTCTTTTCAAAAAAAAAAAAGAGTGGAGAATTTGATATTGTCATTTATGCTAGTCTTCCACTTATCCCTTGTCACAAAATAAAAGCATGAGAAGGCTAACATCATTATCACAAAATAAAAAACTTATGTTTATGTCATACCTAAGGTTCTAAATGTCAACTCTCTAGGTTAATTTAGATCGATCTCTTTTTATAAAGTTATTTACAAAATCATTTCTAAGTTGATTTTAAAAAAGTTGAAGAAACTTATAAAAATTTTCAATTATCCAAGACAAGGATCTTTCATCTAAAACAGTTGCACAAGGGATAATATGATTTTAGTATGCAAACTTTTCAAAAGTTACAAAAAGGTTGAAAGAAGTTGCTCTATAAAGAAAGACCTCAACAAATTCTTTGATTTAGTTAAATTGAAGTTTATTTGGAATTCCTTATTAGAAGTTGGATTTCCAAGTATCTTTGTGTCTGATTGAGAAATGTATTCCAATTATCTCCTTTTCAATTATAATAAATTAAGAAATAACTAAAATATATGAAGGTGTTAAGGGCCTGAAGGGGATTCAATCTCCCTTATTCATATTATTTAATGAAGTGCTGAGAAGAATGTTGTCTCATAGAGTTAACGAGTGTGGTAATTTCACCTACCATCATAAATTCAATATGATAAAACCTTTCCTTTTACCCTTGCAAATGATCGTTTTTTATTGAGTGGAGTTAAGTTCTATACAATTTCTACTGGATACTGTCACAAAGGTCTACTTTGGACCCGAACTTTTACCACAAGTCGCGCCCACCTTCGTGCAGCAATCCCGCTTCGGTCCGCTTAAGCAAGATTCAGCCTTCTCACGTGAATATCGCCGAACAATTCCGTTAGCCCTCGAATACCT
>JANZXR010000006.1:27162537-27202452 GCA_027575705.1 Erythroxylum echinodendron
GCTCCATGACTAAGTATAAGTCATAAACCGAGTTAGTATAAAACCTCGCGTATTATACATACCTTCGACCTGTCTCGAAGAATTTGAAAGCTTTTTATAGATCCAAAATTTATATAGATTCAAGGGATGCATTTATATATAATTAAGGATCAATGTTTCTGAAGTATTAAAGAGAAGCCTAGCAATTCTTATTCTATAAACCAACTATACATAATAAGGCATGCAATGATTTTGGGAATGAAATGGGGAATGGGAGGAAACTTTGGATTTGTTTTGATGATTGGAATGACCTAAAGCTATTATATAAACTATAAAGCATTAAAAACCTCAAGCTCCTTATCTATTATTATCTAAATTTGTAGAAATTATCACAGAGATTGATTGAGATCATAAATAAAGAAGCTTTCATTTCATGAGGAGGTATAGCTTTCGATGCTTCTTAAAGAAATCTTACATCAAGTTACTTAGTGAATCAACAGAAAAGGAACCTCGTAAAGATTAGACTTATTCAAAATAATTCCCTTTAGACCTCCCTTATAATTTGGGTGGCTATTAAGAACATATTACAAACTTTAGATAAGGTGAAAGGAGTTTCTCTGACCAACATAGCTTGTAAGTTATGTACTTTGGCTCCTAAAACTCAAGATCATCTTTTTATGATTTGCCAGTATTCCAAAATGTTCTCGCGTTAAGGATAAAGAAGGTGCAAAATTCTTAGTTTTGGTAATGATTGGTCACAATTATTGTCATGGCTGAGAATGTAAGTTATACGCATAAAGGTGAGCTAACTACCTTATAACTTATGTTAAGTTGTGGAATGTATGCTATATATATAAAAAAAAACAAAGATTCTTCAGGGATCAACGTACAGTATACTCCTCAAATGTTTTTCCAAGTTATGTTCAAGTGGATTAGAGAACAAATTCCGGCCAAGGAGATGTATATTGATTTGAGTTTTAAGTTAGCATCCATTTAGATGGTTCCTCACTCTTCAGGTGCCTTTCATTGGGAATGACTAAGCTAATGCTTTGTAATCTAAGCTGAGCTTAATCTTGAAGTGATCTGTCAAGGTTAACTATCGTTGTTGATGCTCTTCTCTATATTTTCTATTCTTTTTGCAACTTCCCGATTTTCTCTTATGATAGTGCTAGCTCTTTCATAAATTTTGCCCATAATGGTAAAGCATGATTTGATTTGCTTCAAGTTTTCATGGTTGAACTTGAAATTTTGTGTTCTTGGTTGATTGCTTTTAATTATATTTAATTGATTTACCAATTTTTCTCTAAATAAATAAGGTGGTGTAAATTTATTTAAAAGTAGTCTAAAAATGGTAGTTGTAATATTCATTGTTGTATTCTGAGTTAGTTCAACATTTTAGTAACTTATATTCATCATAATTAAGTGATATCTAGGGTCTGTTTGATTCTAATGTTGTTTTTTAATTTTTAAATTTAGTAAAATATTTCATTTAAGTTTGTACTCTATGTTTAATTTTTTAATTTTTATAACTTAAAAAGTATAAAAATCAAATTTTATTTTCTACTTTTGTTTTCATGTCATAATCTGATTTATTCTTAACTAAATATATTATATTTAATTATTAATATCTAATAAGAATTATGACTAATATGATTTATTTATTTTATTTTATTTTAACTTTATAATTGATTTAAAATTTAAAAATATAAATAATTATTATTTAATAAATATATTTAAATTAAAAATATCTTTAAATTTTATAAATTTTGAATCTTTAAAATATTTATTTATTGAGTATTTTTTAAAATATTAAATACTCAGTTATAACTAACCTATATATTAAAATAAATTTAGGTATTAATTTCATAAAAATATAATAAATTTTTATTAATAAATATTATATAAAAGATTAAAATAATTTTTATTAATTAATAAATAAAATTAATTAATTTCTAGATTTAATTTAATTTTTAACTGTTATCACTAACAATAGTGTAAATAAATTAATATCAATAATTAAACAAGTTTTTGTTTTTTTTAATGACAACTAAAATCACAAAAAATAAAATTTTTATAAGATAAAACTTGAGCATTCTCTAATCAAAAGATTGTCTACGAGGATTCCTTGCTTCAATAATATCTTATTCGAAAATGTCAACAAAAATTATTTTATTTGATTCATAATCATAGGAAACCTATTACTTCATATTTACTTGTAATGGTGCTCTATATATACAATTAAGAGTATCTGTTTTTATTTGTATATATATACTTATTTTGATCCATTAATGAGATTTTCTTCAAACTTATTTTATTCTTCATAATTAATTAATTAGTTGCTTTCATATGAACCTTTACATGTTCATTGTTTAAACCTTTGCATATGTACATCATTCCTATTATAAGTTGTTCTCGTATAACAAGATTTACTTCAAAATCCTATCTTTAAACCTTCATATATTTATTATTTCTACTTTCAATTTTTAATTGTAATTTAAACCAATTAACATGAAATAAATTATATTTATATTAAAAATTTTGCTTAATAGTTTTCCAATGATTTCATTTTTAATTCAAATGGAAATAGCACATGAATATCAATTTTACTATACATTTTGATTTTTATGATAAATGTTTTTTAAAAGAATATGAATGATGTCCAACTTCTATTGATTGAAAAGTTCACTTCAGGGACTTTAAAAGGCCTACAGTAAATTCCGCAAGGAGAGTGAAAATGAGAGAGGACCTGCAGCCATCGGAATCAATATTTTCAGTAGACTTTACACGAAAAATCTTCAATCACTGCATCATCTGATCACTAAAACGCCATGGATTCTCCAATCTCTAGCTTAATTTAATTTTTTCTAAAGACCCCATCTATACATAATTGAGCAAGGACATAAAGCCAGGCAGTTGGATGTCTTATCAGTCCTTGTCACCTATTAATTTAGTGTTTTGTGTGGACGTTAGTGAAGTACGTTTGCCAACCTCACACCTGACACCACACCAATCCGTGTTTCTGGTCCGGTCTCGATGCATCACACCAATCCGTGTTTCTGGTCTAGTCTCGATGCATCACTTTTCTGATTATATATATATATATATATATATATATATATACGTGTGTGTGTGTCTAAATTACTGGCTGTGTGTGTATATATAAATAGTATATTGATCGGTGCTTCTAGCTTCCCCATGACACATCCTTTTCAGTCGAATGCGAACGAATCGTTTATATTGTTTGCGTGACCTAAATGAACTTGGATTGATCAAATCACATACGTAACGCCGTTGATGGCCGGCCGGTGAGGATAAATAATTAGTGATGAATAGAAAATTCATTCTAGCTTACTCTTATCAAAATATCCATCATCTGAATCTTCTAAGATTGAATGGTTTCTTTTTTTAAATAAGTTAAATAAAACTTATCTTAATTTATAATTGGACTATATTTCATATAACAAGAGGGAAATGAAGCAAGTGAAGGCAAGTAGGTAAGTTATTGATCTTTCCTTGTAAAGTAACAAAACCATTTTTTTTGGTGATGTAAACGTAGGGGTCACATCACAATGAATCGACCCATGGGCAATCTTTCTAATTTTTCTATCCTGCTTTGTTCTCTGAAGGTTTAATCAACTTGTGCAGATGAGGTAATTAGCTAATAAAAGAAGATCGTATCACAGGCCTGAACATATATAAGAAAAGTAAAAAGTGTTAAAACTTAAAGCATTACAAGTATTAACTGATTTACGCAAAAAGAAAAAATGCTTCTATTAAAACAGACAGAGAATCAAAGTTGTCATGGACATGAATTTAATTTCCTAGAAGTAAAGTAAGGGTAAATATAGACAAAATTTGCTAATTATAAACGGAAAAAAAGGAAAGAAGGAAAAGAGGAATCAATAATCACAGCTAATAGAACGTGGATGAGATGGCAAGATCACCGAGATCTGTGCCAACTGTCCCAAAAACTCATTCAGGCTCTGCAGCATCAAAGTAACACACCCACCGTTCCTAATGGGATCGGATTTTTTATTTTATTAAATTACATCCACACGTACGAGTACGACATCTATACAAATATTTAGACAATATTAAATAATATAAGATTAAAACAACCTAATCCTGTATTAGCCACCAACTGGCCAACACCGTCCCTCCATCCCCCCTGAGTAGTTGTTTATTAACCGCCATTGATTCCTTTTGTTTTTTCTTTTATTGTACAAAATACATATATAAAAAGGTATCCATTCCATACCGTAGCATAACATGTGATCTTATCATTAAAAACACACGCCTCCTCCTCCTAAGAACTTTACAAATGATATTAGAAATAATTGGAATTAATTCTAATCACGAGATCCACACTCTATTCTAAACAATTATTTGCTATTTTGTTTATAAATAGTACCCTTCACCCTTCATTTTTACTATTAATTATTAGTATTTTTATTCTTCATTGTATAAGTATTGCTACAATTGTTGCCTTCGCATTTCTCTGTCTCTATCACGATTCACTAAACAGCTTTTATATCAACAAAGACACTCACAATCTCAGAGAACAACCTCCGCTCGTCATGGCGACCTCTGGCGCTTGTTTCTTCGCGGCCACTGTTTCTCCAGTGATCCGCTGCTGTGTGCCCCCGTCGCCATCTTCTTCGTCTTCGTCGTCCTCCGCTAAAATGAAGCGAAATCCGAATCCCAATTCATATCCAACTCGACGGTTCGTGCTCGTTACCGAACAGACGCCGTCGTCAACGAGTGAAACAGTTCTAACGAGCTTCCAAGAGAACGGAAGCTTCCTCAAGATTCAGGAGAAACAACATATAGCACTACTAGAATCCGAAACAACAACCACAACAGCAACGGAGGAGAAAAATAGAGCAGAACAACAAGAAGCAAAAACAACACCATCTGAGGACGACGAGCAATCGCGAGCAACGGTAACGAAAAATTCTAATCCATATCGTTTGGTGGTGGAGAATCCAGAAGCAGTGACGGAGGCGAAGAAGAGTTTGAAGGATTATTTCGAGGCGTCGTCGGAAATGATCAGATCCGATGGAGGTCCGCCGCGCTGGTTCTCTCCGATGGAATGTGGGTCCCGCCTGGACAATTCTCCTCTCCTTCTCTTTTTACCGGGTAATTTCCTAATTTTTCCTACTCACCGTGTCTTGCATTTCTTTTAACTGCATTTTCTTTGACTTTCTTAACCACAGTTGACTTCATAATTCTTTTTAAAGTTTTTATGCTCATCTTTTAGACACCTCCTTTTCGGAATTTGATTGGATGAGCATTTGACAGCATGACAAGAAAAGAAAGTGAATGAAATCAAACTTAAATGATTGGACTTGGAAAGTTTTGAATAATGGTCCATGAATCTTCTCTCGATGGTTTTTTACGTTTTCTGTTTTAACTTTATTTGTACGTGTATTATCAGAAATAAACTACTAATGATGATAGTATTCTAATTACCCGCTCTTAGCCGTTCCACTTTATTAGTTTAATAATTAATGACAATCATAATAAAACTTAATGTAGGCGGATAGAATACATCTGGAGTAACCATGATAGCATAATTACAAAAATTATTGTAGAGTTACAAGTCCTGTTGCATGACTGGTACAAACATGATTATACGGGATAGTATGACCATCAAATACTTTGTTTTAATTACTCTATTCCAATCTTACTTACTCTATTCTAATCTTACTGTTTCAATCTTGTTTCATTCAATTTTATTTATATATTTATGTGAGACCTACATAAATATGTGAATGAAATTTAATAAAATATGATAAGAATATTGTAATTGAAATAGCTGATCTCAATATGACCTAGGAATTTATGAATGACAGCTGACAATCCGCAATTACTTTTGCATGACATTTGTAATTTTTTATAAAAAATTCAATTACGTCTTTGAATTTATTTTAATGAGTCAATTGAAACATTCAGAATTTTATAATTTTTATGCACAAACTAATTAAGCATTTCATTAAAAGGGCTAATGACCCAAAATTATTAGTATTATGAATATATTTTTATAAGTTAATGCTGAAAACAACATTTAAGAAATATATTCTAAAATTATGTCAACCAGTACTTTCAGTTTAATTTTTATGAACTATAATCTCATTCGTATAATTTAAATTTACCATTAAAAGAGGATCGTATACGCATGTATGTAAATATAAAAAGTTTATTGTTATATTTTGATGTGCTTGAAATCTAATTTATGTAACCCAATATACATCTCATCTGTCTTTATGATTATATCCCCAGAAGCAAGATTATGCAATTGCAGAGTACTGAGTCAATTACTATTTTAACTAAGGATTTCTTATAGAAGCATTAATGATCAATTACTATTTTAACTAGGGATTTCGTATTGAAGCACTAATGACCATGTGGATTCTTTTATGAAGAAAACATTACCTAATAATTTTCATGTAATTATTTTCTTGCCATAAAATAATCAACGTGACAACAAACAAAACTATAATGTCATCTACAAAAGCATAACATCGTACTTCTTATCTAATTTGTGTAAATAAGCTTGCCTTAATAAAGGTTTACATAATTCCTTTTGCTTGTTCCTTCTATTTTGGAAATTTCTTGTTATTCCAAGTTATTTGCCGATCTAATAAAAAGTCACACGTAACATAGTTCAATTTACTTCCTTTTCAACTTTTATAGCATAACTACAATATTATCAATCTTTTATAAAGTAAAAAAGTTTTTTTTTTTCCTTTTTTGATATATTTGAAAGTTGAAGTATTTATAAAACCCTTATACTCTTTTTCCCTCTTATCATATAAAAAAGAGTCCAACATATGTCTGCCATTAATTTAGAAATAAACCATTATATTTCTTTTTGTTTTTTAAACGTTCTGAATATGTCTCATTTACAGATTATGAATAATTTTCTATAAGGGGAGGATATATAGATAACAATCCATATCTAGTAGATAGAATCATACTTTAACTCAGTAAATCAATTAGGAAGGATGATAAAATTCTGTCTATCTAAAATTTCAAAACTTTGATTGAGCTTTATGCTTCATTTTCTTCCAATAATGGCTAAATTTGTAAGCGAATATTTATATGGATTCAATGCGAGTTATATTGAAAGTTTTGTTAAATTACATCATTCAATATTGACTGAAGAATTATATTTTTACAAACCCACTTCACATTAGTAATTTGATTCTTCTCTATTTCTTTTCCTTAAATGGCTGTAGAACGAATTAGTAATCGTGTCTTCATTAAAAATTTGAATCTTAATTTTCAGTTCATATAATTTATTGCTTGAAACTTTTACAGGAATTGATGGTGTGGGGCTAGGACTTATTAGGCAACACTATCACCTTGGGAAGTAAGTCTGCTCTATGCAATTGCTGTTAGTGACATGATTAATTTATAACTACGGAAGAAACTTAGAGACCAAAATGTTCTCTATTATGTTAGACTTGTATTTATGTATGATGGTTTTTCCTTTTCAAATAGGATTTATGACATCTGGTGCTTGCATATTCCAGTTACGGATAGAACATCGTTCGCAGGTTCATTTTTCTCTCTCTCTAAATTTATTTAACGGCTAATTAAGATGAATGGTAATTTTGTCTTAGTTCTTGATTATTCTTTTTTTTCCCCCCACTAGAGGACTGGAACCGAAGCCATTTTTAACAAATATATTTACACATATTTAAGGCCAATTTGATCTTAACCTTCCCTTGCAATAATTCTTTCATGCATATTCAACTTTTATGAGTCACGAAGAGAGTTAACATGAAACTAATCCGTTGCAAACACGTATTAATGTAGGCATTTTGTTAACATTTATGATACAGGCCTAGTGCAGCTGGTAGAAAGAACAGTTAAATCTGAGAGTAACCGATCTCCAAATAGGCCCATATACATTCTTGGTGAATCACTTGGAGCATGCCTCGCACTAGCTGTTGCAGCTCGTAATCCTGATATCGATCTTGCTCTTATTTTGGTTAATCCAGGTGAAACATAGATCCCTTATCAAAGATTTCTTGTAGGCTTTTCACGTTTTTAACGATTAACATTTCTAACGGTTTAGACATAAATGAAATTTCAAGCATATAAAAATAGACTAATAAAGGATCTAACGCAAAAGCATGTATTAATAACAGGACTCACTGTTAGGTGAATCTATCCGATCATTTAGACGGTGTTATACAATTCGCAGTACTGCTTCTTGAAACAGTGAAATACTGCTCATTGAGTGGCAGTAAACTACTTAGTGAACTGTAAGAAGAGGGTATATTGTGATACTTGTTAAAGGAGAATAAAAGATTAGATTTCCTTGTACTAATTTCCTCCGGAATTTAGCTGACAATCGTGATTCTTTTACCGTCCTTTTGTATTTCATTGCAGCTACATCTTTTGAGAAATCGCAACTAAACTCTCTATCAATCATTTTGGAGTTCATGCCTGACCAAACACAGCTTTTCCTATCTTACATGCTCAGCTTGATGACAGGTTTGCTTGCTTGCCCTCCGAGTCACATTGCTTTTCTCAAACTTGCTTTCAGCAATCATGCTAGCATTGTTGGTCTATAAAAAGTGAGACATCGACTTGTTTTCCGTCTGGACAAGGATAGGAATATTTAAATAAATGAACTATTAGCACAATATTATATTCGAGTCTATTCCTCAAATGTCGTACGTGTTTCATATTTTCGGTTATAACATTTACAAACACTTGTCTGGGAGCCAAACAGAAATCAAAAACTTCAGAAGTTTGAATCTGTTGCCTGGAAAACATTTCAAGCCTCACTGCACACGTGTTCATCCGCAGGTCCTGTAATAAAACACTTCAAATTCTAGCTCACCATAAGAAATTATACCAAGTTCTCTTTCAAACTTTAATTCCGATTATCTAGATTTTATTCAATCAGAAAGTTGAACAGTCCCCCGTCCCCTATTCTCACATTGGTGAAACTTGACCGCAGGATAAATTATGCTAATAAGGTATAGCTATGTCAAATTTCCAATTGATAACTGTGACCATTCCGCTTGTGTTTAGGTGATCCTCTGAAGATGACAATGGACAATGTGATGAAAGGACTACCCGCAGAACATATTGTTGGAGGAATAGCTCAAACTATTGTGGCAGTTCCATCTTATCTCTCTGTAAGATTCTGTTTCAGATGCTAGCTTAGGTAAACATCAATGCTATGTCTATAAATGGGATCACCATTGAACGATGGATTTTTTTTTAATTCTTTCCAAGATTGTAACTATGGTCACAAGCGTCCCTTTCGCTATAGATGTTGGACGGGTTTAGTATAATGTTGTTAAAAAGTAGCTGCATGCTTTTTCCCTTCGGCGTTTTTCTTAATTCATATTATGCTGTCGACATTGTAACTACTTAATGTTTTACGTCTCAGGTTCTGAATGATATTTTACCCAGAGAAACACTTCTGTGGAAGCTGCGGATGATGAAATCAGCTTCAGCATACGCCAACTCACGCCTTCATGCCATAAGAGCTCAAGCACTGATACTGACTAGGTAAATCTACCGGACAATCTGATGCACAGTAGTTAGCTCGAAATATTATAGATTTCTACTACATTGTTCTTCCCCCGACGTAACTAGTTCTAGGTCTATGGCATTTTCCCCAGTTGACTATCAAATCAGAGACTCAATTTCTGAAACGGATGAACACTGTTTATTTCCACCTGAACCTAAATAAGGCAAACCTCATGTCTATCTCTTTTTAGCAATTGTAGTTTCATTCCAATTGTTCAAATTGTTTTCATTAATGAAAAGGCCAACCGGTTTATTATTTGATTGATGCCAAGCCCGAGTGCCTGTGAATTGCTAGTGTCTATGCTGCTTTAGATCTAATCCTTTAGTAAACCATGGGTTTAACTTTGCTAATTTGTGTGTTTCAGTGGAAAGGATCAGTTTCTGCCTAGTCGAGAAGAAGGTGAAAGACTTCGTCGTTTGCTGCTTAAAAGTCAGATCCGGAGCTTTGATGAGAGTGATCATTTTGTACTTTTGGTGGGACTTCATTCCTGTCGCTCTCATATGCATCAACTCAGTCGAGTTTCAAACTTCATTTTCCTAATGTATTTTATATGTGATCGCCGTACTTGTCAGGGAGATAATGTTGATTTGGTAACTAGAATCAAGGGAGCTAGCTTCTACCGCCGTGGAAAATTCCACAACTACGTTGCAGATTACATCCTACCTTCCCCTTCAGAATTCAAATCCATATATGACGCAAACAGGTATCTGGACAAAGACAAACTTCAGATAACTTGGCTTGCCTGTTAGTGACGTAGGTTGGGCAGTGAGATAATATTATAATGAATTTTTATACATTCTGTAGACACTTTTGAACTAGCATATGTTAGATGGATTTGCCGTTTTGACGAATACTTTAATAGTGAAGAGGCAGATAATGGATCATATGTAACTCGAACAATATGATAGTTTTGCATTTTGCTTTAGATAATTTGGTGGGTAGGCAAAATTGCAGCAAAGCTGGTAGTCACGTTAGCATGTCACCATCCTTCATATTATCATCTCGCCATTGAGTTTTCTATAATGCCTGAGTTGTCTGAAGAACAAATCAGTATGAAATTTCAGGTTGACTCTGCTTTTGTCAAGCCCTGTGATGCTCTCAACACTTGAAGATGGGAAGATTGTTAAAGGCCTAGCAGGAATTCCTTTAGAGGGGCCAGTCTTGTTTGTTGGGTATCACATGTTGCTGGGATTCGAACTACCAGCAATGATGTTTAGAATTTTGATGGAAAAAAATATTCTTTTGAGAGGAATAGCACATCCAGCGATGTTTATCAAGTTGAGGGATGGGAAATTTCCTGAATTAGATAATTTTGACCAGTTCAGACTGATGGGCGCAGTTCCAGTCTCAGGATCTAACTTCTACAAACTTCTGGACAAAAAGGCTCATGTACTTCTGTATCCAGGAGGCGTGCGAGAGGCCTGTCATCGGAAGGTAATCGCTTTGCTAGTCTTATTTTAGCCTCATATGCTTCTTATGTTCTTTATTTGAATAATTGTTGCATGTCTAAAACATGACATGATTTTTTCCATTTCCCATTTTGCCTTGCAAAGGAAATTTTCTGGAAGAATGGTAAGGCAATGGAGGTTGAATTGTTGCATTTTCTCTATCCCAGTACAGGGATATTTGCTGGGATGGGCTAATGCTAAGTAAATATATCACATAAACTTCTGTCAGCTCTTTAAATATCTTTAGTTATTAGTACTAAGGCCTTTCGTCTAGCTGTTGCTTGAATTATGACCTTTTATAATTATGACGCAATACATTTATGTAGAAAGCAAATACTAATTCTTGATTTATCAAAGTAGTATCTTAATCCAAAACGGCAATTGTTAGTGTGAAGAAGAAAAATAACTTCAACTATTTAAAGGTCTTGTTTCTGAGTAAATTATACCAACATTGGAGCTTTTGAATGTAATACAATTGTGATTCAATAGTAGAGAAAATTTTTGGTTGGAGTAGTTAGTGCTTGACCCTCTCCTAGTATAGCCAAAAGGCCTTTGATTCGATTTCCACTTAGATGGGATGGGGTTTGCGATAATAGAGCCCTACTATCTATTAAATAGCCCAAATTACATTTCATTGAACTGAAGAAGAAAAAAAGAAAATACGGAAAATTTTAAACAACCCTAACTAGCGACCCTTCAATAATTCAACAAAACTAATCTTCTTTTTATAATGTATGCTGGTTATAAATGGATGCTTGATGTTTCTCACAGGTTTGTAATTTATACGTCAGAAAACTCCAAATTTACATTGAAATTTTGATGTGATATATCGATTGCCCGCCATTAATTGCACCTTTCAGGGTGAAGAATATAAGTTATTTTGGCCCGAACGGTCCGAGTTTGTGAGGATGGCAGCCAGGTTTGGAGCTAAAATAGTGCCATTTGGTGTTGTTGGGGAAGATGACTTCGCTCAAGTAAGTCCCCTGCTCATTTCTATGTTGAGGACTTCATAAGTTTACTGCAATATATCTCAATGTTTACTTGAGTTAGGACGACCATACGTTACTCTGTCTCTACGAAACTTTTACCCTTGTGTGTGGTTGTGAGATTGCGGGTCTTTTTAGCACGAGAAATGATGTAAGAATATTACAGAATAATTTTGTTTATAATCTCCTACTGAGCGATAAAACTTTAATGTGCTTGTTGAGATGTGATATCAAGTAAAGATGTGATATCAATTAAACACAAGCAGAATTAACACAAATTGAATTCCTTAGCATAACTCATTAGTGACATGAGAAAATAGCATAAATCCTATCATGTTATGAATGGAAAAAATAATCTAAAGTGACCCGTTCACGTGCGTGTGGAGTAAAGCTTCTGTCTTTCCGTTCTTGAACACATTGGAGACTCTCAAATTACTGGTAGATTTCCCGTTGCTTCTTATTCTTAGACTTGCATGTCAAATGCAGAATGTCTGTGCATGGTACTGTTTTGCCTTACTGATTTCTATTCTTGGACATCGTTTTGGAGCTATTTGGTTAACTGCAAATTTAATGTCTCAGGTAGTCGTCGATTATGATGATCAGATGAAAATTCCCTTCCTTAGGGATTATATAAAAGATATAGCTGAGGAGGCTATAAACGTCAGGTAATTTATCATTTGACTTGAAATTTGCTTTTTTTTAATTATGTGATTCAATGAGAATTTTTGTGGAATACAACTTTTACTTACTGCCAACTTAATGTTATTTTTTTCAAAAGTTACACTTTTCAGTTAGAGAAAAACTTACTTGAATGATTTCTTTATCAAGTTGAACCACTAAAATTATATGTACCATCAAATTAAATCACCTTTCAATATAAAAGAAAAAAGGTTATATTTAAATGTGTAGATATATTACCGTAGATAATTTAATAAGAACATATGAGACTAAGATACTAATTCAATTATATGAGATTAACTAAATAAAAAATGTATTAGTTTCAAAATTTTCCTCTGAGTGTAAACTTGAATGTTTAGGAAGTCAAAATTTGGTTACAAGACAAAATTGGTGATATTAAACATCATACTGTTTATCACCCCCAAAATATAAGATCCTATTCTCATATAGTTACTTTGGTAGGAAGCAGGTAGAGATGCCGCAGAGGTTTTAGCAGGATTAGAAATGATCTAATCACTTACGTTAATATGTACGAAAATTTGTAAACAAGTAAATATGAAAAATATAATTTGGGACAAGGATTACATGGTATAAACTCAGATATTGCCGATTATTCAGCATCATATTATAATACAATGTCATTTTCTTTTTGGAACGTAACATACTTCGGCGATGACAGGACTCAATTCAATGGTGAAGTGGGAAACCAAGATATGCACTTACCTGGATTGTTACCAAAGTTTCCGGGAAGGTTTTATTATTATTTTGGGAAACCGTTTCAGACAGAAGGTATGATGATTTGCCACCTGGTACTTGAAATGAAATTAATATAAATGAAGAAATTCACCAATAAAATAAAGGGGGAAAAGAAGAACATTCACTTGTACAGCCTGAACCAATATGTATAAGTATAGCCTGCATGCCGTATACTTAAAATGATGGATGCTTTTGCATTTAAGACAATCAACTTGTATGGATTTGCAAATTGTTGACGCATTTAGGGACCATGTTTTGCACCTTGTTGGGGCTGGGACCCGAAAGAGAACTTGAAATTAGACAATGTCAAGACTTAATCTTATGGGCTCTTATACAGTTACAAAATCTCAGAGGGTTTGGTGCATTGTTAACTTACATTACTGGCTGATTTGTTGCGCTGTGAAGGGAGGAAGAAAGAACTAAGAGACAGGGAAAAAGCGCACGAATTGTACATGGAAGTAAAGTCAGAGGTAGAGAAATGTCTTGCTTTCTTGAAGGAGAGAAGAGAACACGACCCTTACAGAAACATACTGGCCCGATTAACTTACCAAGCTGTGCATGGCGTAACATCCGAAGTTCCAAGTTTTGAACTTTGAATTAATTTCTACCTGCTAGCGGATGGCCGGCTGTCGGCTAACGGATGGACGGTCCATATTCATCCCCATGGATAGAACTACCGGAATAAAAATAGCGAGGCATCAAGAAATGTTGCAAAAGACAGGGAGGGACAGTACTTCCCAATACAAAAGGATATGGCGAGTACCTGTAATTATTGATGGTTGATCATCAAAATGTCTCGGCCTGCTGGTACTGAGCTTTATATCCATCCACTTCACGTCCATGGTTAGTCTCGTAGTGATTGGAAAGAATCAATCTGCTTCTGTGGAAAGGTTTGGTGTTTTTATGGGCGAATGCGAATTTGTCAATTATGGAAAAACCAGAATGTTTTATTTGGTGGTTCGATTAGATGTCTACTTTTGGACAATAATGCCCACCTTTGCTGTTTGTTTGATGACAAATATAATCACAGCGATGTGTAAAAGGCATTCTCCATCTCTTCAAACCTTTTTCCAATAGTTGAAGTCGGTTCATTGATACCAGAGGGCATAGAATTTCCAGATTAACAAGCTAATTTTAAACACGCATACACTTCCTCTTCTGCTTTGAACCCAGATGAAAGATTAAAGAAGTTTTTGGAAAATGGGAGAAGGCTTTACTATATAAAATTACAAGACGAACTGCCACTTCTCCGTATCTGTAATTTTGTTTTTATATATTGAAATAGTGCCACAGCTTATTAGGAGGTTGATTAGATACACTAACTTCATCTCGACTTTATCTAATAGAGTTTGAGAAATATGCCACAAACATTAGCATGGGATCTGTCATAGCAACAGTACTTTACCTATTCTTTACTAAGAATCAAACTCACTGTAGTATTAATCAACTTCACCCACATTTTGTTTACCATCCTTAAAAGAAGATTCTTAATGGAGCCGATGACCTTCTCTTAATGCAAGAAGGAAGTTGGACTGTTAAATCAAGTAAGGCCGAAAAGGTTAATGATGGACTTATTAGAATAAGCCCAATAGAACAACATGATGTCCAATCGCAAATAGAATCACAAAGCAACATCAAAACCGTTCAAGATTTGAAATTATAGTAACCATTCCTCAAATTCTGGCACTCACGACTCAAGATTATACTAATATAATTATGTAATTGCAACTTAAAATCTTGCACATCAATAAACATTAAAATTAACTTAACTTTTACCTTTTCTTGAGCAAATTAACATTAACATGGTCGACCAAACTCTGATAGAATTGGCAGCAGTTTAGACTGAATTTGAATTATAGACTAAAAAAAATGTTATCGACTACAACATGATTCAAGACTTGATTATGCTTGGAGTTCCTTGCTCAATTAGGCTTAATGTTGTTGTCTAATGTTGAACTCAATTAGACTTTAGGTAGTCTAAAGCATGATAAAACTCAGCTTGTGGCTCGAGATTGAATTAAATTGAGTTGAGCCATGTTCAAAAATTAAAACATGTTTTGATTTTTTAAATATTTTTATAGTCTCGTTTGTATCAAAAGCCAATAAAAAATCTAAATAAGAAGATAATCATTATAGACATTAAAATAAAGGCTGACAACATGAATGCAAAAGCACTATAACATCATAAGAATATAGTAATTACATTCATTTACTGTCCTTTCATAGTAACAAAATATTCAAGATTTTTTTTAGCTCTTTAGTAGTTCAAAATTTGACCATAACAATTCTTTGTCAAAATATAACATAAATATACTAGAAATTAGATTGAAGTTAAGACTCTTATCACTACTTGCATACACTCCGACCGAAGTAATAACATTACAAAATTGAGTTACAATTCATAAAAAATAAATTTGCAATCCTTAATTGTTAACTACTTGACAAACATAAATTAGTTAAGAATAGAATGCATGTAATGAATATGTAGAACAAAATTTAAGTAAAAAAAAGGCTATAAAATTTAATTTCATCAACTAGGAAACAATACAAGAATAATCATAACCTAGCATTCTACTTCTCATTTTGTACCATGCCAAGGATAGATAATTATTGCATGCGGAGAACCTGGAGTATAACTTGAGATCATGTTAGAGGAAGAGGCAATGACATGGATTTTCTTTGTTGAATTCTGTAGAATAACATAAGTGCATAAAAGTTCAACTAAAATTTAAATTAAAAAATAAATGTTAAAGAAAATAAACCAATAATAGAAAAAGGGTTAACTAATCCTTATATTTGGGATTGACAATAGTTCATACCATTTCATACACATATAGAAAATTTATTATATAAACTATAACCAATTATACAATAATTTTATTAAATAAATGAGTGATAATTAACAAACAAATATACCATTCTTGTCAAATATTTCTTTAGAAAAACTTGTAGTTAGATGAATGATCTTCACACATGTCACAATATTAAAAAGTAACTATTCAAATTACATTAAACTAAAAACTAAGTTGTCATAAAATGTATTATATTAAACTAAAAACTAAGTTGTCATAAAATGTAGAGTTCACTTTGAATCTTTTTAGTACCTAACCAACTTTGAGCATATATTATAGCTTTTATAGTTTTAGGATGAAGCTGATTTCGGTGAGGACTCACCATTTAAGTGGTAATACTAAAAGCAGACTTGAAAGCAGTTGTAGATATTAAAATTGTTGACAAGTCTAGTGAAATTGCTTGCATAATTGGATATCAAGCTTCATTTAATTTCTACCACTGTAATATATCAAAGTTCTCATTAGTTATGGTCACAATATCTGCTTCCAAGTATTTATCCAACTCCATCATGTTGAAAGAAATCTTAGGTCCCTTTTCCTTGATAAACTTCTTAAACAAAAACTTTAACTTTTAACTATGTTTGAAGATGGTGTATTAATAAAAGATGAAACTAATACTGAACTATTGTGATCTATCTCTTTATCTGTTCGTAATTGATAATCATTAAATAAATCATACTAAAAGTTATTAATAATATTAATCTTTCCTTGAATCTGATTACTATAAAATTGTCAAAAAAAATTAAATTCCATTTATCTTATACGTTGAGTCTAAGAAAGAAATAATTATCACAGTATTACCAATCATAGATCAATAAGTATTAAATTTCTCTATCATTTGCGTTTCCACCTAAATCACCTTATTAGAATTAAAAAAAATCACTAAGATAATGCCAGTTTAATCTCACATATATTAGCAAAGAAAATGCGTGAAGTTGAATATTTTGTTCTAGAGAATAACTCAATAGCAGTATAAAATATCACCAACTTTTCAAAAATTACTTTAGCTAACTACCATTACTCTTAAATTGACAAACAAGTATAATGGAAACTTCATTATTTTAACTTGATAAACACCTCAATATACTTATATGCTAACTTTAGCTCTCAAATGTTGAATTCCATTTTATTGTATAATCTAAAGCCAAAATTTTTATAAATGGAATGCATACTCATCATGCAATTTCTTTAAAATTTTTAGCTTATTCAAGTGTTTCAATCCAATATACTACACTATTTTAAATTGCAACTATTAAGCCTTTAGTATCTCTGACTTTTCCTTTATTATCATATTTAAAATATACGAAAAACAACACATATGAATTAATCTCTTATCCATCAGCAAGCTCCTAACCCTCAACTTGGTCTTCACTTTTTTATTGTAGCATCGTTTGTGCTATAATTATCCAAATTTATTGATAATACAATTGTAAAACATTCACTTGCATACTACATTGAGACATAAATAAACTTATCATTTAAAAATATGAATTAGTATTAATTATAACATAATTTATGAACAAATGATAGCAAAATTAAAGAATATTATTTACCTTAGGATTCTATTGGATAAAGTTTAGTCATTGTCAAAATAATGTGTCTCACCTCTCTATAACCTTTCTTTGTTTGTCAATTTACATATTTGATATAATGGAAACTCATCCTTGATTTATCTACGATGTCTTCAATGTCAAAATGTTTTATTCTTCGTAATTATTAAAGATGTTTTTTGTTATGATATTACGAGTTACATATTAAAGGTCAATTAAACTAAGGTAGTAAACATTTTAAAGTTTTCATTATTAATAGTGAAAAGTAGATATTCATTCTATATGATCATCATCGCTAGCAAATGTTTGAATCTATGAAAATCATAACTTGTGGTAGCTATTTCATTATTTCCTTTCATTAGGTTAGGACTAAAAAAAGTTTGACCTCCTGACACTATCTTCCTTTTATTATATGATTCTATATGCCTCTTTAAATAAGATGTTCTAACTTTAGAGTCTTCAACCAATATTTTATTACAATCCTTGCATTTGACCTTATCAACTCCATCACTTGATCTACACTTAATGAAATGAATTCAAAAATCACTTCTTATCTTCAAAGGACTAATTCCTTTAGCTTGAAATGTCTCTTCACCTAATATATTACTAGGTATCAAATTGGAATTCTATTATGTTGTGTTATGTTATCGAAAGATTATGCTTATCCATTGAGAACAATTATAAACAAGATAATAATTAAAATTAGAATGAGATACAAACTTTTGACATAATTGATATAAAAAAGAACTTATAACATAAGCTATAAACATTTGAATATAAAGAATTTCATAATATTGTAGGTCCTAACAAATTGTTAGTACTAAAAACTATTAATAAAGGCTAAAGAAAGAAAATCCAATTGAGAAGGTAGAAGAATTATAGGTCAATTTTCTCAAGTAAAAAATACATTCTTTCTAAATGGATAAGAACCATTCAGATCCTAATTTATAGTTTTTGGATAAATATCTAAATTTTAATGACTATATGATCATTCTAAGACTTCAATGCATACTTACAGATTAATTTAGAAGAAGCAAAAGCTCAAAAATTTTATGTGATGTTAGTTGTGATTCAATTTATAATAAAGAAATTTTATTTTTCAGTTATTAACGGTTTAGAAAATTTACATTTCATCATTAGATTGCAAAATCTTTTTCTTGCTAAAAACTACAAAAATGAGACAATATATTGTGTTAGTTTATATGGATTCTTAAAGCTTGACATAAGTTATAATGCTAAGACCACTATAGAAGCAAGTTTTTTTTTCTGAATCATATAAAACTTATAACATAGATTTGTTCTTTGTTTTAAAGTTTCCTATTGGACACATGAAAATTTGTGTTTGGCATGCCAATAAAATTTAGAATAACACACAAACTCTTAAAATTGTCTTAAAGATCAAAACACCATACGATAACATTAGAAGTTGGAATAATAAAATAATAAATTTTACCAAGTTATTTTGATAAAACATTCTCACTAAATTAGATTTCAATAAATTAGATTTTTTTTTTTACTTTATCAACTATATTTTTTTTATTTCTATAGAAAATCTAAATTGTATAGAGAATAGGTTTGTAATAGTTTGTAACTTAATTTTTTTAAAGTTATTGTTTTCTTACTTTGAAGCAATTAATTGTTATTGTCTCTTTGAGTTAATGCATTGGTATCTAATGTAACCAACGCTAGATATTTTTGAAGGTTCTTTTCATTGACTTATATGTTCAAATTTACAATTTATCTAAACGTTAATCCTTTTAATGCTGAAAAAGAAAAAAACTTAAGCATTTTTTATAATGAATCTGTTAAGGAAATAACAAGCCTTTTTAAGGCTTACCACACAAATCCAAGCATCACCAACTAGATAATGATAGTTAAATCCATCATATTGATTGGTGAATGAGATGTTAGCTAATAAATTAAATATACTTATGGGATATCAAAACAAGAGAATATAAATTACTTGGCAAACACCCTCAAGCATTCCCTAATTACCAATAAAGTCATCTACAAACTTTCAACTTCAAATTCTAATGTTGGCTAAATATTTACTTTAGTTAAATGAAGATGAGCATTTAGAGATTGAAGGAAAGAAAATTTAAGCCATACCTAGCTAGGATATATATATAAACAAAATGAGTTTAAACATTTACGTACCCTTTTTCTTTTAATTTATCTTTCACTATTTATATGATTAAATAATAATTTCGATCAAATTTTAAGTACAAATCTACTAACATTTTTAATTAACAATTTTGAAAATATTCCTATCCATACAATTACTCCCATATAATTGTAGAAGAAATTACCGGGAAGAGTTTAAAGTATTGTACTTAATGAAGTTGGTTTAAATGTTTAAATGCCATAAAATTCTTAGAGCCAAATTAAACAACTAGAAGCTTTTCATAATTGCATAAACATGATAGCTTTGTGTCATCAACCCAATACAGAAGGAATGAGGAATTTGAGTTACACTTAAAGGGTCTAATTTTATTACCATGTCTAAAGTTTCCTACAAAAGATAATGAAAACTTAATCAAAGGAAAGTAATTAAATTAAAGTAACAAGTCAAGATCACAAGTTACATAACAGTAGAATTGTAATAGCCCGTTTTCCATACTAAGAGTTAGAGTCTTAGATTATTGCATATGAGTCATATCATTTTTAGCATTCATGAAATGCATTTCATTCACATGCATATCATTAGCATACACACATGAATTATGATTTCATACACATTACAAATATAGTATATGCACTCAATTAACATATTGCGGGGTATGAAAGATTTAAAATGATCATGATGTGAATTATATATTGTTTATGTCTTGAATTTTGATTTAATTGGCTACAGGTAGTAAATTTGGAATTAATTGTTATGGTTGGAAAAAATGATGCATGAATTGGATACTTTTATGCCTTACTCTTAATGTATAAAAACCATAGGTTATAGGTTGTTTTTTGGATGAAAGAGATTGAATTTTCAAGTAATGAAGGTGAATTAATGCTAAAGAAAGGTGCTAGTGTAGTGTTCTTGAATTGGGAAAGAACTAAGATTATATGAATGATAGTGAACGAAAGTTTCTATTTTGGTTTTTGACATATGAAAAATTAGGATGACTATTAAGCCTATAAATTGAGTAACATTTGGCATAGATAAATGAATGACATTTGGCATAGGTAATTAATTGATAAAAGGAAGCAATGAATAAGTGACAAATGAACTAGTAACTAAGTGAAATTTGGCAGCTTATGAAGGGGATAAGTAGCTTACATGCTTAATGACATATGCCATTGTAACATGGAGACACCTAGCATTTGATGAGTCAAGCTACTGTAGAAGTAGTTCTCCTGTAGTGTTCATTCTTATCCTTTCCAGTACTTTCACCACTAAAACACTCACACACTCTCACAACTTCAGAATTTTGCTTCAATTTCACAGTCACCTTAAGATCTACACAAAAATCTGCTCAAAGATAGCTATAATCTGCTATCATCATTTTGCCTTTGTTGAAATCATTTTACTTCCACCTTGAATTTGTGATGATCTTACATGCATGGAGGGATAAGTTAACTTGATGAATTGAGGTAGAACTTGAGCTAAACAAGTAAGTAAAGTATTGATCTTTATAGCATGTTATAATAGAAAGATTATGATGATTGAATTGGGATAGATTGTATATGATGTTGATGTTGAGGATGTGCTAGAAAATGGAGAATGAATGAGTACTTTTCTGTTCTGTTTTTGCACGTATGAAAATAGTAGTTTATGGGCTATTGTATGGATGATTTAAGTTGGGATTTGACGTTAATTGATGAGGAATTCATGCTAAATATAGGTGTTATTAAGGTATTTTCAAATTTAGAAAATTAGAGATGTATGTGTGTTTGTAAAAAAAAAGACTGTTAATGACATAAGTGAGCAGAATTTTGTAAGCCAAGTGTAACCAATAGGGAGGTTAAATTAACCTGAAATGAAGTAACCTTAAAGGACATAAATCTAGAAATTTTCATGTGTTTTGATGTCTTTAGGCTTGTAAAATTCGTGAAATATTGAAGGTAGTAAAGTTACACCCATTAGTGATGTTGACGACAAATTCTAGAATTTTAATTTCAACCTTGTGTATATGTTGACCAATTGTGAAATTTCATTCTAAATTGGTATATTTGGACTTGATTAAGGCTAGGAATGAGCTTAGATTATTGCTTGATTAATTTGTTAAGAGCTTGATAAGTTTATGTAGTTAATTGATGACATAATTTAAAGAATGGATTGTTTTGATGTGGTTGAGTTCAAATATGGAAATTATGACTTGTTAAAGGAATAAATGAGTTCTTTTAATGCAAACATGATCTTAAGGACATGAGTAATGTGTATAAGGTATGGATGAATGAGCATTGAAGAACATGGGGTATTTATGAATAAGAATTGGGTAAATGTATGAATATACATTGCTGGAAAAAGTTTGGTGAATGTATATATTTAGTTTGCTGAAATTCCAGATTTAAATTAACAATTGTGTGTGTGTTATAAGAGGCTTTTGATCATGAAAATGTTCAGGGATAAGTGTAAAGTATGGTTGATGAATTTGGAGTAAATCAAGCTAACTTAAAGGAACATACCTGATTTGAGCATGCATTAAACGTAACACATATATATATGTCATGTTTAATGCATATGATTGATCAACTTAGTGATGTGTGAACTATATGTGTGTATTGCATGAATAAAGAAGCACAATTTGATCGTCAGCATCCAGATATTATAGGGTCATCAAAGCAATAGCTTATCTGGAGCGTACTGTGAGTTAACTTAGATGTTTTCTCACTATGACTGAATTGTTTTCGATTAACTTTTAGATATTGAACTGTTATTGAAATGATTGTGATAATTCTAGACGTGGTCCGAAGAGTTTGATATTCGAGATTGTATTGGAAGTGCTTTCTAATTGTATGTGAATATGGAAAATGTGTACTCAACTGAATATTGAATGTCAGACTTAGATCTGATGAATGTGATAAATGATTGTGCTTATTGAATGAAAGTTATTGATAGCATATTATGTGAATTGATGCATTCCATCATATTGTTATGCATTATCAAATAAAGGAGTTGTGACCGGAGTGACTAGTGTGAAAAAGAGCTTAAAGCTAAAAAATGTGCACAAAGAGCCACAGACTCAGTTATTAAAGAGCCCGGTATCCACAATAAATAGGGGATAGAATACGAAAAGAGCCCGATATCTACGAGACAGTAAATAGGTGATCGATCACAACAATGAAAAAATGAAAGTGGAGTCACGTGTGTATTTGCATTATATATATATATCTTTACATGCATCATGTGAATGATTTCGAAGAATTACTAAATTGTGTTGATATAGTGATGTACAATGTTTATGTACATATTGATGATATGAATAATTGAGATAAATGATTGGATTATTCTGAAATGATTATATGAAATGTTTGTAGTTCATGATGCATTGTTGAGATATGATGTATATTGTGATCTGGTACTCAATATTGAATGATGTGATACATCTACTGAATTGGAAAATACACTTGTGAATTTGGTTTATACTTGTAATATTTGTGTTCTGACTTGAGAAAGAATATCAATGATGGTTCATTTACTGAGTTCACAAACTCATCAAAATTGCAATGTTGATTTTTAGGTACAAAGGAGATCTAGCTTTTAAGATGATATAATAGAAGTCCAGTACCGTCAATTTTGGAAACAAAAATGACTCAAAGGTCTGGCCAGCTAATACCTGCGGAGTCTAGATAGAATACTTTTGTTTAACTTCTCCTTTTATGTTGAAGTTTTTGTATAGAACCTTAAACTCCCAAATGTTATGTTATTTATAAACATGGAATATGAAATGTAATGACAATTTAAGTAAGTTTCATTTTGTGACTGAAATAAGGAGTTTTGATTTTTGGAAATACTTATGTTCTGTATGATGCCATAATAAGTTGATGTAATTACTATAACATGTCATTTTCATAAAGTATGATCTTTAATATACTCCGGATGCTCGAACATATGCCCTGTGGTAGTGGTGTACTACTAGAAACAAGTTAAATCCCTCATTTTTAGCTTAACATCCATTTATGAAATGAACCCAAAAAAAAAACATAGAGTGCACAAACTAATACCTTAAAAACACTAATACCTAAAATCAAAAATTCGTCCCTATAATCCAGAAAGAATCAATTTTTGCATGAAGAGAACATTTAATCTCACCATATAAAGTGAGAGTGGCTGGTGGCAGCAACAAAGTGAGTGATAGAGCAAGCGAAGTGAGCAATGGTGCAAGAGAAGCAAGTGATAGTAAGTGACTAAGTCTAAGACAAAACAAAGCTAACCATTGATGGGTACAATTAGGAGAGACAACGTCATATTGTACTCTATATTTATTAAAAAATAAAATGATATTGTTTTGTTTATAAACATTCGCAAATTTTGCGTTACATTTAAGTCCCAAATCTAATATATAACCTACATCGTGCTCAAGTAAAATTGAATATGTTAACAAATTAGATTGAATTGAGTCGAAAAGGATAGAGTGGGATCAATTTGTCGTTCCTATACCACAATATGCTCCTAAAAGGATAAAATAAAAAATAAAAAGCCAAAGAAACGGTATCTTCGTACACCCAAAAAGCACCAACTCTCTCTCCGCAGATACAAACAAAAGCTGCCTTAAACCCCAATATAAACCCTGCTTGCCTCACACACACAGAGTACTACTACACTCCCTGTGAGCAAAACCCAAGACAAAAATGGCAGACCCTTCAATCTACAACTTCCTCAACCACCACCAACAGCAGCAACCCACTACCACTAACCCCAAAAAGAACCCACCACCCCCGCCGCCACCGCATTCCTCCACCAATACTTCTTCACGCTTCTTTCAGTGCCTCTACTGTCCTAGGAAGTTCTACACCTCCCAAGCACTGGGTGGCCACCAGAACGCTCACAAGCGAGAAAGAGCCGCTGCTCGCCGTAACATGTCTGTGGCCGTGGAGCCCATGATGGCATCGCCCGCTGGTGGTGGTGGTCTTCAACACCATCATCTTCATAATCATCGGTTCCCAGCTGCTGGAAATGGTGGTGGAGGAGGAGAGTCATATGTTATGGACATGAGTAGTACTAATAGCGGTGGTTATTTTGTCGAGCAATGGCTGGAACCCGTGCACTACCAGTTCGCTGCAACTCCTTCTGTTACCTCACTTACGCAACTTTCTCTGCCCCCTCCTCCTCCTCCTCCTCCTCATCATCATCATTATGGCCATGCTCATGGTGGTGAGTTTTATGGTGGCTCATCAGCTTCCACTATTACTACTACTACGAGTCTCGATGATGTTGTTCTTTCACCACCGGCTGATCCTAATGATACTAACGGAAGCCTTGATCTCAACCTTCGGCTTTGAATCAATCCCCGCTGCTTCCTCAGTTTGTTATTTTAATATATTGTCAAAGGTCTCTTTTCTTTTTGTTAGGGTAGGGTTCATGATGAGACAGCCATTTTCTATGTTGAAGCAAAAGCAAGCTACGTCTATGTGGTTTAGAAATGATTAATGTATGGATTTTTAGTTTTGATAAGATTTAAGTAGTAAATGTGATGAAGAAGTTGGGGTTTGAATACTTTAAATGCGTAAACTTGATTGACTCAATGCAAGTGTCGTGGGGGATTGACATGATCATCGATCACAATCAGCCATGCCCATATATATATATGACAAATAAATAAAAAAAGATTAAGCTGATGAGACCTCTTCCAAATGCATAGATATGGTAAAATGTGCGAGCCGTACAGTGCAGCTGTGCAAGCAAAGCAGCCCAGCAGAGGAGTTTCTCTCTCATTTCTGTTACTCTCTCTGTGACTGTGAGTGTGTGCGCTAAGAACATGAGGTGCAGAGTACGTATAGGCAAAAGCCACGCGTATCGTATATAAAGGAATAATCCGCAACTTTACTTGTCATCAGTTAGCCAAGTTTCTATACGTAATCTGGTCAGGTACCAAGAGATTCCCTACCCTATCGTCTACATAAACAGAAGAAAAAGAAATGGGAATTGTATGAAAAGCTTCTTCCTTCATATATTTCTTGGGTATTGGCTATTGATTTGAGGGTTTTTCAGGACTAGACGTCCTTTCTCTTCTGTTGCAAGTATTAGTATATATGAACGAATGTGGCTAATGATTTTATTAGGCTTCCTCTTTAAAAGTGTTGTTCTAGGTTCCCTTTTACTGCTCTTTTTGGCTTCTGCTTGTGTACTTAGTACTTACTGTTTCAGTCTCAGATACATATGAACTGAGCTTGTCCTTAGTAAGTTTGTTTTATATCAATCAGTCTTCTTTTTCTATCGTCTCTGCAGCCTTTCTTATTCCATTATTTCCCCTACTATGTCTATACATATGTGCCTCTCTAGCTACTTAATTTGTTAACCCCAATCAGATTCATTCACACCTGCACTTGTATGTTATATTGTGTTAGCTCATTCCTAATCTTTAAGCAACTGTTTTTAATAACTTTGCAAGAAACAATATTTATAAGTTATAATTACTTAATTATTGTTTCATGTTATGACATTTTTTGTTAAAATTCTTAAAATTAAATCCCCAATCAACAAACCCTAATTCTAAAACTCTAAATTAAATTGAATCCATGCCATCCCGGCCCCTCCACTCTGGACAAAGCTCTGTTAGTCTGAAACTGAAGCTAAGAATTGCATTTTGGCTTTCCTGGTTATACAGTGTCGTTGAAGTTCCTCTTTTTGTCCTTTGAATGTCAAGTCATTGGCTGTTGTTGCATCATCCTTGTAAATTATTCTATAAGTTCCACGAAATATTCGTTAACCTTCTGTACATGCAATAATAACAAAAGTATCAAAGCAAAAAAGCCAAAACCAGAACCAGAACGTTACGTTTTTAATAAAAATATCAAAGTGAAAAACTAAATCCTTTTGTTTCACCACAATAACATGCGTTTGCTGTCAAAAGTAGGTGACACAATCAATGGAAAAAACTTAATTTTGCATGACAACATGACTCAGTACCTTCTCATGTAACTGACTTCTCAAATGTGCACATATGCCTCTTGCCTTACCATATCTGCAGCTTTAAACTGAGCATGCAATTCTGTTAGTTGGTTATGTTCGCCTACATCTTTCTTAACTTTGAAAAGGTTCTCTCAGAAGGTGGTGCGAGAGAGAGGGGAGGAGCGTGGCGTGGATTCAATTTGGAATTTGGTCCTGGTTTGAAGTTTCTCATTTAGGATTTGTTAATTAAGAATTTTAATTAATAATTTAACTAAATAATTAAAGTAATTACAAACTATTCATAATTTTAAGTTTTTCTAGAATAACTTATTATATCACGTTGTGTACATATGATATTACTCACGAACATATTTTAAAAATAAAAAAAATATCATATTAGATATAATGTTGTTCTTAGTTGACATAAATTTATCCTTGTTAAATTTTCTATCTACTTATTATCTATTTTGAATATTTTAAAAATACCAAGATTGAAATTAAATACTCTAAAACATGAGAGTTCAAGTTACATTATAATGAAAAAATTTTAAGTTTTAACTAAAAAAGTTATAATCATGAACAAGTTTAAGATGAGACTAATTAATATAGAACGTACCACCACGAAATGTCTCACTATCATGTCAAATTATTTATAATCCTTTGCTAGCTGCTTCCGATCTCAGTTGCTCAGTGACATTCCAAGAGGTTCAAGGTGCTAGGAAATTCTCCATAGGAGCTAACAAGGAGTTATCCAATTTGGTTAATAAGTAAGGTTGATGGATATTAACTTAATAGGCAGGCATTTTACTTGGTCCAACAAACATGGCACCATGCTCATCCGAAAGGAAAAAAAAAACTTGATAGATCTCTTGTCAACCCAGTCTGGCTAAATCTTTCCCCTAATCATACGTTCATTTTTGTGCAAATATACTCTCTGATCACTCATACATGCTTATACAAAATTTAGAAGAACCAAGAAAAGGTGGAGCTCCATTCAAATTTTTTAATGGAGTCACGCAAATGAAGGAGTTTTTTTGAACAAACTTGTAGATGTTGGAATTAGGATGTGCAAGGTCACAAATCTTATTAGTTAATGCATAAGCTAAAGCTCACTAAGGCCGCACTGAAGGATTTGATCAAAGACAAAAAAAAAAGAGACTCACTATCACTAAACAAAAATTGATACAAGCCTAGGAGGCTTGCTACACATCTCCTCATAACAACGATTTCAGGTTAGTCATAATGCAAAGATTAAAGGAGTATCAAGACGACTTAACATAGCATAATTCAACCCTTAGATAAAAAAACTAAAATTAATTGGCTTAGACAAGGGGATTCCAATTCTAAATTTTTTCATTCTTCCCAACTCTCTAGAAGAAACCTAAATAAAATTGCAGAATTAGTTGACAACATGAGTATCACTTACTCTGAATAGTCTGGTTTGTAAGAACTAATAAGGAATTTCTTCATTGAACTAATGAGATATGATGTATCTCCTTAGCCTAGCAATAACATAAAAAATTTATTCGATTGCTCTATTAGTCAAGAGCTCAAAGAAGCCATAGTTTCTCCTTTCCATAAAAAGCAAATAGACTTGATGGTTTTCTAGCCTAGTTCTTTCAAAAAATATAGGAGGTTACTGGTAAACTCTTTACAGAAGTTGTATTGGAATTTTTCACATCATTCAAGATGATGAAAGAGATGAATCAAACCTACATTTGTTTAGTCCCAAAGAAAAAAAATCCCTATAGTTAATTTCATATTCATTTCATGTTGTAATACAAATGAACAAAGTGATTAACAGACTTCTAGTTATAAGGTTGAAAGTTGTTCTAACTGAAACCATAAACTCTGCTCAAAGGGCCTTTCTTCCTGAAAGAAATATAGGTCATAATATCTTCCTCTTGCAAGAGCTACTAAAGGAGTATAGTTCAATCAAAAGAATCAAAAGTTGCTTACTGAAAATTGAATTTTACAAAGAATATGATACAATCAATTACAGTTTTACAAAGCTTTGTCTTGAAGCTATGTGCCTTCCTGAGACTTTAGTGAATTGGATCATGATTTGTATCGAAAACTCCTCTCTCAGTGTTTTGATCAATAGAATCCTATCTAAATCTTTCAACAATATTAGAGGAATTAAAAAGGGGGATCCCCTATCTTTTCACTCTAGTGATGGAAGGATTTTATAAACTACTTGTTAAAATTTACTGCTTGCAATGGAAGATTTCAATTCCACTACAAATGTAAAGAAATTAGCTTAACACACTTGATCTATACAAATGACTTAATGATCCTCAGTGGTGCAGATCCTCATTCCATCAAAATTTTGTTACATAGCCTGGAAATGTTCACTGGTTGGTCTGGAATGAAGATCAATATTGAAAAGAGTCAGTTGTATATCTCATCAAATGTAAGGAAGAGTGAATTTACACTCCCCACCTTTCAAATACCTCAGGGTGCCTATTACCACAGCAAAGCCCAAATTCTAAAATTACATTCCTTTTATAGAGAAGATCAAAACCAGGATTAATGCTTGGAAAAACATATTTCTTTCCTATGCAACTAGACTTACTCTTATCAACTCATTCCTTAATAGCCTACACATTCATTGATCAACTCATGTGGTTCTTCCAAAGAAATTGACCAAATAGTGAAAGCATTTCTTTGGATTGAAAAAACAAAAAATGCCAAAAGTGAAAAAGTAAAATTGAGTAAACTTACAATTCCAAAGAAGTAAGGTGGTTTAGGGATCATTTCCATTTCACAAATGCAAAAGGTGCTTTTGAAAAAAAGAATATAGAGATTATACACATATAAGAAGGCCCTTTTGATCAAATTGATGTTATGAGTATCGTTCCAAAATATTGAATTCACTACAACAAAAAGGATATTTGGCTGCAAAAAAAAAAATCATAGCTAAAGGTTCCAAAATCGTCACTAACAGTTCTTAGCAATGATTTATATTCATTGCCAAAAACATCACCAAATTTCCGTAGCTGACAACTATAGGCAACGTTTTTCGCTAATAATAGTTTTTATCTATGCTTTATTTTTATAGTAAAAAATTTTTAGCGACATGTTGAGAAATTGTTGCTAATACCTTTTGGCTATGCTTAGTTTTCATAAATAAAAACTATTAGCTACGTTTCCAGAAATGTAGCTATGAAACATTTGGTTTAAGGTCAAACCTAAGAGCTTTGATATAACCAAATCTTTTACAATTACGTTATTCCCTTCAGACATTGATTTTTGTAACAACTCTTCCATCTTATTCTAAAATTAAAAAAAATCAATATTTAACGAAAATATTATTAGTTAGTTACATAAATAAATAAACTTAAAATTTAAGCAAATTTTTATGCTTACATAGTTATTTTCTACTTCCTTTGATATCCACCTTTGACGTTCCTTATAGTAAGTGAGTTTGTATAGTGTGAACTTATCACACTCTTGTCCATTTAGTTCTTCTCACTTTATTTTATGAAAAAGAATACAATGCACAATAAATAATGTAGTGTTTGTTGATATAATTATAACTTGTAAACAAAGACCTTACATATTCATTTCGGACGACAATAGTTTTCATTTTGGCTCTGCTAACGTTTGCCTTCTCACATTTTTCCAAAATAAAGAAAAACGTTAGTCATTAAATCATCTAACAAGATTAATGGAAGCAAATGTGAAGGGAAAGAAAACAAACTTAAACTTTGGGAGAGGCCCAATAATCACACAAATTATTCTAATTTTTTAAAGACATCTGGTCTAAAACATCCTTGCCTCTGCATTAGAAGGAAAATATTTGTAACACTAACGAAACCTATAATGATGATCCTTGGTCCTTTGTTTGAACAATGAAGTTAAGTACTTGGAAACATCAGGGTTGTCGATATTGATGATATTCAATTTCATATGTGAATAACAAGTAAAAGTGTAATTAATCTTAAAATAAGTGAAACAATATTTCATTTAGTATCATCTGAATTAGCTCTCTTCCTTTATTATTTGTGTCTCATTTTCTATTAGGAAGCTATTAGATGAACATGTGATTGTATTACTATATGTTGTGTAAAACTTACTCAAATCTTCAAGAGAATGTAAATGAAAATAGAGGCGGTGGCTATATCCTGATAGTCCATACAGGATTAGAAAAATCGGTTGTTTTGGAATAGTCGTCGATTGCAAAAACTATGTTTGTTCATTGTGACGATGATGGAGTCATTCAATCAAGTATGCATTTGTTCGAATTTGGGTTTCTTATCATTTGATTTAGCTTTTAAAGTTATATATTGTTTGTTCCTTAGGTGAAAAATATGGCATGTGCGGTTCATATAATTTAGTAATCCATATTGCACATGAGAAATCATTCACTGTATCTTCTGCTAGTTTAGTTAAAGTCAAAAAGTCATTGGAAGATGATGTGAGCAGGAGCACAGATCGCCATGGAGTTGGCATGAATGACAGAGGCAAGGGAGGAGAGCTAGCTATGCCAGTTGGGCCCATGATCGGAGCTAGTGCTAAGAGACTTAAGGAGGCTCTCCATGCACATATGGGCTATCTTTTGGAGAGGATGGAATAGTCCAAGCTTATTACAGGAGAGCTTTATGGATCCCATCTCAAATTTATCCATCTAACTCAAATCCTTGAACTGGATACCCTTAGGACTTAAAAACTTAAAGACTTGGACTAATTTTAGTCCCTCACTTAAGCCCAAGAGGCAATAAGCCAACCATGTATTATTTTAACTAGGATGGGCTCACTTATTCTCTTAAGCCCATAAATTAGACCTTTTTAATTATTTTAAGTTAAGATACTTTTTTTTGGGCTAACCTATGTTAAAGCCCAAGTACTTATTATTAAGCCTAGGTATAAATAGGTTCATTAGGGTTAGTGTAGGGGGATTAGTGATTATTACTTGGATTGTGCCATCGACCATAGTGAGTTTATTTCCTCTTGTTCTTGTTTCAATACGAATAAATAATTCACTTATCAATTTTCCCAAATTATGGCGTGTTTGTTTGGTTTAATCTTCTTAGTTTTAGTTTCGATCATCTAGGTTGCTTGAATCATATATTCGTGAGGTCTAGTAGGGATTGAATCTTGCATATCCTCTTATTTTATTGAATTTTGAATCTTGTTCTTCGTTGTCCTTTCTTGCCGAAACGTCTAAACATCCACAAACTCATCAAGCCGATGCCACCATCATTAACTTTAAAGGATTTTTGGATAATCCTTCATCGAATCACCTTTGTGCGCGCGCCAGTTAGTATTAGAGCATTGGTGTGAGGTAAATTCTTATTTACTTCAAAGCAAAATGAGGGTTTGTTTGTCACCTTCATTTAATTTTATTCCTTCAAACCCATCGGATTTAACCAAACCTAGGGTGTGAAAATTTTGACCTCAGGTTTCTTCTTCTCCTTATTTTATCTTCTATTGGTATTCGACCTAAATCCACACAAAAAAAGCAGAAAAAGGAAAAAATATGGAAAAAAGGCAAAAAAACCAAAAAGAGGCAGAAAAATCCTATTAATCGAATTGTTCGATTACAATTGCTTAATTTTATGAACTATAATTGGGCACCTAGTGGCATAATTGTTGGATTCATATTGCAATTTGTTTGAACATACACTCTACTTCTTTGGGATTGTTGATTGGTAGAAACTTAGTTCTGACTTGTGACTTGAATTTCAGAGGAATTTGAGTGGTAAGAAGCAAGAGTATGTGAGTGCAGTTAAGAGCAAAAGCCATGACTTGTGAAACATGAGAGAAGTGACTTTGACTTGAGTGAAACATGGGAAGCAATGTTGTGAGACTGTTTATTTCTAACATTTGTTTTGCAGGAAGAAATTACTCTATACAATGTCTCACAGAGGAGGAGAATATGATGAGAGCCGAATTGGAGAGGTGAATGCTCTCACCTTGAGAGCCATTCATTAGTAGTTCGAGAGGCTCAATCTGACCTGTATCGAAATGAGGGAGACAATGGAAAGGCAAGGTTAGCAGATTGCGGAGCTCAGACGTGGAGGACGTGAGGAACCTCAAGCTCGACGTGCTGCGTTTTGACAATAAGTACCTCCCTTTTATTGACCGCCACCATCACGATATGAGGTTGAGGAAGACAAATTTGATGAGGAGGAGGAGGAGGAGTATGGAGAGCTCATGCCTAGGAGGACTATGAGAGGAGAATCGCTCAACAGGCTAGAGGGAGACCTCAAATCCATCAAAATGCAAATTCCATCATTCAAGGGTAGGAATGATGCTGAGGCTTATTTAGAGTGGGAGCGAAAAGTGGACGTGATTTTTGAGTACCACAACATCTGTGAGGAGAAAAAGGTAAAGCTTGCTGTTGTGGAGTTTATTGACTTTGCATTAATATGGTGGGATCAGTTGGTGACGTCTCGAAGGAGGAATGGAGAGCATCCCATCACTTTTTGGGCAGTAATGAAGGCGTGAATGAGGAAGTGATTTGTTCCTTCATATTATTACTGGGAGATGCATCAAAAGCTTCAAGGACTCATACAGGAGTCTATGTCAATAGAGAACTACGACAAAGAGATAGAGATAGCCATGATCTGAGCTAATATTGAGGAGGACCCAAAGGCTACTATAGAACGTTTCTTGAGTGGGTTAAACAGGGAGATAGCCAACGTGGTGAAGTTGCAACACTATGTGGAGATTGAAGACATGGTAACCATGACCATGAAAGTAGAGAGGCAACTCAAGGCTAAAGTGACAACAAGGGGTGGAATGAGTTCTAGCCATAATTGGAACTCAAAATGGACTAAAAAGGAGGAGAGACCGAAGGACAAAGGTGTCGACTTCAAGGAGACTCCAAAGAGGCCGAATATGAGGTCTGAAACAAAAGGTACACCTAACACCCAAGAATCTTCTAGTAAACATTTTAGTGTTAAATACTTTAAATGTTCGGGTTTGAGTCATATTGCATCCCAATGCCCTAATAAGAAAGTCATGTACATGAGCGATAATGGGGTGGTTGAGTCTGAGGATGATAGTGAATGTGATCCCTTGCCATATGATGAAAATGAAAGTGATGATGATTGCATGGAGAGTGCTGCCATAGGAGGAGCACTTGTTGTTAGGAGGGTTTTGAATGCTCAGGCAAAGGAGGAGGCCTTAGATCAGAGAGAAAACTCATTTCATTCGAGTTGTTTAGTGGAAGGAAAAGTTTATAATATGATCATAGATGGGGGTTAGTTATGCTAATGTAGCTAGTATGACTATAGTGACTAAATTGGGGTTAACATATAGGAAGCATCCTGAACCATACAAGTTACAATGGTTTAATGACAGTGGTGAGGTGAAAGTGACAAAGCAAGTGTTAGTGTTCTTTTCAGTGGGTAGATATGAGGATAAGGTACTTTGTGATGTGGCACCTATGCAAGTAGGTCATTTGTTGTTAGGGAGACCATAGCAATTTGATAGGCGTGTAGAGCGTAATGGGTACACCAATAGATACTCCTTTAAATTCAATGGTAAAAATTTCATCTTAGCGCCATTGTTATCTCATGAGATCTATTTGGATCAGATTAAAGTAATGAAAAGTGAGGAGGTTTCGGGTAGTGAGGTTCAAAAAAAGAAAAGGGAAAAGAGGCCCAAAAGAAAAATAAGATTGGCGTAATGGGGAGTAACTGCACGAGTAAGGAAAAGAAAGTGGGATGTGCAAGAGAAAAAAATGCAGAGAGAGGAAAGAAGAGTGAGAGGAAAAATAAGAAGGTGAACTTGTTTGCTAAGGGAAAAGATTTAAGGAGAACATGCGGAGATAAAAGAGCACTTGTGGTGGTTAGATATAGGGAGTGTTTTATAGCAGAAACTAACCCTAATTAAGACTTGCCAAGTGTTTTTAAGTCTCTTTTACAGGAATCTGGAGATGTCTTCCCTGAGGAAATACCTAAAGAGCTACCACCTTTACGGGGTATTGAGCATCAAATTGACTTCGTGCCCAGAGCTCAAATACCAAACCGAGGAGACAAAGGAGCTTCAAAGGCAAGTGGATGAGCTATTAGAGAAGGGTCATATAAGGGAAAGCTTGAGTCCGTGTGTTGTTCCTGTCTTGTTGATTCCAAAGAAGGATGGAACGTGGAGGGTGTGCGTAGATTGCGGAGCTCTAAAAAAATCACTATAAAGTATAGACATCCCATTCCTAGGTTAGACATCATGTTAGATGAATTGCATGGTGCGTGTATGTTCACAAAAATTGATCTAAAAAGTGGTTATCATCAAATTTGAATGCAACCTAAGGATGAATGAAAAACTGCTTTTAAAACTAAGTATGGGCTGTATGAGTGGCTAGTGATGCCTTTTAGCTTAACTAATGCACCTAGCACCTTTATGAGGTTAATAAATCATGTTTTGCATGAATTTCTAGGCAGATTTGTAGTTGTTTACTTTGAAGCAAGAACGTGCATTTAACTTATTAAAAAAAATATGTTCTACTCCTATTCTTTGTTTGCCCAATTTTGATAAAATGTTTGAAGTTGAATGTGATGCTTCTGTGATTGGTATAGGTGCTGTGTTGTTACAGGAAGGAAAACTAGTTGCATACTTCAGTGAGAAGTTAAGCGGCGCCCAACTTAACTATCCGTCCTATGACATGGAACTCTATGCCATAGTGAGAGCATTGGAGGTGTGGCAGCACTACCTTCAACCAAAGGAGTTTGTCATTCGGACGGATCACGAGTCACTTAAGCATTTGAAGAGCCAAGGTAAGTTGAGTAAGAGGCATGTAACTTGGATAGAGTTTTTGGAAACTTTTCTATATATGCTGCACTACACGCAGAGGAAGGAAAATGTAGTGGCCAACGCCTTATCGAAGTGGTATTCCTTAATCTCTACTCTTAGCTCTAAGTTCTTGGGATTCGAGCAAATTAAAGAATTGTATGCCACTGATGTTGATTTTTCTAGTGTGTATGCCACATGTGAACATGATGTATTTTGCAAGTTCTTTAGGTATGATGGTTATTTATATCATGGAAATCAATTGTGTGTACCTAATTGTTCTTTTCATGAGTTGTTTGTGCATGAGGCCCATAGTAGTGGGTTAATGGGACATTTTGGGGTTGCCAGGACATTAGACATCTTGCATAAACATTTTCATTGGCCATATATGAGCAAGGATGTGGAGCATGTGTGTAACCGATGCATTACTTATAGACAGGCCAAATACACTTCTAAACCTCATGGATTATATAACCCTTTGCCTTTACCTACTGACCCTTGGATGGATATATCTATGGACTTTGTTTTGGGTTTACTTAAGACGAAGAGGGAGTTTGATAGCATCTTTGTTGTCGTTTATAGATTTAATAAAATGGCACATTTTATTGCATGCCATAAGACTGATGATGTCGTGCATGTTGCTAATTTATTCTTTAAAGATGATGTCCGATTGCATGGTATTCCTAAGCCTATTGTTTCGAATAGAGAATTTAAGTTTTTGAGTTATTTTTGGCATGTATTGTGGAGAAAGTTGGAAACTAAAGTGTTATATTCTACTACTTTCCACCCACAGACTGATGGACAAACTGAGGTAGTGAATAAAAACTTAGGGACTTTGTTGCGTGTTGTTGTAGGGAGAAATTTGAAAACTTGGGGTGATTGCTTACCATTCATTGAGTTTGCATATAATAGATGTGTGCATTCTACTACAGGGTCCTCGCCTTTTAAGATTGTTTATAGGTTTAATCCTTTAACTGTTTTGGATTTGGTTCCTTTACCTCTGTATAAGTTGTCTAGTACAGATGGGAAAAGGAAGGACGAAATAGTGAAGGAGATTTATAAGAAGGCACGACAACACATTTAGGAAAGAAACAAGGTCTATGCTCGTCAAGCCAGTAAAGGACAAAAGTTGGTGACTTTCAAACATTGAGATTGGGTTTGGGTGCATCTTAGGAAGGAGCGCTTTCCTACTTATAGGAAATCTAAGCTGGACTTGCAGGGTGACAGCCCTTTCCAAGTCGTGGAGAAAATTAATGACAATACTTACAAGATCAACTTGCTAGGTAAGTATGACGTGTTTACTACCTTCAATATTGCTGACTTATCTCCTTTTGATATGGATTTAGATTCGAGGACATATCTTCTTGAGAAAGGAGGGACAAATGTGAGCAGGAGTACGGACCAATATGGAGTTGGCGTGAATGACAGAGGCAAGGGAGGAGAGCTAGCTATGCCAGTTGAGCAAATGACCGAAGCTAGGGTCAAGAGACTTAAGGAGGCTCTCTATGTGCATATGGGCTATCTTTTGGAGAGGATGGAATAGTCCAAGCCTATTGGAGGAGAGCTTTATAGATCCCATCCCAAATTGATCCATCTAACTCAAATCCTTGGACCGGATACCCTTGGGACTTGAAGACTTGAAGACTTGGACTAATTTTAGTCCCTCACTTAAGCCCAAGAGACAATAAGCCGACATGTGTTATTTTAACTAGGATGGGCTCATTTATTCGCTTAAGCCCACAAATTATACCTTTTTAATTATTTTAAGTTAAGACACTTTTTTTGGGCTAATCCATGTTAAAGCCCAAGTACTTATTATTAAGCCTAGGTATAAATAGGTTCGTTAGGGTTAGTGTAAGGGGATTAGCGATTATTACCTGGATTGTGCCGCCGACCATAATGAGGTTATTTCCTCTTGTTCTTGTTTCAAAACGAATCAATAATTCACTTATCAATTTTCTCAAATTATGGCATGTTTGTTTGATTCAATCTTCTTGGTTTTAGTGCCCATCATCTGGATTGCTCGAATCGCATATTCATAAGGTCCAGTAGGGATTGAACCTTGTGTATTCTCGTACTTTTGTTGAATTTCGAATCTTGTTCTTCCTTGTCCTTTCTTGCCGAAACTTCCAAACATCCATAAACCCATCAAGTCGACGTTGCTATCATTAACTTCGAAGGATTTTTGGACAACCCTTCATTGAATCACCTCCATGTGTGCATCAGAAAAGGGTGTCAATAAACCAAATCCTAGGGGAAAATCTTTTACTGTTTCAATTGATGCCTTCGAACGCGCAAGGAGCCTTCTTGGGAATCCAGATATAAGGAAACTATTTTACCTTATCTACTAAGATTCATGTCACTTGGAATCTAAAAAAATAATTATTTCTTTTTTTTGATGAAATGGACATGAAACTTTATTTATTATTTTTTCTGTAAAAATTTTTAAACTTCTAATTAAAATCTTGTACTAGTTACCAAATGTCATTATATTATATTACTTACTATATATCAATATTTATTGTTTTAATTTTTGTAAGAATCATGTATCATTATATTACAAACTTCATCTTAAAAATATTTGAAAATTTTGTGACACCATATAAAATTGTCAAATCATATAATTTAGAAGAGAAAAATAAAAAATATAAATCTATGTAATATTGATTAATTTTAAGTTTATAGTTTTATAAATTATAGAAATGATTTGACATTTTTGGTAGTTAAATTTATTTTTACACCTAGAATCATTGTCAATAATATTATATGATATTCAGCCACTAAATGATCAAGTCAAAGTTAGTGAATTTATAATTACAAAAAAGAGAGTGCTTTTGTTATTTAAGCTTTTGGTAATGATTAAAAAAATCGTTGCCAAAAGTCTTACTTTTCACAACAATTTTTATAGTAGTCGCCAAAGGCTCACCTTTTGACAATGAAAACAATAAACCAACACCAAAGGGTTAGCCTTTGGCGACAACTCTTAAAAAGTATCACCAATGGCGTGCATTTAACTATAATTTTGGAAAACATTGCGAAATGTTTAAACTTTGGCAACGTTTTTAAAAATCTTTGCCTAAAGCTATCTTTGAGCTACAATTTTGAAATCATTGTCAAAAAATATAGCTAAAGGTCAACTTTGTTATAGTGATTTCTGGCAAATTACAACCTCAAGAGATTATTCATAGACTTTCAACCAATCGCTGAATATAAGAAACTTGATATATCCTTATGGGGCCAAAACTTTGTTTTGGTTTGATAACTAGCTAAATTCTAATCCTCTTATCCAAAGAAATGAGATCATCTAGCTCAGAAATAGAATCCTTATAGACTTCAAAGTATCGTCACTCATTCAAAATAGTGACTGGTATGGAAACTTTAAAGGTTTTTCTACGTTGGTAATCCACTTACCTGAAATACCACTTGGGAATGGAGAAGATTGCATTATATGGTCTCCAAATCCGAATGGAAAGTTCACAAACCACTCTTGTTATAAGATATTTTTAGGCAATTTTGGAGAAATCCCTTGGCATGAACTCTTATGAAAATTGTCACTTAATCCTAAAGCTTTTATTCTTACATGTCTAGTGATTGAAAACTGAATAAGAACCAAATGTAGATGGTTTGACATAAATGACTTAACATGTGTATTATGCAAGGAAGCTGAAGAAGACAAAAATCACCTATTCTTTCTTTGCAAATTCTCTAAGCAATATGGAACTGAATATTACAATTGATAGCATTAAGAAATTGCTCATATGAATAAGAAGATACTTTGAATTGGTTTATTATTTTCACTAAATCAGGGAAGTAGAATGGGAATTTGCTAAAAAACAACTTTCATCACTACAATCTACCCCATCTGAAAGGAGAGGAACAACAAACCATAAACAAGAGTTGAAGTAGACAAGTACCAACGAGCAGAACAAATACTGAATTAGGTTAGAGCCGTCTTGAATTCTTGATTGCAATGAATATGCAAGACTCACTCTCCTACGAAATGAGGAATAGATGCAATCTATAACCCAAGTTCTAGCAACTGGTTTGCTTTGACATAAAACTAACATGATCATTGATGTAATTACAATCCTGTTGTAAGTTGATAGCTAAGCAGTAAAAAGATTTTCATTGTAACGTTGAACTAACTTTTGCTATGATTAGTACATTTTCATTCATTTTCCAAAAATATACATCGAGTATGAGCTTTTTTTTATATAAATATTAGCCAGATTTAGACTCATACCCATTATTATTATTATTATTATTATTATTATTATTATTATTATTATTATTATTATTATTATTATTATTATTATTAT
>JANZXR010000006.1:27202552-27215764 GCA_027575705.1 Erythroxylum echinodendron
TATTATTATTATTATTATTATTATTATTATTATTATTATTATTATTATTATTATTATTATTATTATTATTATATAATCCATAAAGTTTTAATGTGTATTAATGCGAGTGAATGAGCGAAGAATGAAGTTCAAAGTCAGCGAAATGCGAGGGACGCGAGCTTGAAGGCGCACGGCTTAAATTAATGTATCATTAAAGTTTAGACTTCCACGTCATCACATAGATTATTAGCCTGCCCCATGATTGGGAGGGGCTACTAACATTAGGTAGTGAAAAAATTAACCAAAAAAAGAAGAAGAAGAAGAAGAAGAGTAAGCTCCATTTGTTTATATTTGTATAAAATTGATTTATGGTGGCTAGAGCCAAACCACAAGCACCTGGTGTTTTGAGACAGTCCCTTGGATAGCAAAAATCATTAAGTACAAGCTACAGAATACCAATGGGAGATCGAGTACAAACCATAAAGTACTAAAGAGATTAATTAAAAAAGTCCTACAACTTTTTACCCCATGATAGTTCAATAACCAAACAACTTACTGTATTTTTGTGAATAAATGGAAAATGGATCACTTTCTCCTTTTTCCTGTGCATGGGTCGAACTGTTCATCTACCCAAGCAAGCACATGTCTTGAGAAGTCTCTGACAAATTTTCCACAGTGATAAAGCAACTGCTCCCACTTGCTAAAATGGTCTTGCTGCTTCTTCCATCATCTTCTTGACTCTGGTCAGCTTTTCTATCTCCCTAAGAGCCTGAAGACATAGGACGTAGGGAGAGGAAGTTCCATGATCACTCTACCAAACTATTTACATCAAAAGCATCAAGAACAACATAATCTCTCACTCGGGGAAAATTTTTCATCTTTTACCTCTAGTACCATGTCTTCTGTGGTTACAAGATCCATCCCTTCGTAGCCTAATTTGGCAGCTACGTCTGCAAAACAAGAAGTCACTAGAACAAATATAGAAATAAAATTATGTGGAACAAGCAGGATACTTTAGGATTTACTTTGCAGTGAAACAGTAGCATCGGCTGTAGCATATCCACCTCTCAGTTCTTCATACAAAGCAACTAGCTGGGTTAAAGCCTAGTTTTCATTAACCAAACTGTTTGTAATCAAGGTGGGAAATGCTGGAAGAACTTTTCTTGTTTGCTGTTGAAACTGTCTCTAAGAATAAATAACATTAAGCAGATTACATTCACAATTTGAGCAGGAAGGTAACCTCAGAATGGGAATCAGATTCATCATCTGGTAGGGTCAATTGAGTTTGGTCTTCTATCATCTCGCTGGCTACAATTTGTAATGGTACATCAATCCATAATGAGATTCCATGTCTAAGAAGTGCCCTAAATCCCAAGGAATCACAGATTAAAACCAAGAAATACTTGTCAACCTTACTAGAAACACACAACATCAATGGGGATCACACGCAAATTGGTCCAACTGAGGCTGAGGTTGAGGTCATACAAGTTAGTTGAACTCTGAACTGCACCATCTCCAGCACATACCACCAATCGACCCATGGATGATAACTGTTTCAACACTTCCGTCTGCAGCCAAATGCACTTCAAATAATGTTAACTCATTACCCATGGCATTTAAACGTATCGATATGTGTACACCGACAATGTGTTACTCTCAAGCAACTTTGAATAGAAAAACCAACTGTTAAAATATCTCAAACAGAAACAGGCCAATCAAATTAAATAGTCTCAAAGTCAAAACTGCAAAGCCACAAGAAAATGTACAACCAAATAACGATGGAAAACACAAAACAAAAAATGACACGTGATTGAACATGTTGCAACAGATTCACCTCCGAGGCTAGAAATCCCTCCTTATCAGACTCCCTGAAAGACTTGACAGCGGATTCACCACCAGCTGCTTCTTCTACCAAACTATCACTTTACAGTAAACATGCAATGACTTCAATTTTGACAAGTTAGAAAGTCCATGAAGCAATTGAGGGAGGAAGGAATATCTGCGTACCTGTCAAAATAATAGTAGCGCAAGCCGTCTGATAGAAGCTTGCCCATATTGGTTTTTATGGAACTCTTCATTCCTTGGGATTAGGGAATTTGTATTTGACAAAACAACCGGAATGATCAGACCCAAATTGGACAATTAGTCAAAAACAAACGAAGGGACTGACAATGCGTACCAACAAGGAATATGGAAGTCCCTTTGAGTACAGGGGATAAATCCGCGGCTCTCTTCTGCAAAAATAAAACCTGAAGCATAACAATCTCTTCGATTCTAAAGACTCACAGAACTCGCGCACATTGCTTGATGTGTGATCATATTATGCATAGACATACACCAGAAAGCCCAGAATCGCAAAAGAGAGAAGATGAATGTCACACCTTCAATTCAAGAAATTGATCAATTTTGGTTTCTGTCCACACAACACCAAAACGAATCGTCCATATAAGCAAAAAGAAAATAAAACGAAAACTCCATTAACTTTATCAGAAAACATGGATAATTCAAAAGAGAAGTCACCGGAAGTGGAAGTATGACTTGGAAGCGAGCAAGTAGCAGCGGTGATTACAGGTTTTGGGCAGACAGACAGGGCACGTGAAAAAATAGGAACGGAGTGAAGAGAAGGAGGAGTGTTGAATTTGGTGGAAATGGTTGATGGAATGGGTGGTGTGAGTGATCTTGCCGATGCCGTCGTTAACTCCATTAATAAACTTTGCTTATCTGGCTTAGCTTATCTGGTTTAGGCAATTTTTGGCTAAAGTCCTGCGACCAGGAATGAGATGAAGTGCAGAGGAGGGTGCTGCTTCCATTGGATTAGGCTCCTTACTGGGCTATCCAACCACACAGCCCATCCCATCTAAAGTAAAATTCACTTGCGCTTCAATTCAATAGTCAGTCACAAAAATCCCTTTAAATATGTTCTTTTAATTAAGAAGATTTCTGTTAAAACTGACACAAGTCGATGTTAACAACTCCATCAGAGAGAGACACGGTTAGATGATGATGTTGGAATTCTGTGATTTCTTTTAGAAATTCTTTCACCTTCTCGCCTTCTCTCCTTCTCTTCTTCATTCTCATCTCTAATTCATATCCCAATGTTACGTATAGCAGGAAATAGGAAAAAACTGTAACATACTTGTCATAAGAAGTAAGACAATATTATACAGCCTGAACGTCTAGCAGACAGGAATCTGGACTAGCGACACAAATGCACATGGACTCTACGATAGCCTGGGTCGCCACTAACATCACTTTTCCGTTTCATTGGAAAAAATTAATAATCAACTTGAAGGTATTCATTGGTGTAGGGTAAGAATGCAATGACTGCAAACACGATGTGCCCATCAAGTGCAACTGAAGTAGAAGAACCAATTTAGTCAAGAAACACGAAAGATTAGGGTTCAGCAATGTAGTTTTTCATAAATTTGTGTACGAATGCAAAGCTCTACCTTGATTGGTGATTCTTTGGGGAGGATAAACATGATCTGCAGGAAACTATAGTCCACTACAAATTAGCCCACACTAAAAATTACGGATGTGAAACTAATCAATTTGTTGTACTTCCTATTTACAACAAGATTTCGTATGATGATTACACCAAAGACTTGTGCAAAGCAGAACCTAAAATAATCACAGATTCCGCATCCACGAAAGTTATCAGCTTCCACCTGTATCAAGTACAAAAATTTTATGCTCAGCGCTGCAATTGAACTCTATAGTCACAGTTATCTCTAGCATTCTTGAAAATTCCAACACAACCTCAAAGATATTCATCATGGGCACAAGATATCTTCCTCTTTTTGATGAAGATTAGTTAGATCCTTCATGATTTCAACACTAAAAGACAGAAGAATTGAGTTGCATTTTAAAATATGGTAGCTATGCTAAACATGCATGTTAAAGATTCTTGAATGTATCAAATCATTTGTCAAGGTCCAATTGCCATCTGCTATAACTAAGGATGTGTTATAACTGTCAGGCCTTCAACTTCAGTAGTCAAAGGGTTAGGGAAAAAGAATGCAGATTATAAGTACAAAAATGTGAGACCTTTCTGTGTAATTTCGTCAGCCCCCTAGACAGACACTCTCAAGCCATTTCTATGAGTCCAGATACATAGAAACTGGAGGAAGATTAGTTAGAAAAAGAAAAATTGCAACTCAAAGTGAACCAATAATCACATTTTCCGCCTGTTCAGAATCTCAGTAAGCATTTAATGCATCCCATGAAACATAGAAAAAAATTCAAAATTTAATAACTTAAGCTCTTGGGATAAGTTTAATAATGGGAACAAATATAGTGTCGTATGAAATTTAAGTGAATAATGTTGCTTCCCTCATACTACCCACCTTGCCATATGACTTGAGGGGAGTTGGGAAGGTTATGAAACTTCAAGACAAAGGCCTTTGATGGGGAGGGAGATAGAATGAATGCAAATGATGTACTGTGTAACTAAGTGAAGATTATCACCATTTATACTTTTCCATGCTATCAACCCCATAAGTTGGAATAATGATATCGCTACAACTACCACCTCATCACCTTATCACTGAAACCACAGCAAAGGCCATTTTTTACACATAATGCCTGTTACTAGTCCACCAGTAAAACATTTATAGTTCCAGTGATGATAGCAAATCCACTATTGTTACACTGACATTACAAGAAACATACAAGAATGGGAAACGATAAGTAATTTTTTTTTCAAATATTATAGAAAGTGTTTAAGACGAACATTTTAAAATCAGACCACTGGTGTATTATCTCAGCCAAGATTCAATATTTCCACCAAATAGAGTACAAGGAAGATTCTTCCATCCTCTTTATTATTATTTATTAATATTATTACTATTTTTTATTATCATTATTACCGGTGTTCTTATCAGTGTTGATCATAGTATTGCTGTTTCTTAAGGACGATTGAACTAAAATTATTAGACCTCTACCATTTCCAGGTATAGCATTCTACTCCCATTCATTTCATACATAGTAGGGACAGTAGGGAATGATTGCTTGGCTTTTTATATTTCTCAGAAAAACAATAAATGAAAAGCCAGTTACCTCCAATTTGATCACAGTGATCAATAAATTCAGGATTGGTTGATGATGGCTTCATCTTGGCAAGGGAGATAGGCGTCAAAGGTGGAGATTCAACGTCCTCTGCCTTTCTTAAAGCTTTTGGGGACTCCAAAAGCTTAGAAGCATGTGTAGTCATCGTTCTCTCACTGCTTGATCGTACTGAAAAACTCTGAGAGACTAACAATCGTGGAGGGGGAAGACGAGATGCCAAGTTTGTTGTAGATGATGGAATCTTATTTGCTCTAAAAGGCTCAGGATTTCTAATCAAGGGAGCAGACTGAGAAATTGATGCCTTAGATTTTGTTGTTTTGGTAGCTAGATCTCCTGGTGGCCTAGGAAGCTCATGAAGCTCTCTTGTCCTCGGAGAAGAAGCAAAGGGAGGAGAAGTACTTGGGGATGCTTCTGGAGGTGCAGTAGGCTGAGAAACTGGGTTACAAGAAAAAATTCCAGAAATATGTTTGAAATGTTCACTCGAGGGAATGGGACCACTGGCAGATAAAGCAGGCTTTGTTATATATGCTTTACCAATTCTTGGACCAGGAAACGAGTGTTGCTTCTTTTTTTTACTGTCAGATGTATTACATGCATCAAGTTGAGAAACAAGAACCCCCTCATGTAATGGAGTAGGTATTTGGGTTGAGCCACAGCAGCTATTGCTCTCTCTTTCCGCTGCCGGTGTCTTAAATACCACAAACCCTGCTAGATGGCTATCACTAGAATCCTTTTCATGCTTTTTCTGTTCCAAAGGTCAAGAATGCCAGCAACTATGTCTGCTTCCACTTAGGTCCGTTAGCCTTGTGAGGGAGAACGAATTACTTGGTCTTGACGATGGAGTAATTCTAGCATCAATAGGTGTTGGAAGCGCATATGTGTTGGATTTCCATGGTGCGGATTCCTGCATCTGTCTAAATCTTTCAGCCAAGTTGGGCTTTCTATCAGGAATAATTGGGGCAGAATGACTACCGCCTTTAGGTTCCCTATCTGAGAACAGGAGACTGTTTTCATTTTTCTCTGGATTTGACTGCAAAAAGATGCAGAATTTCAACTTGAAGTAACTGAACTTCTGGGTGACAAGTACAGAATCATCAGAGCAAGTAATTGGAAACAAATTTGTCAACCTAATAATGATCATCTACACTGAAACCTCACATGAAAGGTGTTTCAGTGGCATCTCTAAGAATCAGCAGAATGTTAAACATATAAATCAGTATTGTCCTAGATTGATAGAAATAAGCACAAAAAACATTCACACACCAGCAGAAGGCAATGCAAGAATCTACCTCCAAACTTTCTGATGTTGAAGTTTGAGGAAAAGAAACATCCACTTCATCCACCTGGATATTAGAGATGGATGTTTATTAGCACAAATGACAGCCAAACAATTATAATTGTCCTACTAAGTGTACTTTGCTATTTTAGGTTTCTAGATAAGTTACAAATAAGAACATGCCAAGAAAGTCATTTTGATTATCCCCATTAAACACATTCTTTTGTGTCCTGATCAATGTTCTTTAGTCAAAAGGTTAAAATGCAGCCAAACAGTTGCATTGAGGCAATTCTTCAAGACAATCCAAAGTAAACTACTCAATCATCATGGAGCTTAATCTATGACTCAAAGGTTCTGGAAGCAATCTTAATGTTCGTCATAACTAATAAAATAAAGCATGAACTGATATATCCTCTTTACCTCATAATGAATATGCATAAAAATCAATAACTTAAAACAGAAACCTTCCAGAAGAAACAAAGAAATCTTTTTTCAGACAGCTGTCCATACTTGGAAACAGAAGGTCGTTGTAACTGCACGCTCATTCTACACCATTAATTAAACACATATCACATATAACAAAGCAAATGCTTAGTAAAACCAACGCATATATGTCAATTTTGATAAAATGAACAACATTTAACAGAGAAATTTCGTAAAGCATAATGTATTTTAAAGAAATGGAATTTGATTATTCCCCATGCAAATTTAGCACAGTACATAGCACATGGTAAGCCAATTGTTCAATTCTTCTAAACCTAAAAAATTTTCTTACACCATTTCATCCTCACCTCCATTGAATCCCTTGACATGGAAATAACATCATGGTTCAATTTATTTTGTCTATAATGAAAACTCAAATCCTTGCTTTCATTTGCATCATATTCAGTACCACTCTTATCTTCACCATCATTGGCAAGTCCGCTGAACTGGTATTCAATATGTTGCTGTTCTGTAACTAGTTTTACTTGAGGCTCTACAGCCTCAAGTGATCTGAGTCCCTTTCGGAAGAAATTCAACTACATTTAAAGTTGGAAAAAAGGCATATAACCATCAAATAAGTGAAAGAATTATAGTTCTGTGCAGTAATATTATAAAATATATGAAAAGGAAACCTGAGCAGCATGGTGTCGTGCAGCCTGTGTTAGGAGACTTCTCAACTGTCCTTGCTTCAGAGATTTCATCCGGAAAATGCACATGGTTGCCTCTTCATCAAACTCATTGTAAGCAGTTTGCAGCTGTTCCTGTGTAAAAGATTCACCTTTCCCATTCTTTGACCTACCTTTTTCTTTCTGTTGTGCCAGCATGTACTCATATATGCTTCTGAAAACCATTTAATTAATCAGAAGAAATTTACCACCAAGAAATCAAAGAAAAAACAAAAGGTGTACCTTTTCCCATCACATTGCCGTTTCATATCCTGCAGCAAAGAGCAAGTTGAAAATAAGCAAAATCAGAGACATTAGTAAAGCGATATAATAATAAAGCAAATAGTTGAAAATATAAGTGCCAGCATGAGGGAGCACGTTGCTGCAACTAGGAAGAAGCTCCTGGGAATGGGGTTCATGTATGCATCTAGGAATGTACTGTTGAATGGCCAATCATGATAAGCTCATTTTCCATTCCTTAAACACACAGGGATAAAAGCATGATACTGCTAGTTTCTGGAGTTTTCCAACAAACTTTTATTGTTTAATGAGTAATGCCAGTGATGAAAAGTAGGACTAGATCTTTTTTCCAGAAAAACAACATGGGATGATAAATTTGCTCGAAAGTTATGGGCAGGTTGTGTGAATATACAAACTATTACAAATAGAAATACATAATACAAAACAAACTTCTGCTGAACAAAACAGCAGCCTCATTATTTCTTAAACTTTATTCAAGAAGATATTTCTAGTTCCTAATTTTCTGTTTATTGTTGCACAAACAAACCAATACCATGTCGTCTATATAGAGTGATTAGATCTTTCTTTATATCAGAGCTACTCTATACTAGATTACTTTAAGCCTAGATCTTTCTCTACTTTAAACATATCAAGCTTAACGGTACAATCATGATTATTTCACTATGACATTAACAATCAGAATAAAGGGAAGATTTGAATGGTGCCAGACAGCTAGGTATTTTGTTGCATTACCACTATAATAAAGGAGATTTGGGCAAGATAGCAACAATAGAGGTAGATAAACAAACCTCCAGTGTCCTGAGTTCACTGAGAAGAGATTCTGATGGATTTGTTATTGTGAGGAATACATGAGACCGCTGAAGTACAATTAGCAGAAGATTAAAAACAGGTTATTTAGAGGCACCGTCAATCATATTAAATATTAGCCATAAATGAGAACGGAACAAGACGCCCTTACATAAGTATCAACAATTTTCTGAAGTTCAAGTTGCAAATTCCCCAGAAACAACAAAATTTTGCCTGCAGACAATTTTAGTACAATCACAACAGATCATACTTGTAGGGTCAAAAGTATGGGAACTTTGTAATCATGATGCATATTTGACCGCAGAAACATGGACTTAACAGTTCCTGCCGTCTCTTTCTCTCTTTTTATTTATTTTTATTTTGCCTTCTCATCATTTTTGGTGGCCCAGAAGGAAATCAAAGAGAATATGATCTTTACATATTGCTAGATATAATTCTGTAAAAAGATCAATCCTCTAAAAATCCATGAAGTTGGAATGCATCCATCAGACTGCAAGGAAAGATGAGTAAAGTTTCAGTCGGAGCACTCAGAAGGTGAACATACAAGCTGAAGCACATTCTCACTGGAAAATTTCATACTCGTCTCCCTCTGCTAAGTGACATCCGGGTACACTATTGAAATTAAAATACAGATTTACCACTTCTGGTCACATATTTTAAAGGATAGAAGATACAAACTTCTCTTGTAATTTACTTATTTAAACAACCCCTAATGGTCTAAAATTAACCCAAAATAAAACTTTGTAGCATTAAAATAATTAAAAAAACCTTTTACTGGGTTCCTTTCGTGCTCTTTTAATACAATTTGTTATAGGTAAGAGCAGTCATTGAACCTGTCACGTATTTAGCAATCACAGCAGTCGTTCAAGCTGTCTCGTATTTAACAATCAGTCACATAACACTCTATGTTAAAATAATTTGATAGAAACTTCGTAAAAGGTTTCGCTTTAGTGTTTATAATATCACAAGGTAATTTTTAATTAATTTTAAACAATAAAAGTATTCTTAAAATACGTGAAACCACAGGGCAGTCTACTTCTTTTCCCCTAATCTCAAATAAGGAAGATGTCTTATTCTTTACACTACAATGCACCTATCTTCATGTGTCAACAAGATATTAACTTAAAAGAGAGATAATAGTATAATACTACAGTCTAGTTTTACGGACAAGTTACACTTGAATGAAGAAAGTCCATAGATGAGTGCCAATGTAAGTCTTAGAGAGGACAAACACAGTTATTTTTCAAGTATATTAATAAAATAGGTAGACAATTCGCTTACCAGTTTCGTTATTTTCGTGCAATGCAGTTTTCTTCAAGAGAAAAGAACCCATTTCCTGCAGGGATTCTGAGAATTCTGGAAAGAAACAAATTGATAATCAACCGCTCCAAGCTTTAAGAATTTGGAAAAAAATATCATACAATCACGTTCAATAAACATCTGACTATTTACCATATGCACTGTTTGCTGTTGCTGCTGCCGCCGAAAGCAAGCTATCGTAGCAATCTCTCATGTCCTGCATGTCCTGCGACAACAGACAGAAATCCACAAAATAAAAGAAACTTCGTTTTTGAATTAGTAACCCATTAACTGATAAGCGAAAGAGAAAAGAGAGAAGAGTGTACCTGGGAAGCTTGAGCGAGTTCATCCAACATAGCAGAAGGTAAAGTGTCTCTTTTGTCCTTAGCATCATTCTTCTGAAGCTTAAACCCTCTAAGCTTACCCAGTGATGATTTCATTTCTCTCACCAACTCTGACAAGTGAAGGGGCAAGTGAAACTGCGGTGTATTGAAGCAAGGGGCGACCGGAGGAAGACGAAGATGTTAAAATAATTTTGGACAAACTATTTCTATCCTTCCTTCCTTCCTTCGTGCGAAAAGTGCAAGTACGGTCTATTGGGATCTGACACGTGTTAAAGGCCTGATAATTTGGATGGTTGACGTGGCAGATAAATGTGGTGATGCGTCAAGTGACTACACGTCAGCAATAACTTTGGTCAAAGTCAGAGATAGCTGACAAGGGCAAAGAAGAAAAAAGATATTCGAATTAGTACACTTTGACCGCACTATTGGTGTTACGATTTTTTTCCGGTCTTTTGTTTTTTATATTCAAATAATTGTTTATTGTTTATGAAGAATTGCATTTGGCATTTTATATTATACTTTAATTCTTCAATATTTTATTTAATAATTAATTGAAATTCTTTTTTGATAAATATATCTAGAAATATAATTAACAATGTAAACAAGTTCTGCTCAAAGTTCCCGTTGTCGGCTCCATATTGTTTCGATGGTTTTCCGCATTTGCCCTTTCTTTTCGCTCTAATCACCAGTGTTGAAAATACTAAACCCATTTTGGACCGACACATTAATTAATTGTTATAACATTTTTTGGTAACTAATTAGGTTTCATAAGCAGTGCAAAATTGACCAGCTACTATATAGATGCGCCACATAAACCCATAGTCCAGTTAACAACCAATTGTTTTGATAAAAAATTGTGGGCATGATACTTTTTAAGGCCATAATGTGTGAACAAAATTTGCGAATCACCAAGTATGTACACATAATTTTTTAATTCATACCTTTACAAGTCATTTTATATATAAATTATTAATACTAATCAGTTAATTTTGTCAAACATCTTTAATAAACAGTTGATATTATCAACTAGTCAAATCAATTGATATAACTTGCTGTCAACTAACAGCTAATGTATTTTATTGATTCCCAAAGTGGCCATAGACTATTGATCTTACTCCTCTTAATTGGTGCATCATGGACATTAGATGGGAGGATAGTTACATAATTTTAATTAGCTTCTTTAATTTTTTTCCGAACTAATTCCCCCTACTTTTCTTTTTACTTTATTCTATGTTTGGTATACTAATTATAAAGACAATAAAATCTCCATCCTAAATAAACGTATTCATAAGCTTCTTTAAAAAAATTGAAACCATAGTTGATATCATTGGCATTCAATAAAATCTTTAGTACATATAATAAGTTATCAGTTATACATTTCAAAAGAATACTTAATAAATTAATAATTCAAATTAAACGAACCAAGAATACAGAATAAATAATGACTCTCTGAAGAAATTATAAATATCAAGCTTATAAGCATTTAACCAAATCAAAGGCTACTTGGTAACTCTAATATGAAAATTTTATGTAACTCTAATATGAAATTTTCATTAACTAATAATTCCACTAAATTGTAAGTAATTCATTGTAACTAAGTTTGTGAAAATATCCATGGGAGTATAATTCTTTCTTTATATATTTACAAATTATAGGAGGGTATCTTACTCAATGTTACGAATAACGTACTAATACTAGTATGGAATTTAATTTTAGTATAGTACTATATCGTTATCGGTCAATAATAGGTACTGTTTAACTTTTAAAATTTATAAAATACTCTCTAAATTTTTTAAATTGCAAAATAGTCGTTAAATATATTGTACTGTATAATTTATAATTTTATTTCAACCTTAACTTAAAAGTCATAATGATATAAATTTAAAATAATAACAGTTTATTTATTTGTATTAATATTATTTTTACATGTAAATAATAACTACAATTAATATGAAAAAAAGATCATTTTAATCATCATGCAAATATAAAATTAAAAACAATACAAAGTTTTTAAAATATTACAATTTAATCATATAATAAATAATAATTACATGAAGTCATCAAATAGAAAGAATAATTTTTGACAGATATATTATTAACAATAGCTCGATATTGGAGTTTAATGGTTTGAGTTTCATTATTGGATAAAAGTTTCTCACATACTCAATAAGTGAAATTGGACTTAAGATCTAACACTAATTATTCAAATTATTTAATTTTATAACTTAATTTACATAATAAATAAGTTGGATAATTTATATATGTTTAGTCAATATAATTTCAAAAATAAATAAAAAAGAAATTACCTTAACTTTTGTGCATAAACTTTATTAATCTAATTGATTGGCAACATCTATCATATTTGACCGCTTTATGTTTACATGCTGTATAATAATCCTTTACGGTTGGGTTAACAAGTTTACCATTCGATATTACTTAATATAATTTTGAACAACTCTAATTGTAAGCATTCTATTTTTGATACATTTTGACTGGTGATAAAAATTTGGAGAATACTTACTACTCATTCAAAATAAATTTTGATTAGTGTTTGGTACTAGATTAATTTTTGATTCAAAATATATTATTGGCAATGTTGTGAATACCATATCGAGTTTGGTACTAGATTGGGTTCTAGTAAGGTACTGTAACGGTACTGATCAATATTGAGTACCGTTTCGGGTAAATTTTTAAATTTATGAAATTGTCCTTAAATTTTTTTAAAAAAATGAAAAATAGTCTACTGTCATATTACACAGTTGTACTATATATTTTTAACACTGTCTCCAAAAATTAAAATAATAAATAATAATCATAATTAATATGAAATAATAATAATTTTAAGATATTCCACATATAAATAATAATCACAATTTATATGAAAAAAGATAATCATTATCATATAAATATAAAATTAAGAATAATATAAAGTATTTAAAATATTACAATTACAATTTTATTATATAATAAATAATAATTACATCAAAACATCCAATAAAAAGAATAATAAATATCCTTAACTCTCAAATTA
>JANZXR010000006.1:27215864-27241139 GCA_027575705.1 Erythroxylum echinodendron
TTGTGGTTTACAATTAATGCTTTATTGTTCAAATTAATGTGATGCCATGTGGAGTGATTATAGTAATCGCACGTAGCACTCCCTTATCATAAGATATGTACCGGAATGACCTGCGGACGTCCCGGTGCGTACCCTACGGTAAGGGGGTGTTACAAATTTACTGTACACAAAGTTTTCTTTGACTCTGATTAATAAAAAAATGACCTTCAATCAATGTAAAGTTTTAGTATGTTAATCCTAGGACTTACCTCTTAATATCTAATCATAAATTTTTGTTTTAATCTCTCTAAATTGGTAACCTATATTAACTCTTCTTGTATACAAAATTTATGTTTGTAACTCCTTTGGGTGATGATTGTTAGCCAAAGTTCATCCTTGATTACTATATTTGACTCTAGTTAAGCTTGGGAGGAATAATTTATGATACAAAAAGTTTTCTTTGACTCTAATCAATGACCGAACGACCTTCGATCAACGTAAAATTTTACTATGTTATTCTTGGGACTTACCTTTTCAAATCTAATAATCAAAATTTTGTTTTAGTATCCCTAAATCAGTAATCTCTATCAAACCCTCCTAGTATACAAAATTTACATTTGTCATTCTTTTGGGTGATGATTGTTTTTCAATGTTCATCCTTAATGATTGTATTTGACTTTAGTTAAGCTTAGGAGGAATAATTTACTATACCTATTTATTTCTTATTAATTTGTGAAATTTTTAGTGTCATTTGTAAACGGTCTCCTAGTTTTTTTCCCTACTGAGATTTTTACATAAATAATTGTATCTCCTTGTGTTGTGGCCTTATTTTCTTTCACTTATTATTACTTGATTTTTTGTTGTTATTGATTATCCGTTTGACAACACAACTTATGAAAATATTATAGTTATTTATTGCTTGTTATTATGTCTAATTATTACTTATATATTTTCTGGTTCATTTTTCAACATGAAATGACAAAAAATAAAAATAAATTTTATTTCTTCCCATTGAGTGGTTCAATTGGTAATGAAAGTTTTACCAAGAAACTCTTAATTTAAGAGTTTTAGCAATGTTATGAATACCATACCAATACTGGTACTGAATTTGGTTATGGTAAAGTACGTTTAGCAATGCTATGAACACCGTACCAATATTGGTACTAGATTTGGTTATGGTACATTACTGTACAGTTATCGATTAATACCGGGTATCGTTTCAATAAATTTTAAATTTATAAAATAGTTCCTGAATTTTTTTAAAATTGCCAACTAGTCCTTAAATATATTGCAATGTATAATTATAATTTTATATCAACCCTGTCTCAAAGATAATAATAATAGACATTTAAAATAACAACAATTTATTTATGCTTATTAATATTACTTTTCACATATAAATAATAATCACAATTAATATGAAAAAAGATCATTTAATCATCATGCAAATATAAAATTTAAAACAATACAAAACATTTAAAAGATTATAATTTAATCATATAATAAATAATAATTACATCAAAATTTCAAAAAAAAAGAATAATTTTTGATAGATATGTTGCTAATAATAGCTCAATATTGGATTTTAACGATTTGGGTTTCATTATTGGATAAAAGTTTGTCATATACTCGATAGTTGGAATAGGACATAAGATGTAAAACTAATTATTCAAATTATTTATTAAAATCCAAATTATTTATTTATGTGACTTAACTTACGGAATAAATAAGTTGGTTAATTTATATGTTTAGTCAATATAAGTTCAAAAATAAAGAAAAAAAGAAATTACCTTAATTTTTGTGTATAAACTTTATTAATCTAATTGATTTGTAACGCCAATCATATTTGATTGCTTTATTTTTGCATGTTGTATGATAATTTTTTAGTGTTCTGTTATTAAGTTTAACATTCGATATTATCTACTGTAATTTTGAATAACTTTGATACATTTAAACCGAAAATAAAAATTTAGAGAATACTTAGTAATCATTCAAAATAATTTTGAATTAATATTTATTTAAAATAAATCAAAGTCACTATATATTATTGGGTAAATTATAATTTCAATTTAAAACCTTATCTAATTTTATAATACTAGATAAAATTATAAACTATATCAATCAAATATTTAAAGTTTCAATTTATTGCAAATATATTTATTCTTTTATTATTAATGTCCTAACAAAAATGTCCATTATATAAGGAAAATATCAAATTAGTTATGCTAGTACTCTTCTAAAATAAGTTTAAGCTATAAAATCATTTCATTTCAATATCACAAACTCTTAACACTAATAATGATACTGTCATAAAACTAATTTTGACTAAAAGTTATGCTTTATCCATATTTTAAATCACTCCAATGAGGGCAACACTTTCTAATACTTAGCTAATTTGTCTTTAATATACTTATAATTAGCTAATTTGTCTTTAACATACTTATAATACTTTTACCCTTTAAGAAACTATATTTTTGTTATCAATAGAATTTCAATTATAACATTATTACTTACTAAAATTTGTTTTATTTTCTTTTTTGTTCATTTAAAAATGCAAAAGGCTTTATTAACGTTATTGGAGGTGGATAATTTTAGGATAACTTACATTTTAAATTCAAATTTTTGTCAATTTTATAATATTCACTAAAAGTATAAAAATATCCATAACCTTATTGACATGAATTATCATATAAATGGGCTCATTTATGATAAGTTATTAATTTACATATCAATTTGGGATATTTTTGGAGCATATCGGATGGAAATTGTTATGATTATGGTGTTTTTATATTGTTTTGAGGTTAGGAAAGAAGCTAAAATTGGCCAAATTAGAGGACAAAATGACAGCAAGCAACAGCTAGACAGAAGAAGAATAAAACGACAGTACATAGTAGAAATAAAAGCACAAAACCCATAGTCCATCAGCAATGAGTAAAAAATGTGCAGCATAGGTGAAACGACACAGCCAGAATACAAAGCATAAGCCAAGAGGCATAAAATGCAAGCAGAAGAGGAGAAAAAGCATCAGCCAGAAAAATAAACGGGAGCCAAAATGCAAAGACTACAACCGTTTTTAACATAGAAGGTTTTGTTTTTGAAAATAAATAAGACGTGTCTTTTGGGGGGAGATATACGTGGGTGAGTCTTCAGTCTAGATTTTTTTGGTTATCCCACATTGGGTTTCTTCTCCCAACTTCTTCCATAAGAAATATTATTTTTTAATAATATTTATGTGTTCTTACTTCTCAATGTCTTGTAACTAAATTGTTATTTCCAGTGAAAGGAGCATTGAAGCATTAATTTCATGGAATTGTGAGATCTAATTATTTATATCTGTCTTATATATACATGAGCATTTATTTATTCTTTGTATTTAATGTTTATGATTATTTTAGGGTTTATTAAATAAAAGGCCTATATTTGATAATCCAAGAATAGTTGACAACTAATTAGAACTTCACATCCGTAATTGTGTGTTTGGACTAATAAAGTGGCAATCGACATAATTTTATAGCCTCGCAAAGTGGTCCAATCTGTGTCATAGGAATTAATGATCTAATCTAAATGAACCAGGTTATGTGTTTGTTGGTTAGAACTGGGCCTCTCAAGATCTTAATGTTGTCGGAACATTAAATCTTACTGGGCAATTTCTGGGGGTTATCTTTCGATCAGAGAAGTAATTAGGTGTCCCATCATTACTGAAAAATAAAGGAGAGTTTAGTTATTTACAGTGTTTGTCGACAACTAGAACCAGTTTATTTATGAATATATAAGTTAATTTTTACATTGATGATAAATTAACGAAATTAAGGTGAAAATACATCATTTGATCATAAGCTTTCTCCCTTATTGAGTTTTTTAAATTTATGTATAGTACTTTATGGAATTTTATTACATATAAAACTACTGGAATAGCACTAAATTTTTTTTTAGATAATGAGCTACGAATTAAAAATACTACTGAATTTTTAAATGCTGTAGAACCTGTAAAAGCTTTTCAAGCAATAACAAATGAAATTTATAAAGAATTTATTAGAAAAGATATAACATCTTATAAACAAGAAATAGAAAATGAAGAAAGAAAAAATGCCCTCTGGCATTTAAACAATATGCGAATTTGTGATATTTGTCATTTAGAAAACTACATTGGTGATATTTATCAACAAGAATCAAGATTACCATTAATTTTAGGAAATAATTTTCTTAAATTATATAATCCCTCTTGTCAATATTTACATTATGTAACATTAAAAACTCCTATTATCAAATCTCTAAATCAAAATTCAATAATATTAAAAATACCAATCTATCATAATACATACTATTAGACCTTCAAACAAACAACAGAAAAACTAAATTATCTACAATTCTATCTTCTCAAAACTATTTCCTTACAAACTGAAATTAAAACATTAATAGAATCTATTTGTAGTGAAAATCCATTAGATCGTATCAAAAATACCAATAAACAGTTAATTGAAAAAAATTAAAAGATCCTACACAGGAAATAAATATTCGAAATAATATCTGTTATACTCCTAAAGATGTACAAGAATTTATAACTGAATGTCAAGAATTATTACAAAAACAGTTAATTTCACCTAGTATAAGTAAACATTCTGCCCCAATTTTTATGTAGATAATCATTCAGAACAAAAATGAGGTAAAAGACGAATGGTTATTAACTATAAAAAATTAAATGAAGTAACTGAAGGAGATGCATATAAATTACCACGTAAAGATTATATTTTAAATAAGTTAAAAGGACATCAATGGTTTACTACTTTAGATGCAAAATCAGGGTATTGGCAATTACGATTACATGAAAATACAAAACCATTAACAGCTTTTACATGTCCACCATAAAAACATTATCAATGGAATGTATTACCCTTTGAATTAAAACAAGCCCCTTACATATATCAACGATTTATGGATAATAATCTAGACGGATTAGAAACATTTACCTTAGTATATACAGATGATATTATTATTTTCTCTAATAAGGATAAAGAAGATCATTTACACAAAGTCAAATCTATTCTACAAAGATGTCAACAGAAAGAATTAATTTAAGTAAAAAGAATATTAGACTAGCACAACAAAACATTGAATATTTAGGAATCCAAAATTCAAAAGGATTTCTTCAATTACAACCTAATATTTTAAAAAGAATACAAACTTTCCCTGATATATGTAAAAATGTAACTGAAATTTAAAAATTGTTAGGCTTATTAAATTATATATCTGATTAATTAAGGATTTCTTAAAGATTTAGCAAAAGAACGAAAACAAATACAATTAAAATGTAGTACAAAAACACAATGGTCTTTGACACAGGAGGATACAAAAAATGTTCAACGTTTAAAGATACTTTACAGTAATTTACTAGTTTTATATAATTATGATTTGAAGGATACACTATTGGTTCAAATTGATACCAACATGGATACATGGGCAGGGTGCCTTTTGGCAAAACCATCCACTCAAAAGAGGTATTTATTATGTAAGTATAGAAATGACATTTTCAATACTGCCGAACTCAAGTACCCAATTCATGAAAAGGAAACACTTGCATGCATTAAGACATTAGAAAAATGGAAAGTAGATTTACTACCAGTTGAATTTTACATTCATACTGATTCTAGGTATTTATGCAATTTTACAAAATATCAAATAAATCAAGGTCGATTGATTCAATGGCAATTAGAACTACATCAATATTCACTTTAGATAAATTATATATCATCTGCTTCTAACAGTCTTTCAGACATATTGAACAGAGAATGGAAGTAGCTATAGCTAGCTAGAAGGATTCATTAAATAAAAAGGAAGCAGAATTGTTGGAGTTACAACATCAAGTAAGCATTGTTACAATGGATATAAATTAACTTCGTTCTACTATTCAGTTATTAGAAAAACAACTACCTCCCACTACTCAACCTATTCAGCTGATTACTCCTCCAACATTTGTATAGACATCCAGCCCCATCTAACCAAATCCTTCCATTACCCAGTCTGAACCAGTTATAGCCCAAAAGTAAGCCGATCACAAAGAAAATAAAACCTATGCCATTTATAATGGACTTGTGGCCGGTCTATATGATGTATGGCATAAAGCCTCTTCACACATCACAGGCAAACCATCCATTATTCATAAAGCCTATCCCACTAGAACTGAAGCCGAAAAGGCCTTTAAGGAATTACAAAACCCAATTCTTAAGCCACAATATAAACAAGTCCTGGAAAAACCGTCTGTTGAAACTAAAATGAAATCGTTAGGAAAGCCCATCAATATGGAAGAATTAATTCTATTCCCACTCTGGCGGTCAAGGATGAAATGAAAAAGATCACTCTAGATATGTTTTACGAATGCTTTCAAGCATTACATGAGTGGATAGATGCACAAAAAACAATTCCAGTCATACCAATAAAATCGAGGCAGATATGACCCCAAAGCAATTATCTTACCCGAAGCAGATCCATTAACTACCTACCTATTTTTTCAAAGTGGACTTATTGACACTATCTATCTCTCTAATTTACACAGTCTAGCTGACTTCCCTGCTGGTTTTATTCCAGCAGTAAAAAACTACAAAGATAGAGAAATCTTTCTCAAAGTATTTAGTACCTATCCTATCTTCTTAAAAACTGAAAATATTCAGGAATCTACTTTACATATTCCCAAAATTGCTTATATCCAAATTGGAATTAGCAATGGTTTATATCCACCATTTGATGAACCACCTAGACATGAGATTTGATGGGATCTTATTAATCATTTTAATCTTTATAGTATCGAAGGAGTCAATAATCAATGTTTAAAACTCAATAAGGAATCACTCATCAAGCTTAATTATAGAGGATCTAATCTACTGATGACTTCAAATTATCGACAACTAATAGCAACGGAGTCTCTGCAATTAATCAAACAGATCAAAGCAAAGTTTTCTCATACAGCAGGCATCTTTGAAGAATTATCACTTGATTGGAAAAATTCAATTTGTCAGCAGTTACATAATTACCCAACACATAAGTGTGCATTATACCCCTCTACCTCAGCACCTCCTGGAGACGACAGAAACAATACAGATGAAGTAATTATTAAAGAGTAGAATCACTAAAGTATATAGCTTTACTTTTGGCAGTATGTAATTATTAGTTTAGTAGGTGACCGACAATGACAAATGGCCAACCACCTTTTATCTTTTACTTTAAGCTTTTCGCTTTCTTCTTCTTTACTTTATTCTTTTCTTGTCAAATGTCTAGTATTTATGAAATCTTACAAGTATTATTCTTTACATTCAGACTGATTCCAAGTATTTATACAATTTTACAAAATATCAAATAAAAAAAATTATAATCAAGGTCGATTGATTTGATGGAAATTAGAACTAAATCAATATTCATTTCAGATAAATTATATAATCGATTTGACCATTCTAATGATAATTTTTTAGGTGATATAACGCAATCGAGATCTAAAATTCCATCGAGACATAAGGTAATATGTTTTGGGCTATATTCAGAAGGAAACTTTCTTATTTTATTATCTTTTCTATAGTATCCAAATTTATTTAATTCGTCATTTTCTATTGGTTTTTTAGTCCATTGATATTTATCTTTTTATTCTCGCTTACATTTTTCTCCACTTTGACTAGATTTTGGTTGATCTTCATTCTTTTGTTGTTGATCAACATATAATTCTTGATCTGATTCATAGCCATAAATAATTTCATCTTGATTTGTAATAGGATTAGTAATTTCTTTAGAACTGAGAGTTAATGTATATACCAACTGTGTAATTTCTTCTAATTGATTTTGAATATCTTTTTCTATATTCTCCATGGTTTAATTAATGTTGTTACTTTCGTTTTGTCACTAGGCTTTGATACCACTTGCAAATAGTTATTCAAAAATTACCTTATCCTATAAATAAAATGGTTGAAGAACTATTTCTTATTAAACAAACTGGAAATTTAGTAGCTTATAATCTAGGAGGAGCAATATCAATAACAAAGGAGGTATTAGCTCAAAAATGTCTTAAAGCAAAATTGCACATAAAATTACGTCATAAAGATATTCAATTACATTGTTCTAAATATTCTGAAGTACCTCAACAGTACGGCTGTGAATCAACATACAGAAAACTAAAAACAAAACAAACATATTGGAAAAAATATACAAAATGGAAACTTTACCCCAAATGGAAAAAGAATCCTAAAAAATTCCCTTCACAATGATTTTTTTAGATGCAAAATAAAAAATAGTGTAGATGTTGGCTATGTAAGGAAGAAGGACATTATGCAAACAAATGTCCAAAATGAATTCAGAATCAATTTAAAGAAAAAATTAATTTTCTTAATCTTACAAATCAATCAAAATTAAAACCTATTGAATCTGATTATGCAACAGACTCAACAATTCCTTCACTCTATGATTATGAATCATAAAATTCAGAATCAAGTACTGAATTCGAATACAAGTTATATTCAAGTGATTATTTAGAATAAAAAAGTAAATGCATATACAGATACAGGAGCAACAATATGTATCGTTACAAAAACTTTACTTAATAATTGGAAAAAATTAAACAAACCTCTTCAAATAAAAATCGCTGATGGAAGTATAAAATCTATCTGGTTTGTTAGTTACTATAATATTTAGAAAGATCAATACCTATCACCGATCCCAAATTAATTAATCAAACTGAACAAAAATAAGAAGATCAAAATATAGGTAAAGACATTAGCTCTATTAAATTACAACTTCAGGAATTATCTACCCATGTACCCATGTCAAAAATATGTTATGAAATATTAATACAAAAACAATCAGTACTTATAAATATTATACAAAGAATAGAAAGTAATCAAAAAATAATAAATGAACAAATACAACAATAGTTAGCGCAAATAGCACAACTCTAACAACAATTACTCAAATTCAAATTCGATCCCCAATACAAGTGGTATCAGAGCTTGGTTGCCTTCCACATCATCGAGAGTTCGAATACCAGCATAAACGAACTGGGAATGCTTGTGATTATGGGCTCACTTGCGAGGTGTGAAGGGGTTCTATAAAGGGTTTGGTAATGCCCTACCTTTAACTTTAGTTTTAGGTAGAAAAGTGGTATCAGAGCCTAGTGACAAAAAGAAAGTAACAACATTAATTAAAACATGGGAATATAGAAAAAGATATTCAAACTCAATTAGAAGAAATTACACAGGTAGTAAATACATTAACTTTCAATTCTAAAGAAATTACTACTCCTATTACAAATCAAGATGAAATTATATATGGCTATGAAACAGATCAAGAATTACATGTCAATCAACAATAAAAGAATGAAGATAAACCAGAATCTAGTCAAAGTGGGGAAAAACATAAGCAAGAACAAAAAGATAAATATCAATGGACTTAAAAACTAATAGAAAATGACGAATTAAATAAATTTGGATACTATAGAAAAATAATAAAATAAGAAAGTTTCCTTCTGAATATACCCCAAAACATATTACCTTAGCAATGGTTTATACCTACTAATTGATGAACCACCTAGATATGAGATCTTATGGGATCTTATTAATCTTTTTAATCTTTATTGTATTGTAGGAGTCTACAATCAATGTTTAAAACTTAACAAGGAATCACTCATCAAGCTTAATTATAGAGGATCTAATATACTGATGACTCAAATTATCGACAACCAATAGAAATGAAGTCTTTACAAATAATCAAACAGACCGAAGCACAGTTTTCTCATACAGCAGGCATCTTTAAATAATTATCACTTGATTGAAAAATTCAATTTGCCAGCAATTACATAATTACCCAACACATAAGTGTGCATTATGCCCCTCTACCTCAGCACCTCCTAAAGATGACAATAGCAGTATAGATGAAGTAATTATTGAAGAGTAGAATCACTAAAGCATACAATTTTAATTTTGGCAGTATGTAATTATTAGTTTTGTAGGTGGCTGACAACGACAAATGGCCAACCACCTTTTATCTTTTTCTTTAAGCTTTTAGATTTCTTCTTCTTTACTTTATTCTTTTCTTGTCAAATGTCTAGTCTTTTGTCTTTTTCTCTTTAGTTTGCCTATATAATGTACCCTTTGGCAATTGCTGAAACCATGAAATAAAATTTTTTATCTCTCTTTCCTATAAACATCTCTCCTTTCTTAGCCTAAGGTTCATTCAAATGGAAACGAGGACATCAGGTATGAGTTTTAAGTATTTTCTTTCATCAATTATTATAAAATTATTACTTAGTTTTTACCATATTCTACCATGTTTATTTATGTTACTTACTAGTTTTATCTGTTTAAATACACCTGATTTATTTGATTTGATAGAAAAGATAAAAATTTATGGATTTCTATCTATACTTAGACAATATCTTTTTGATCAAATATTTAATCCTAATATAGATTATAATAACCTGTTTTAATCATCGATTAGTCACTATGATTAATATAGATTGCTGGATTTGCCAAGCATTACACACAAGCATGATACTTACGTAAGATAAATTAGACATCAGCAAACAACTCATCGATCACTTCAAAAATCATCATTAACAACTTGTAGCTAGATCACATATCTTCTATTTTCTACACCTTCAAGGATCTCTAGAACTTATCTTACTAGATAAAGAAAAACAAAATTAGCTAGACTTACTTTCCAATCATGTTAATTTACATGATCAAGAATAGTAATTTACCATTTTTATATAATTATGATTTGAAGGATGCACTACTGGTTCAAATTGATGCCTGCATGGATACATGGGTAGGTTCCCTTTAGGAAAAACCACCCACTCAAAAGAAATATTTATTATGCATATATATAAACGCACTTTCAATACCGTCGAACTTAAGTACCCAATTCAGGAAAAGGAAACACTTACATGAATTAAGCCATTAAGAAAATGGAAAGTAGATTTACTACCAGTCGAATTTTACATTCAGAATGATTCCAATTATTTATGCAATTTTATAAAATATCAAATAAATCAAGGTCGATTGATTCAATGGCAATTAGAACTAAATCAGTATTCATTTCAGATAAATTATATATCATCTGCTTCTAACAGTCTTGCAGACATATTAACGAGAGAATGGAAGTAGCTATAGCTAGCTTGAAGGATTCATTAAATAAAAAGGAAGCAGAATTGTTGGATTTACAACTTCAAGTAAGCATTGTTAAGAAGGATATAAATCAACTTCGTTCTAATATTCAGCTATTAGAAAAACAACTACCTCCCACTACTCAACCTATTCAGCTGATCACTCCTCAAACATTTGTACATACATCTAGCCCTATCCAACCAAATCTTTCATTTACCTAGTCTAAACCATTTATAGCCCAAAAGCAAGCCGATCATAAAGAAAATAAAACCTATGTCATTTTTAATGAACCTACAGCTGGTCTATATGATGAATGGCATAAAGCCTCTTTACACATCACAGGCAAACCATCCATCATTCATAAAGCCTACACCACTAGAAAAACCATCTGTTGAAACCAAAATGAAATCATTAGGAAAGCCCATCAATATGGAAAGAATTAATTCTATTCCTAGTCGGGCGGTCAAGGAAGAAATGAATCTACTTTATAGATTCCCAAAATTGCTTATATCCAATTTGAAATTTTCAGGAATCTACTTTACAGATTCCCAAAATTTCTTATATCCAATTTGAAATTAGCAATGGTTTAGATCCACCAATTAATGAACCACCTAGACATGAGATCTCATGGGATCTTATTAATCATTTTAATCTTTATTGTATCGAAGGAATCTACAATCAAAGTTTAAAACTCAACAAGGAATCACTCATCAAGCTTAATTATAGAGGATCTAATCTACTGATGACTTCAAATTATCGACAACGAATAGCAATGGAGTCTCTACAATTAATCAAACATATCGAAGCATATTTTTCTCATATAGCAAGCATCTTTGAAGAATTATCACTTGATTGGAAAAATTCAATTTGCCAGCAGTTACGTAATTACCCAACACCTATGTATGCATTATTCCCCTCTACCTCAGCACCTCCTAAAGATGACAACAATAGTACAGATGAAGTAATTATTGAAGAGTATAATCACTAAAGTATACAGCTTTACTTTTGGCAGTATGTAATGATTTAGTACTTTTGGCAGTATATAATTATTAGTTTAGTAGGTGGCCGACAACGACAAATGACCAATCACCTTTTATCTTCTTCTTTACTTTATTCTTTTCTTGTCAAATGTCTAGTCTTTTGTCTTTTTCTCTTTAGTTTGTCTATATAATGTACCCTTTGGCAATTGCCGAAACCATGAAATAAAATTTCTTATCTCTCTTTCCTATAAGCCTCTCTCCTTTCTTAGCCTAAAGTTTGACATTCAAACGGAAAAGAGGAGATTAGGTATGAGTTTTAAGTATTTTCTTTCATCAATTATTATGCAATTATTACTTAGCTTTTACTATGTTCAACTATGTTTATTTATGTTACTTATTAGTTTTATTTGTTTAAATACACCTGATTTATTTGATTTGTTAGAAAAGATAAAAATTTATGGATTTCTACCTATACTTAGACAATATATTTTTGATAAAATATTTAATCCTAATATAGATTATAATAACCTGTTTTAATTTTAGGCACTATGATTAATACAGATTGCTGGATTTGCCAAGCATTACACACAAGCATGAAACTTACATAAGATAAATTAGACATCAGCAAACAACTCATCGGTCACTTCAAAAATCATCATCAACAACTCATGGCTAGATCACATATCTTCTATTTTCTACACCTTCAAGGATCTTAAGAACTTATCTTAATAGACAAAGAAAAACAGTACTGCCTAGACTTACTTTCCATTTATGTTAATTTACATGCTTAGGAAAAACAAACATTGATTCACTTACATAAATGATATAGTAGCCATTACGAAGAAGTACATATAGTTCCAGCCCTAGAAGAAGCACGCAAAGAAGGAAAACAATCAAATAAAGAATAATGATCTTTGTAATTCATCTTTTTAATAAATAATAATTGCAGTTTATGTACCCAGTATGATGAATATATTAATTATCTTTAAGAACTAATTAATCAATATAATGAAACAGAATATTATGCACAAAGATATTATTATGTACAATTTATGATTAGTAACCCAAATGGAATTAAAATAATACAAGGGTTTGGATTTAGCCATAAGTCAATATTATTTTTATCAAACAGAATTAACTTCAATACTTAGGTTATCTCAAGATCATCAATCCACATGTCTCAAGATCATCAATCCACATGTCAGAAATAATAGAACAAACTGAAGCACAAAATATATTAGATTTAGATAATTTAGAAATTGTAGAATCAGTAGGAATATTTCATCTCACTACGCTTTTATCTAAAGAAAAACAAAAACAAATCGCCAAAGCATAATTAAACTTAAAATCAGGACAAGATATTAAGTATCAACCTTTTCATAATTTGATAAATAAACAAAATATAATTTAGTATGGAAAACTACTTCATAAAACTCATATTTGTATAGATCAGTGTAATGGACATATTCGACTTCCTTAAATTAATCAAGAACAAATTTATAAACAATTACAAAAAAGTCCTTGAACCTAAAAGAAATAAAATTGGTTATATACATCTTTCTACTATTCAAATTCAATTAAAATCAACGTTTCAAGAAGGAATAGATTCCCCTATACGACTGGCTATTATCGATGAAAGATTTAAAGAATTAAAAGAACAAATTTTAGGTTACTAATCATAAATTGTAAATAATGATATCTTTGTTTTGATATTAATTAATTAGTTCTTGAAGATAATTAATATATTCATCATACAAGGTACATAAACTGCAATTATTATTTATTAAGAAGGTGGATTACAAAGATCATTATTCTTTATTTGGATTGTTTTCCTTCTTTGCGTGCTTCTTCTAGGGATGGATCTCTATGTACTTCTTGGTAATGGTTGCTATATCGTTTATATAAGTGAATCAATGTTTGTTTTTCCTAATCATGTAAATTAAATGACTAGAAAGTAAGTCTAGGCAGTACTGTTTTTCTTTATTAAGAAAGATATGTTCTTGAGTTCCTTGAAGGTGTAGAAAATAGAAGATATGTGAACTTGCTATGAGTTGTTGATGATGATTTTTGAAGCTATCGATGAGTTATTTGCTGATATCTAATTTATCTTGTGTAAGTTTTATGCTTGTGTGTAATACTTGGCAAATCCAGCAATCTGTGTTAATCATAGTGCCTAAACGATGATTAAAACAGGTTATTATAATCTATATTAGGATTAAATATTTGATCAAAAAGATATTGTCTAAGTATAGGTAGAAATCCATAAATTTTTATCTTTTCTAATAAATCAAATACTCGTTTCCATTTGAACGCCAAACCTTAGGTTAAGATAGGAGACAGGTTTACAAGAAAGAGAGATAAGAAATTTTATTTCATTGTTTTGGCAATTTCCAAAGGTTATATTATATAGGCAAACTAAAGAGAAAAAGACAAAAGACTAAACATTTGACAAGAAAAGAATAAAGTAAAGAAGAAGAAAGCTAAAAGCTTAAAGTAAAAGATAAAAGGTGGTTGGCTATTTATCGTTGTCGACTACCTACTAACTAATAATTACATACAGTACTAACAAAATTACTAAATAATTACATATTGCCAAAAGTAAAGCTGTATAATTTCGGGATTATACTTTTCAATAATTACTTCATCTATACTGTTGTTGTCGTCTTTAGGAGGTGCTGAGGTAGAGGGGCATAATGCACACTTATCTATTGGGTAATTACGTAATTGCTAGAAAATTGAATTTTTCCAATCAAGTGATAATTCTTCAAAGATCTTGTATGAGAAAACTGTGCTTCGATCTGTTTGATTAATTACAGAGACTCCGTTGCTATTGGTTGTCGATAATTTGAAGTCATCAGTAGATTAGATCCTCTATAATTAAGCTTGATGAGTGATTCCTTGTTGAGTTTTAAACATTGTTTGTAGACTCCTCCGATACAATAAAGATTAAAATGATTAATAAGACCCCATGAGATCTTATGTCTAGGTGGTTCATCAATTGGTGTGATATAAACCATTACTAATTCCAATTTGGATATAAGCAATTTTGGGAGTTTGTAAAGTAGATTCCTGAATATTGTAAGCTTTTGAGAAGATAGGATAGGTACTGAATACTTTGAAAAGGATTTCTCGGTCCTTGGCAAATCTGTCTTTATAGTTTTTTACTGCTTGAATAAAACCATCAGGGAAGTCGGCTAGATTGTGTAAATTAGAGAGATAGATAGTGTCAATAAATCCACTTTGAAAAAAGAGGTAGGTAGTTAATGGATCTACTTCAGGTAAGATAATTACTTTGGGGCTATATCTACCTCGATTTTGTGGGTAATATTGGAATTGTTTTTGTCCATCTGTGCACTCATTTAATGCTTGAAAGCATTCATAAAACATATTTGGAGTGATCTTTCTCATTTCTTCCTTGACCACCTGAGTGGGAATAGAATTAATTCTTTCCATATTGATGGGCTTTCCTAACGATTTCATTTTCGTTTCAATAGAAGGTTTTTCTAGGGCTTGTTTATATTGTGACTTAAGAATTGGGTTTTGGAATTTGTTGAAGGCCTTTTCGGCTTCATTTCTAGTGGTGTAGGCTTTATGAATAATGGATGGTTTGCCTATGATGTGTAAAGAGGCTTTATGCCATTCATCATATAGACTGACTATAGGTCCATAGGTTTTACTTTCTTTGTGATCAACTTGCTTTTGGCCTATAACTGGTTCAGATTGGGTAATGGAAGGATTTGGTTTGATGGGGCTGGATGTTTGTACAAAAGTTTGAGGAATAATTAGCTGAATAGGTTGAGTAGTGGGAGGTAGTTGTTTTTCTAATAGCTGAGTAGTAGAATGAAGTTGATTTATATCCTTCGTAACAATGCTTACTTGTTGTTGTAAATCCAACAATTTTGCTTACTTTTTATTTAATGAATCCTTCAAGCTAGCTATAGTTGTTTCCATTCTCTAGTTAATATATCTGCATGACTGTTAGAAGCAGATGATATATAATTTATCTGAAATGAATATTGATTTAGTTTTAATTGCCATTTAATCAATCGACCTTGATTATAATTTATTTTTATTTGATATTTTGTGAAATTGCATAAATACTTGGAATCATTCTGAATGTAAAATTCAACTGGTAGTAAATCTATTTTCCATTTTCTTAATGTCTTAATACATGCAAGTGTTTCCTTTTCATGAATTGGGTACTTGAGTTTGACGGTATTGAAAGTGTCATTATTATACTTGCATAATAAAATTTTCTTTTGAGTGGGTGGTTTTGTCAAAAGGCTACCTGCCCATGGATCCATGCTAGCATCAATTTGAACCATTAGTATATCCTTCAAATCATAATTATATAAAACTGGTAAATTACTACAAAGTAACTTTAAACGTTGAACATTTTTTATATCCTCCTGTGTCCAAGACCATTGTGTTTTTGTACTACATTTTAATTGTTGATGTTTTCGTTCTTTTGTTAAATCTTTAAGAAATTCTTGATCAGATATATAATTTAATAAGCTTAACAATTTTTGAACTTTAGTTAGATTTTTACATATATGAGGGAAAGTTTGTATTCCTTTTAAAATACTAGGTTGTAATTGAATAATCCTTTTGAACTTTGAATTCCTAAATATTCAATGTTTTGTTATGCTAGACTAATATTCTTTTGCTTAAAATTAATCCTTTCTATTGACATCTTTGTAGAATAGATTTGACTTTGTGTAAATGATCTTCTTTATCCTTGTTAGAGAAAATAATAATATCATCTGTATATACTAAGGTAAATGTTTCTAATCCGTCTAGATTATTATCCATAAATCATTGATATATGCCAGGGGCTTGTTTTAATTCAAAGGGTAATACATTCCATTGATAATTTTTTTATGGTGGACAAGTAAAAGCTGTTAATGGTTTTGTATTTTCATGTAATCGTAATTGCCAATACCCTGATTTTGCATTTAAAGTAGTAAACCATTGATGTCCTTTTAACTTATTTAAAATATAATCTTTACGTGGTAATTTATATGCATCTCCTTCAGTTGCTTCATTTAATTTTTTATAGTTAATAACCTTTCATCTTTTACCTCGTTTTTGCTCTGAATGATTATCTACATAAAAGGCTAGGGCGGATTGTTTACTTGTACCAGGTGAAATTAACTGTTTTTGTAATAATTCTTGACATTCAGTTATAAATTCTTGTATATCTTTAGGAGTATAACAAATATTATTTCGAATATTTATTTCCTGTGTAGGATCTTTTAATTTTATTTCAATTAACTGTTTATTGGTATTTTTGATAGGATCTAATGGATTTTCACTATAAACAGATTCTATTAATGTTTCAATTTCAGTTTGTAAGGAAATATTGTTGAGAAGATAGAATTGTAGATAATTTAGTTTTTCTGTTATTTGTTTTAAGGTCTGATAGTATGTATTATGGTAGATTGGTATTTTTAATATTATTGAAATTTGATTTAGAGATTTGATAATAGGAGTTTTTAATGTTACATAATGTAAATATTGACAAAAAGGATTATATAATTTAAGAAAATTATTTCCTAAAATTGCCGGTAATCCTAATTCTTGTTGATAAATGGAAGGGACAATAAACGTATAATTGTCAATAATAATATTATTATAGTAACTGACAAACCAGATAGATTTTATACTTCCATCAGCGATTTTTATTTGAAGAGGTTTGTTTAATTTGTTCCAATTGTTAAGTAAAGTTTTTGTAGCGATGCATATTGTTGCTCTTGTATCTGTATATGAATTTAATTTTTTATTCTGAATAATCACTTGAATAAAGGTTGTATTCAGATTCAGTTGTTGATTCTGAATTTTTTGATTCATATCTATAGAGTGAAGGAATTGTTGAGTCTGTTGCATAATCAGATTTAATAGGTTCTAATTTTGATTGCTTTGCAAGATTAAGAAAACGAATTTTTTTAAATTGATTCTGATTTCGTTTTGGACATTTTTTTGCATAATGTCCTTCTTCCTTACATAGCCAACATCTACATTGTTTTTTATTTTGTGGGCTAAACTGCCTCTTTGGTTTATTTTTCTAATAGTTGAATAGTAGAACGAAGTTGATTTGTATCCTTCGTAATTATGCTTACTTGATGTTGTAAATCCAACAATTCTGCTTCCTTTTTATTTAATGAATCCTTCAAGCTAGCTATAGCTGCTTCCATTCTCTGGTTAATATGTCTGCAAGATTGTTAGAAGTAGATGATATATAATTTATCTGAAATGATTACTGATTTAGTTCTAATTGCCATCGAATCAATCGACCTTGATTATAATTTGTTTTTATTTGACATTTTGTAAAATTGCATAAATACTTGGAATCAGTCTGATTGTAAAATTTGACTAGTAGTAAATCTACTTTCCATTTTCTTAATGTCTTAATATATGCAAGTGTTTCCTTTTCATGAATTGGGTACTTAAATTTGGCAGTATTGAAAGTGCCTCTTATATACGTGCAAAATAAATACTTCTTTTGAGTGGGTGGTTTTGCCAAAAGGCAACCTGTTTATGTATCCATGCTAGCATCAATTTGAACCAGCAATGTATCCTTCAAATCATAATTATATAAAACTGGTAAATTACTACAAAGTAACTTTCAACGTTGAACCATTTTTGTATCCTCCAGTGTGCAAGACCATTGTGTTTTTGTACTACATTTTAATTGTAGTTGTTTTCATTCTTTTGCTAAATCTTTAAGAAATCCTTGATCAGATATATAATTTAATAAGCCTATCAATTTTTGAACTTTAGTTACATTTTTACATAAATCAGGGAAAGTTTGTATTCTTTTTAAAATTATTAGGTTGTAATTGAAGAAATCCTTTTGAAATTTGAATTCCTAAATATTCAATGTTTTGTTGTGCTAGTCTAATTTTCTTTTTACTTAAAATTAATCCTTTTTGTTGACATCTTTGTAGAACAAATTTGACTTTATGCAAAAGCTTTTCAAGTAATAACAAATGAAATTTATAAAGAATTTATTGGAAAAGATATAACATCTTATAAGCAAGAAATAGAAAGTGAAGAAAGAAAAAATGCCCTTTGGCATTTAAACAATATGTGAAATTATGATATTTGCCATTTAGAAAATTACATTTGTAAATTTAAAAAATATTATTATAAATTAACTAGAACTGAACAAGATATGTATATACAAATATTTATTCAAAAATTACCTTATCCTATAAATAAAACAGTTGAAGATCTATTTCTTATTAAACAAATTGCAAATTTAGTAGCCTATAATCTAGGAGGACCAATATCAACAACAAAGGAGGTATTAGCTCAAAAATGTCTTGAAGGAAAATTACACTGAAAATTCCATCATAAAGATATTCAATTATGTTGTTCTAAATATTCTAAAGTACCTCAACAGTACAGCTGTGAATCAACATATAGAAAACCAAAAACAAAAATAACACATTGGAAACAATATACAAAATGGAAACATTACCCCAAATGGAAAAAGTATCCTAAAAAATTCCTTTGACAACGATTTTTTAAATGAAAAAATTATCGTCAATATAAACCAAAGAGACAGTTTTTCCCATAAAATAAAAAACAATGTAAATGTTGGCTGTGTAAGGAAGAAGGACATTATGAAAACAAATTTCCAAAACGAAATCAAAATCAATTTAAAGAAAAAATTAATTTTCTTAATCTTGCTAATCAATCATAATTAGAACCTATTGAATCCGATTATGCAACAGATTCAGCAATTCCTTCACTCTTTGAATATGAATCATAAAATTCAGAATCAATAACTGAATCCGAACAAAATAATATTCATGTGATTATTTAAAATAAAAAAGTAAATTTTATGCAAGTATATAAACGGCAATTTCAATATTGTCGAACTCAAGTACCCAATTCATGAAACGGAAACACTTGCATGTATTAAGACATTAAAAAAATGGAAAGTAGATTTACTACCAATCGAATTTTGCATTCAGACTGATTCCAAGTATTTATGCAATTTTAAAAACTATCAAATAAAAAAAAATTATAATCAATGTCGATTGATTCGATGGAAATTAGAACTAAATCAGTATTCATTTCAGATAAATTATATATCATCTATTTTAATAGTCTTGCAGATATATTAACCAAAGAATAGAAGCAGCAAGAACTAGCTTGAAGGATTCATTAAATAAAAAGGAAGTGGAATTGTTGGATTTACAACATCAAGTAAGCATTGTTACGAAGGATAAATCAACTTCATTTTACTATTAAGCTATTAGAAAAACAACTATCTCCCACTACTCAACCTATTCAGCTGATTACTCCTCAAACATTTGTACATACATCCATCCCCATCCAACCAAATCCTTCCATTACCCAGTCTGACCCAGTTATAGACCAAAAGCAAGTCGATAACAAAGAAAATAAAACCTATATCATTTTTATTGGACTTATGGCCTGTCTTTATGATGAATGGCATAAAGCCTCTTTACACATCACAAGCAAACCATCCATCATTCATAAAGCCTACACTACTAGAACGAAGCCGAAAAAGCCTTCAAGAATTCCAAAACCCAATTCTTAAGCCACAATATAAACAAGTCCTAGAAAAACCATCGGTTGAAACCAAAATGAAATCATTAGGAAAGCCCATCAATATGGAAAGAATTAATTCTATTCCCACTCGGGCAGTCAAGGAAGAAATGAAAAAGATCACTCCAGATATGTTTTACGAATGCGTTCAAGCATTAAATGAGTAGATAGATGCACAAAAACAATTCTAATATTACCTACAAAATCGAGGCAGATATGGCCCCAAGGCAATTATCTTACCCGAAGCAGATCCATTAACTACCTACCTCGTTTTTCAAAGTAGACTTATTGACACTATCTATCTCTTTAATTTACATAGTCTAGCTGACTTCCTTGTTGGTTTTATTCAAGCAGTAAAAAACTACAAAGATAGATTTTCCAAGGATCAAGAAATCTTTCTCAAAGTATTCAGTACCTATCCTATCTTCTCAAAAGCTGACAATATTCAGGAATCTACTTTACAGATTCCCAAAATTGCTTATATCCAAATTGGAATTAGCAATGGTTTATATCCACCAATTGATGGATCACCTAGACATGAGATCTCATGGGATCTTATTAATCATTTTAATCTTTATTGTATTAAAGTAGTCTACAATCAATGTTTAAAACTTAAGAAGGAATCACTTATCAAGCTTAATTATAGAGGATCTAATCTACTGATGATTTCAAATTATCGATAACCAATAGCAACAAAGTCTTTACAATTAATTAAACAGATCGAAGCACAGTTTTCTTATACAACAGGAATCTTTGAAGAATTATCACTTGGTTGGAAAAATTCAATTTGCCAATAATTGTGTAATTACTCAACACATAAGTGTGCATTATTCCCCTCTAACTCAGCATCTCCTAAAGATGACAACAGCACTACAGATGAAGTAATTATTGAAGAGTAGAATCACTAAAGTATACAGCTTTACTTTTGGCAGTATGTAATTATTTAGTACTTTTGTCAGTACTGTATGTAATTATTAGTTAATAGGTGGCTGACAATGACAAATGGCCAACCACCTTATATTGGAAGATGGAATTTGAAGTTGAGTAATTTTTTTGGATTCGTGCTAACTGTTGTTGTATTTGTTTGTTTATTATTTTTTGATTACTTTCTATTCTTTGTATAATATTTATGAGTACTGATTGTTTTTATATTACATTATCTAAGTGTGTTTCTAGTTCTTCTTGCTTTTCTAATATGTCATATATTTGTTTTGTAATACTCATAACATATTTTTGACATGGGTAGATAATTTCTGAAGTTGTAATTTAATAGAGCTAATGCTTTTGCCTATATTTTGATCTTCTGTTTTTGATCAATTTGATTAATTAATTTGGGATCAGTGATAGATATTAATCTTTCTAAACTACTTCCTGGTTTAGTGAATCTAATTGGTCTAGATAACTTAACTGATTGTGATCTAAGTAAAGGAATTGTTGTTGAATGTTTATATATATGATCTGATAAAGATAATATTGGTGCACTTAACTGATTATATTGTATAGGATATTTACTTTCGGGTAGTTCTCTAAGTGATGTGTTTAAAGTAATTCCAATTTTTGCTACATCATTAAATAATTGATCCATATAAATTCTATCTGTGTCTTTGAATTTAATACTATAATAAGAATTTATTAAAGCATAACTTACTTGATAAGTTATAGATAATGGGTACTGTCCTATGGTCATTAAATTATCTCTATAAAATTTATATGCTATAGTAATTGTTTCATTTAATTTATGAGATTGTAAAGGTATTCCTAATTTAAGTCATGTATTAATTTAATTTTTCCATAAGCTAAATTTCCATTTATTATTACTAAAATTTGTTTTTAATTCTTTTAATCTTTCATCGATAATAGCTAGTCGTATAGGGGAATCTATTCCTTCTTGAAACGTTGATTTTAATAGAATTTGAATAGTAAAAAGACGTATATAACCAATTTTATTTCTTTTAGGTTCAGGGATTTTTTGTAATTGTTAATAAATTTGTTCTTGATTAATTAAAGAAAATCAAATATATCCATTACAATGATCTATACAAATAGGAGTTTCATGAAGTAGTTTACCATAATAAATGATATTTTGTATATTTATTAAATTATGAAAAGGTTGATACTTAATATCTTGTCCTGATTTTAAGTTTAATTGTGCTTTGGCGATTTGTTTTTGTTTTTCTTTAGATAAAAGTGTAGTGAGATGAAATATTCCTATTGATTCTATAATTTCTAAATTATCTAAATCTAATATATTTTGTGCTTCAGTTTGTTCTATTATTTCTGACATGTGGATTGATGATCCTGAGATAACCTAATTATTGAAGTTAATTTTGTTTGATAAAAATAATATTGACTTGTGGCTAAATCCAATGATTCTTTTATTGGTTTAATTCTGTTTGGGTTACTAATCATAAATTGTACATAATGATATCTTTGTGCATAATATTATGTTTCCTTTTTTATATTGATTAATTAGTTCTTAAAGATAATTAATATATTCATCATATTGGGTACAAAAACTGCAATTATTATTTATTAAAAAGATGAATTACAAAGATCATTATTCTTTATTTTGTTTGTTTTCCTTCTTTGCGTGCTTCTTCTAGGGCTGGATCTATATGTACTTCTTGGTAATGGCTGCTATATCGTTTATGTAAGTGAATCAATGTTTGTTTTTCCTAATCATGTAAATTAACATGACTAGAAAGTAAGGCTAGGCAGTACCGTTTTTCTTTATCTAGTAAGATAAGTTCTTGAGATCTTTGAAGGTGTAGAAAACAGAAAATATGTGATCTAGTTACTAGTTGTTGATGACGATTTTTGAAGTGATCGATAAGTTGTTTGCTGATATCTACTTTGTCTTGTGTAAGTTTCATGCTTATGTGTAATGCTTGGCAAATCTAGTAACCTATATTAATCATAGTGCCTAAACGATGATTAAAACATGTTATTATAATCTATATTAGGATTAAATATTTGATCCAAAAGATATTGTCTAATTATAGGTAGAAATCCATAAATTTTTATCTTTTCTAATAAATCAAATAAATCAGGTGTATTTAAACAGATAAAAATAATAAGTAACATAAATAAACATGGTTGAATACAGTAAAAACTAAGTAATAATTGCATAATAATTGATGAAAGAAAATACTTAAAACTCATACCTGATGTCCTCGTTTCCGTTTGAACACCAAACTTTAGGTTAAGATAGGAGAGAGGTTTATAGGAAAGAGAGATAAGAAATTTTATTTCATGGTTTCGGCAATTGCCAAAGGGTACATTATATATGCAAACTAAAGAGAAAAGGAAAAAAGACTAGACATTTGACAAGAAAAGATTAAAGTAAAGAAGAAGAAAGCTAAAAGCTTAAAGTAAAAGATAAAAAGTGGGTGGCCATTTGTCGTTGTCGGCCACCTACTAATTAATAATTACATACAGTACTGACAAAAGTACTAAATAATTACATACTGCCAAAAGTAAATCTGTATACTTTAGTGATTCTATTCTTCAATAATTACTTCATCTGTACTGTTGTTATCCTCTTTAGGAGGTGCTGAGTTAGAGGGGCATAATGCACACTTATATGTTGGGTAATTACGTAATTGCTGGCAAATTGAATTTTTCTAATGAAGTGATAATTCTTCAAATATGCCTGTTGTATGATAAAATTGTGCTTCGATCTATTTAATTAATTGCAGAGACTCTATTAATATTGGTTGTCAATAATTTGAAGTCATCAGTAGATTAGATCCTCTATAATTATTCTTGATGAGTGATTCCTTGTTGAGTTTTAAAGATTGATTGTAGACTCCTTACATACAATAAAGATTAAAATGATTAATAAGATCCCATGAGATCTCATGTCTAGGTGGTTTATCAATTGGTGGATATAAACCATTGTTAATTCCAATTTGGATATAAGCAATTTTGGGAATCTGTAAAGTAGATTCTTGAATATCGTTAGCTTTTGAGAAGATAGTATAGGTACTTAATACTTATAAGAAAGATTTCTTGGTCCTTGGCAAATATGTTTTTGTAGTTTTTTACTTCTTGAATAAAACCAACAGGGAAGTCGACTAGGCTGTGTAAATTAGAGAGATAGATAGTGTCAATAAGTCCACTTTGAAAAAAGAGGTAGGTAGTTAACAGATTTGCTTCGGGTAAGATAATTGCTTTGGGGCCATATTTGCTTTGATTTTGTGGGTAATATTGGTGAAGTAAATCACACGTTAGTAAAGACTTTAAGTTCAAGAAACTAGATACACAAGAAGGGGGGGTTGGATGGTGTATCCTCCTTCTTTGTATAAAGTCTCTAAAAGAAAACTTTTCTTTCTTATTAGAAAAATATCACAACTTATTACGTAGATAAATTGTGTAACACCCCATTACCCTAGGGTTCACACCAGAACGCCCGTAGGTCATTCTGACACATATCCTAAGATTAGGGAGCGCTATGTGCAATCACTACAAACTCCACATAGCATCACATACATTTAAATAATAATACCAGTAAATGTAAAGCACAAGATTTTTAAAATCAAAATCCTTCCTCTTTCATTACTCAAAATCTGAAAGTGTATACAACAAGTGTACAGTCT
>JANZXR010000006.1:27243818-27260333 GCA_027575705.1 Erythroxylum echinodendron
GATGTATCATGAAAACAAAATCAAGGCGATGAGAAGAAGTGAAACTACTTTACACATTATATGATTACTATACATGATAATATTGTAGTAAGTCTTAGCTTCAAAAGTTATTTTTGTCAGGGGAAGCGAGATCATATAAGATCTCTAGAAAGAAAAATAGGGTTGGAGGATGAGAAAAAGTGAAACTACTTTACATCATACTTGTACATGAATCACGTTCTAAATTTCATAAAAGAGTGAGATCTAGAAGATTTCTTTAAGCTATGCCACAAGGGAAGCTATCAATGGAGAACTACCACATATTCCACCAAGACTATGGACACGATAACAAAGTTTATAAAAGCCTTAAGAGAACCATTGGTGAGCCCCTATAATAGGGATAGTCAAAGCAATTTCTTAGAAAAAATGAAGATAAATGCTTGTAAAGACATCAATTACGAGACTAAGAATAAGTAGCATTAAAGAACAGGTCTATAAGACTATAATCAAGGGATAGTAAATTCAATATACCTTAGCTAAAAAGGTCCACTTAATATAACTAGGTGAACACTATACCTAATATAGAAATCAAAAGATATCGAATAAGAAGACATATCATGTTTAAAGAAGAATAAGCGTCAAGCCAATGTAACCCTTATAAAGACTTAATGGTCATCATAATAATCAATATGAATTTTGAGGAAAAATAAATCATTATAGATAATGGAAGCTATGTTGACATTCTTCTTTAAGAAAAAATCATGATAGATAATGGAAGCTTTATTGACATTCTTCTTTATGAAGAAAGCATGATAGATAATGGAAGTTCTGTTGACATTCTTCTTACAAAGTCTAAGGCAATGGGACTCGATTCACTGTAGATTCACTTGACATGTTTTCCTTTAACTTATTTTAAAAAGGGTGAAGTCTTCTTTAAAGGAAAAATTAATTATGCCTATTATATATGTGAGTGTATTAAGTAGAATACCTAAATATTTGAGCTCCACATCATACATAGGGGAGTAACATATATATAGGGGAGTGACACATAACATTAGGCCTTTGATTTACATAATAGGGGTCATCTTATGACCATATCAACTTATCAGAAATTTCTCAACGAAGAGAGGCATATGAGAAGTCTCAAGTGATTATCAAATGTCGAGACAGTGCCTATTGAAAAAGAAGAATCTACCACTAGAGGTTTGTTTTGAATAAGTGGACCTAAAGCTCATAAAGAATGAAAATATGGTTGAAATACTCAAAGAAATTCAAGAAATCCAAATTAGGGATGCGAAACACAACAAAGTATTGCAAGTCAAAATCGACATAAATGAAGTGCAACATACTAATATGGAATACTTCTTGAGAGAGTAGCTAGATGTCTTCATATGGTCCCCCTCAAACATGGAAGGAATATAGACATAAATAATAATTGATAGGTAGAATACAAGACCAAATGTCAAACTTATAAAACAAAAGAAAAAGTCTGTTGAAAAGAGGGACAATAAGTAGTGTAAGAAAAGGTAAACAAACTCTTAAGTGCAAGGTTTATTAAATAAGAGATTTATCCAGACTACCAACATAGTAATGGTAAATAAGTGCAATGAAATTGATAAATGCTTGGTGACTTTACAAACCTAAACTAGGTCTATCCTAAGGATAGTTACTCACTTATAAAGATAAATCTACTTGTAGATGTAATAATAGGTCATAATTAGTTGAGTCTCATAGATATATACTCGAGATATAACTAAATTTGAATGTGTGGAGATAAGAAAAAAATCAACATTCATTTGAAAAAAACATAATATTACAAGATGATCCATTTCGAATTAAGAATACAAGAGAGACCTATCATAGGCTTGTCAATTCAGTGTTTTACAAGCAAATCAACTGAAGTATGGAGGTTTACATTGACGATATGATTGTCAAGATAAAGCAAAGATGGGACCACTTAACAGATCTGTGAGAATGTTTCAACACACTAAAAAATTATAACATGAAGTTAAACTTTAAGAAGTTTATATTTGGAACTTATAACAAAAGTTCTTACGCTTTATACTAAGTCGAAAGGGTATCGAAACAAAACCTTAAAAGATCAAGGCAATTATCTATCTTAAGTCAACATAAACCCTAAAGGAGGCACTTAACTTAATAGGTAAACTTATAAGTTTGTCTTGTTTTCTTTTTATATCCATATAAAAAATCTCAACAACAACAACAACAATATTATCATCATCTTCATCATCAACAATAACAATATCCCAATAGAAGTCCTACTGAGATGTGGGGTCTAGAGAGGCCTAGAAGTATATAGCCTTACCCCTAATTGGTAGAGAGTTATTTTCAATAGACCTACAGGAAAAACAAAAGAAAATATTAAGAATAAAAAATAAAAACAAATTAAAATTAAAATCATATATAATATATATACAAATACAAATACAAATAAACAATAATAAAGATACATATTAAAATAATAAAATTAATAATAAAAAATAGACATAAAGATATCTCATGATCTTTAAAGTACTTAAACAAAATACAATATTCAAACGGCATAATGAGTTCTAACAATCATTTAAAGATTTGAAGAGTTATTTTCAAAACCTGCCTTTCCTTTTAATCCCATCCTCACACATACAAAGACAATGGAGAAATTCTATATTTGTATACCTTGGTGGCAGAATAAATCAATTATGTGCTAGCTTAAAAGAAGGAAATCAAACGTCGATATATTATGTCAGAATCATCTAAAACATAAAGCATATAAACTCGGATGGGAAAAGTAGTTCTAGTCGTTCTCAAACCTGCTGGAAAATTACAACCATACTTTTAAGATTGCCCGACTATCATTAATGAAGATCAATCGTTGCAAAAAATTTTATATAAGCTAAAAATGTTAGGAAGGAAGGTGAAATGGTCAGTAGAGCTTGGAGAATTTAAGGTTTAGATTCGTCCTTCAAACGTTAACTAAATCCTAGATACTAGCATACTTTGTGGTTGAATGCACTATATCCGTTGGTGTAATAGATTCAAATAAAGTTGCTTTGGAAGATTCGCTTGCTTAGACCATAAATATTGACAATGCGTCAAATAAGGATGGAAGCATGGTTGGCATTGTTGTTCAAGGCTTACATGAGATAAAGTAAGCATAATGGATAATAATACTTGTATGCTTACATTACCATCATCAGCAAGCAACTTTAAAAATGATCCTATACTCAACACTACTTAAAATGTGTTGTGCCATCTTAAATTGTAGAAATCTTAAAGGAATTTCATGAAGGTTATTGATCATGCTAGAGATATTCAACTTTATCATTTAAAATATAGCGACGACTATATTTTTAGACATTACGTAGGTGTGATGTGCTAGAATATGTCAAAAAATATGATATGTGCTATAAGACACTACCATCCTATAACTGAAAATTACCTAATATTATCTCCAAAACTATTCATATGGTGGGCAAAAGTACAATTTTACCCATTCATATCAAGAAAGATCATAGAGCAATTTTTGATGAGCCACTTCACATGTTCTTTATGCATAATAATAAACATGATCCTCAATTCATTCACTCAAACCTAAAAAAGTTTTTTAAGGCCCAAAGCATCAAAGAAAACTTTACATATGTCATGAACCCACAAATTACTGTCTCATAAAGGTCACTAGTAAAATTATTTATAGAGTTTAAAATAAAAAAACTAATATAGTTAAAAGTATGTGTGCATACATGTTACGTAAAATTCTTTAGGGTTATCAAACTACTATAATGATATTAATAAAAGAAACTCTATCCAACTTGATATAAGAAGGATAAGCACTAATCTTAATAGATCTTAAAAATGCTTGTAACTGTGTCAAAAACCTTAGACCTAATGACAAATGAAACAATATTTCAAGCTAAACTTAACCTAATTGATGAAAGAAGCTAACAAACCAATATGAAGAATTCAATATACTAATAATAGGAAAAACTATTAAACAATAAAAGAGTTAGATAACATATCATAGAGAATGATCATGTTGTATTTGGAATAACTGACACCATTAACATATTGGAAGCCAATGGAAAATAAGCTTCAAACAACACATGCACATATAAATTATAAGATATCATCAAACTTGATACATAAAAACCTCGAAAGATTGGACAACTTAGAAATCCTTAGGATTTGGAATGGTTAACATTTTATACCTTACTATTCTTAAAATTGTAAATCATTTTTTTCTGCCAATAAAGTTTGATTTCAAATATGCGCAATATACATTTCAAAATATTTGAAGTCATAACAAAACAAACATAAAATTTATAAAATAATATACTCATAAAGTCTCAAAACGTCAAACCAAAGGGGTCATAAAACTTTCAAGGTGTCATACTTATATAGGATAAAAACATTGTACTAGCTCATAAAATTTTCAAAATGACAAGTTTAGATAGTCTTAAAATGTTATACTGAAGGATTTACAAAATGTTAGACTCACAAAAATTTACAAAATGACAAACTTATAAAGTCTAAAAAAATATAACTAAATAAGTCACAAAAAATCATATTTAAAATCTATAAAATGATGACAGATTCATGGACTCTCAAAATATGACTTCTAAGGTCTCAAAATATTACTTAGAAAACATAAAATGATAGACTCGAGGAGTCTTAAAGCTTCATATTCACAAGATTCAAAACATCACTCAAGGAGCTTCAAAAAGTCATATTATAGAACATTAGATTCATGAAATGTAAAATCTCATAAGGTAATATTACAAAAAGTTAAATTCAAAGATTTTTAAAAGCTAGAATTGAAGATTTCATAAAACACAAGATTTGAGTAGTCTAAAAAATTCCTAAAATTATGCAAAAATTAGTCCTCAAAAAGTTAGTTTTGCACAAAAAGCCATGTTAAAATCAATTGATAAATCTATAAAATTTAGTCACAGTAAACCATGTAGATGAATAAACAAGACATCCAAATGCATATGGCCTTACCAAAAAGTAAAAGTACACAATAATTAAGACTTATACAAAAATAAAAGGCTACAAAAAGATCTAATATCATTCTATAGGTCTGGATGTGACTTCATCATCACCATCACCACCATCTCCAGTCCCTTCGAAAGTTGATTGATTGCCTTTAAATAGGTTTGCAAAATTATTTACACTCCTTATAAGTTGAAGATCATATTTGAAAATTTTTGCAATGGAAAATAAGTTGATTGATAGGTTTAAATGTCTATTTTTAATTGAATTATTACATTACATTGTTATAGTCCTAATCCTCAAAAGATTTCGTTACGAGACAAGAATGATAGGTGTCTTACTTGAAGCCTTTCTTTTCGAAATAAGCTTTTTGATTATAGAAAGCTTTGTCCAATCACTCTTATCTCCTACTCATAACCTTTGACCTAAGCATACAATGATTAAATGCCTTTTGTATAATTTTAATCTCCTTAAATGTTGATCTATATCCTTAAATTTGGTAACATATATAACCCTATCATTTTTTAACTTGTTTAAATTGTCGATGAACTATTGAATTTGCAGGTCAACATGTTTAATACCAATAACTAAGCAAAATGCCAGTTAGAAAAGAAAAATTCAGATCTAAACCATAAAGTGCGCATGAAACACTAAGCATGTGAAAGACCTCTGCCTTGTGACGCTTTATAGTGCAATGAATCATTTCTTACTCCATACCATTGGAAAGAGTGACCTTCTTAACCTTTTTGATTATATGACTTATATAAAATGAAATATTGATTTATCAATTTAAGAATATAGTAAATCTATAATGGCTATCAATTTGATGGTATGGAACCAACAAGCCTATTCATTTGAAATTTTGGCCTTTAATAATAACTCTTCAGTTGATGCCTTTTTTTGGTGAGAGACTTACCATACTCAATTAAAGATTGAGCTTAAGCAAACAACATGCCACTATTCTTGTCTCCTTATAGAATCTAAGTTAAAATCTCAAAAGGGAATAACACCAAACTTATACCATCTTACAAAGAAAGGAACATAAGTTTTCTCATCTAATCATTGGTTCACACTGTAAGTTTTTCCATCTTAATCCTAAGCCTAACATACATATAGTACCCCCTAAAAAGTCTCCCAGTATGCCTCATTTGGTTCATAAATCTAAATAACTCAATAAATTATTTTGTGTTTACTAAATGACATACTAATATGAAACCTTGATATCAAAGACCATGAATAAGGATGGAATTTGCCTAAAATTAAAACATTCTTCTTTGACAACTCGATGCAATGGTCATAAAGGTTAACATTAGGCCATATCTAAAAATATCATATTAAAAACTCACCTCACCAAGTTTGCAAAAACATTCTCTCTCATGGACTTGAGTCTTTTTATCCTCACAAATATAAGAATGTTAAACTCTAGCATCATCTTAAAATCTTCTACAATTATAGGGATTAAAAATCAAAGGCAAGTGGCAACTCGATATTAGTACCAAGCTTATCATCACCTACAAATATAAATATATGCCTAATTAAATTAGACTTAGTTTTAGACCCACTCCCATATTTGACACTAGAATCGCCTTACTCGAAGAATCATTTCCTGAAGACGTTTAAAAATAAAAAGAGCTAATGCTTTACTATGAGATGACGATAGACTTGTATTAAATAAAAGTAGATTAATTTAGTTTGTGTAAATGCTCAAACCTTTAGTAAAGTAAAGAAAGAGGGGAAGTCTAGACATGAGACATGATGTTTATAAGGGATGTAGGAATTCATCAGGATTTTTCTTAGTAATATAGGATGAAATCACCCTAACACCATAGCTCTAAAATCACTTCCCAAAATTTTACCTTATTATAATCTTTCAAAGGTGCAATTAGCTTAATCAAACAAATAGTGAAACTAAAGATAAATACAAGACAACTTGCCTTATTAAGATATAGTTTTCAAAGCATTGAAAGAATACATCAGATCTATCATAAGAGAGTAGATCTTCAATAAGTGTCAAACTTGTTTTAGAAATACTATCATAGGAAAAAAAATATGCTAAAAAATGGAATATGTAAAATTATTTAAAAATAGGTCTACACATGATAATATACCTTCTTGATAGAGAGATGAAAGTCTAATTCAACTTTTGGAACCTATAATTTAGAAAATAGTTTTGTATACAAAGTGAAAACTTAAAATTAAGGTAAAATAATGCGTCTTAAAGATAGATCTATGAACAAACTTTTAAGGAAAAGTCCAACTTTAAGATAGATATGTAGACATAATTCAAATGTGAAGATTATTCAACCTTGATAGAAAAAGACAAAAAATTTCATGGTTTTAAGATAGATGTATGGTCAAAACTTAAGCTTAAATGATATATATGAAAAATATTGTCAAAGGAAAAAGTCTAAAAATAGGCCCACTATGTTAATAACCTCCGAAGATTGCATAAGATGAAGATAAATGTCACAATTTCACGCACTTACAAGGTGCTATATAAGTGATTACTATTTTAAAAAATAAGGTAACTTTCACCTACCTACTTAACTCACTAAAATGTTACCATTTTCTTCCTAGCTCTTAATTTGTTCATAAGCTTCTAATTAAGATATTGGATAATAGTATAAATATGTTGTTAGCAATTTAAAAGTCAAATTCCATATACTTTAGTTTGTTAGAGGTTAGAAAAATAACTATTTATCTACCAATTCTATTGTGGGAAGGATTGGTGTAAACAAAAAGAACGATAATCCTAGTTTTATGAATCTTTTGAAGCTGCTCTGTGTTAAACCACTTAAATGATGAAACTAGCAACTTAGAATGATAAGGAGTGTGAGTTCCTAAAATAGAAAGCGGTCCAATACTTGTTTAAGAAATTTGACATTATTATTATTACTTTACTTAAAATAAGAGTTAAGAAAGACAAACATAGAAATATCACTAAAAAGTGCTATAGTTGGCATGTTCACCTTAACTATGACTACGTTAGCAATTGCGAAAAGTAAGATTTTTAGTAAAGGTCGAGTTGATGTAAAATTCTTATTTGTCTCAAATCAATGGTTGGTATGTAAGACCTCTTCTTTATTGGTTTCTCACTTTTCTATAACTTTTGTCTATATGTCCCAACTTTTTTGCAGTAAGAAAGAGTGCAACTTAAAATTAAACTACTTTAACTATGTTTAATTTTTAATATTTCTTTTCAAATTTTTTTGTATAGATAATATTGTAACGTCTATACATAACTCTAAAATAATGTCATTATGAAATATAAGAATTTTAATACTATGTCAAATTCAAATACTTAACATTAAATTTGATTGATTGTTAATGGAGATTAAGCCTTTCCCTTTTATTTGAAATTCTCAACTAAATTATTTTTGTTCTATCATGCTATTTTATATTTATATTATTCCATTATTTATACCGCAATTCTATAAATTTGTGTTCTTATTACTTTCTAAAGAGTGATCATTGATATTTTCTCTTTTATATGTTTATATGTAAATTGCGTTCAAGAAGTTCAAAGAAAAATTATTACAAAATTCAAATGAGATTATGAAAAATTAAAGATATTATATTTTGTATTCTTTGTTAATATAAAATAATTTCTCTCACTAAAAACTTCATTCATGTAGATTAAAATTACATAATCCAAATTTATTGAGTTACTTTATGAATTATTTATCAAATTCAAATATATAATCTTTATTGGTTAGATTTGGCAACATAACTTAATATCAATACTAAATTATCGGGATACAAAGAAGGAAACTAAATAGCAAGCAAATGATTTCATTTGTGAGTTTTAACCAAAATTCATAATGAAGTTTATGTTCATGTCATCTCTTTCTTTAGTAAGGTATTATTATTATAGTGGAAGGGTTTTAAGCATGCTTGGGAAAAAATTGGACCAAATCTAAGCAAGCTTATATATAACTATGAATTATATCTCAACTTAAAACTTTAAGGTAACATGTTATGAATCTTACCTTTAAATATAACTCAATTCATCTTTACGTCTCTATCCGCTGTGGTATTATTGTCCTTGCGAATTTCTAACAACAAAAATGAATGTAAATTTGGTTGACAGTGAATAAAGATGCAAAGGGTAAAAGATCCCTTTTGTTCTTGTCTTGATGTTGTCCTATGTTTATATATCTCAGCCAATCTACTAACTTTCAAATATGATTTATGTATGACTCTAATTGTAATAACCAAACTTAGATACAATATAATGCTGAAAGAGAGGGACCGTTCGACATATAAGCGCCTCAACATGAATCTATATGTTATTGAATGTATACTTACTAATTTTTTTTTAGCAAATCCCGTAATACTCGTTAGGCCCCTCCTTTAATTTTATTTTTTAATAATTACATTACATAGCTCTCAAAACCTGGGGACATCCGAGTACTAAAATATTCCTCCTCCATCGCATGTGATTTCTTCAGCTCTCGTTCCTAATTTTCTCTTTTTCCTTTTTCCAGGCCTTTTGTCGTCCTCCACCACCTTCATGGGCTGTGGCAGTTCTAGAATGGTGTTGGAGGAGACAGGGCCAACCGTGGAAGCTAAGCCCTTCCATCGAAGACACATTACGCTTGATAAAGATGGGATAGATCAAGACATTGATTATTCTACCCATAATGGTCGAAAAAGTGTTTCTTCACCAATAGCTGAAAAAGCATTCCCAAGGGTCATTTTTGTTTCTAATGATTCGGAAAAAGAGTTGCATATGCAAGGGGAAATAAGACCCCATGATGATCAGCAATTATTTAATGATGGGGTTGGAGACAACGAGGATGAATTGCAAAATAGGGAAGGAAAAGGAAATGTAAGACAAGATAGCTTATTAGCATCTCCCGGATCTCCTAGCTTCAGGGTATATTGTGTTCCCAATACCTCAATGGGAAGTAGCCATGATGAAGGTGAGGTTCATGTTTCTTCCTGCCATTAAATATAACACTGTAACTGGATCCAAGTGTGTTTCTTCTTTTGTTCACTTGATATGCATGCATGAAACATATATAATATTGGAACATTTTCTTCAATTTTCAGCATCTTTATACGTACAAAACTGTATTTGAGATAGAACAACCTGCATTGACTTAATAGAGTTGTGGCAGATTCAAAACTTCCAGCATAATCCAGGGTCCTTTTTGCTTTCTAGTAACTCATTTCCATACAAACAGGTAGCAATATTGATGACGAGAAAGAGGACAAACAACCCAAGAGAGGAGAGAAGGTAGATGGTCGATACTTGTCATTTTGAGATCAACACATACCAAATACATTCTTATGATATGAGTGCAGATAGGTTAGGTGAGCCAGTTTAATAAGATTTATGTGGTTAACTGACCAGGAATTGGAGATTGAACCGGTGAAGAAAGGGAAAAGATCGAGAGTATTTAAGAGTGTCCTTCTCAGGGGCGGTCCACCAAAAACAAAAGTTTCCCAGAATCAGCTGCTCAAGCACAATTAATCAATTCCTCATACTAGCAGTAGTTCCTTTAAGTCATTTTATTTTGGAAACCAAACAAAAGAAAAAGGTAAGAAAAGAGATGGAAAAAATTCAGTACGTAGTTTGTTTCCTTCTGTCAAACACGATTAACTTATCTATGTATTTGCCCTACTCTTTTTTTTTTTTCTTCTTCTAGATAGTGATAAGTGCGTGCGAACTGCATTATATTATAGGTTTCAAGAGCCCATAATATAATGTTGTTATTATCTTCAGTTCTTTTTCTTAAAAAAAATCTAAAAGTATATCTATATGTTAGATACTACTTAGGATTCTTGTTAAAGGACTTACTTTCATAAATAAGTTCAAATATGAACTTTAATTGTGAATATTTGAATTTGACAAAGGAAAAAAATTTACCAAATGTTAGATTTACTTAGTTTCTTAACTAAATAATTATCAACTTCTGATTCAATAATATAATTATATATTATTCATCTTGATATTGATTGCATTATGAAAAATGACATAAATGCATTTTATGTTTCATTAGTTTATTTCTCAATGTAATAAAATAAGTAGAATTTAACATAACCTTTTCAAAATAGAAATCAATTTTATTTTGGGAGTTTACATAATGTTGGTTTGACTTTCAAATTTTAGGATAAGCTAGCTCTTAAATTAAATCAACCAAAATTTATAACAAGAAATCTTCCTATTAATCAATCATGTTTTTTTCAAAAGTACTATTTTTCTTGTAATTACAATCACATTATAATCCCATTCGTAAGGTATATCTATTCTCAAATTAATTTATAATAACAAAGATTACATACCCTATTAAATTATATTGGGAAATCGGGGGAGGGGGATTTGATCCTACATGCAATGGAATAAGCATGAAACTTTTTTTGTTTTTATTTCTTAAAAGTTAAGATCACTTAAATTTTATAAAGTAATTAACACATAAATTATAACAAAGTATGAATGTTAATTTGTACCTTATTCTGAAGCTTGATCATTTTCTTCTTGTTTCCCTCAAATCATTTTTAAAATTATCTCAACCATCATAGTTGCATAAGTATCTGAAATCTAATGATATCCGTAGAATTTACTGAGAGAATTCTATAGCGATTGTAGATAGGGTTAGGCAAGGAGTGCTAGCTCTCTTGAAGTTTAAGCCTATTTAAAATAGATTCTTAACATTTTAGTAATTTAATTTAATTTTAATTTTAATTAAACTTTAGTTAGAATTATAATTAATTCTAATTGAATACTAATTATATATAAATAAGATCAAATATCTCATATTGGTCCTTATTTATTACATATCTCATATTTATTCATAAAGTTTCTCAAACTTTACAATGAAGTCCAAATTTATTAAAATTCTTTTCTCTGTTCAATTCGTTCTTTGTGTGTAACCTATTAGATTCCCAAAAATGTTGATAATGGATATAAATTATAACCCTAAATTATATTTAGGATTATAAAAATTAAATCCTTTAATTAATATTTAATTCTCTTATTAAACAATTTATATTCATATATTAAGATTGGTGTCTATCCCCAAACCCCGCGACTTAGCAAAATTTCAATTGGGTGTTGTTGATGATGAAATTAAGATTGGTGTCTAACAAAGCATTAAGACCATCAAAATATTCAAGAATGTCAAAGTAATTTTGACTAATCTGTCTATGCATGATTTTTTCTGTATAATTTTATTCTTTTATTATACAATGTTTCAATTAGACAAAGAACGCATAGAATTAATGTTTACTTTGTAATACTATTTGTTCTCCACCATTAGCAATTTATTCAATTGATGACATTTGAAAATCATTTTCAAAGTGTTATTTGACTTTGGATAAGGATTTTCGAAATTTATACTGATCGAGAACAATGGAACATTCTTCCTAATCACTTTAGAGTTATAAATCCTATATTGATCATTCAACTATATCTATATAGTTCATGTTATATTTAATGATTACCGACTAAGCTACTCTTAACTAGAATAGATCATAAGTAGTATCAAAACATAACAATCTCTATATAAGATTATTTTGGAGATGTCAAATCAAAGGATTACTTATACAATCTTCACAATGAGAATTTTCAAAAACATACAAGTAATGTGAAAAATGGAATTCTCATATGGGTTCAATTTAGCGAACTTTTTCTTTAACAAGAACATATACATTTGTTTAAGTATCTTTATAATTTAGTCTATGAAATTGAATGCTTCCTCATAAGAAAGAAACATAATGTATCTAGTATTTTTATACTCTATTAATATCCAACCTCAATAGAACAATGATTAGAAACAATTTAAAGATAATACATAAATGTAATATAAATCTCATTTATAATCTCGTTACAATTTCATTTGCAATATATGTTTATCCCACTGACTTTATCATATACATCTTCAGATGTATAAAATAAAGAACCGATTGGTTGTAGCATATAAACCAGCAATCTCACACTTACACTAAGCCAATCATTTAAGTATTTTATACCATATCTCTATATGACGATCATGCTATTACTAGAATAGTAGTTTAGCGAGAGAATTATACTAGATTCTCTATAGTGTGTACTAGCTTAAATCTTATAACTTTTATCTTAACTATTATCATCATAATTAAAAGAAACTACCAAAATATATACTTGGATCTTTGATAAAATTTTAGCTCATTTTGCATATCCAATAGCTCTAATGTTGCATAGTACATTACCATCTGAATAATGCAACGAACTATACCAAGTTCATTAAAGAACTTTTTAATCCAATTAATCATTTCCAGTAATTTGGAAATGTATTATGGCTTGATTAGCAAGCAATGCTACATTGTAATCTTTCCAATCTCAAAATAGGATTATTCAAAGTAAAATATAATATGGCTTACTTCTAAAGTTAATATCCATATAAATTTGAATTTAAATGACAACTTATACATAGAATAACAAACATCTTTGTTACTTCATAAGTATTAGATATCTCAAATACTGAACACTTTTAATAAATTATCTACATATTTAGAGTAGAATAGTTAAAGAACTTACAATCAATAATAGTTAAAGAACTTACAATCAATCTCTATAGATCTAATTCCCAGAGTTAAGTTGTTACCTTTTCATATCCAATAAGAGTTGTTATTAGACAATTATATTTTCAACAATTGAAAATATAAATTATTGTTCTCTCTATAACATATCTCTACGTACTCCCAGTAAAGAGGATAACTATATTCCCACTAACCTTATTATAGACATGATAAATTCAAAATCATCTTCAAAACAAACTCTTTGAATTTATCAAGAAATCGAATCTTTTAATGGCTCGTAGCCTTTCAATTATTTATCAAATGTATCAATAAAAGTACTAGTTCCAATTAGATGCATTGTCGTGAGATTTGAACTTTTCAAATTTCATCATACTCCTACTACTTATCTTAAAAACCATCTTCCTATAAGTATACAGTGAAATAAATAATTTGTTCAATAGATTTGTAAGAATATATCAAACTATATAGATATCTCATAAACTTTTGTTATCCAATTTAGTTTTAAACTTATTGGATAATATATAATTCAATTAACATCACATCCTAAAATTATTAACTTTGACTCTTGCAAAGTCTTACCAATTCACATTTAATATGGAATCTTACTAACTGACTTGATTGAAATATCAAAGGTAAGTTGTAGTATAAGATATAACTATAAAAGAAATAAATATTGCATTATATAATATCTCATATTTTATTTTCCTTTTTAGGTAAATACATACAATTATGGAATTTTGTTGTGAAGGTATTCAACAGAGAATTTCATTCCCTATAGATAACCAAAGATTTAAATTTCACCATGTCGATCTCATCGAAGTGTTTTAGCATCCTCAGTATTTAATTTCTACTTAGATTAAGCCACTGTTGACAATCACTTGCCATTTTGAGTCACCCTTTGCTGTTTAGTAGAGCTTCATCGCCTTGACGCCTACCGTTTACACTAACTAAAAGACACGATAGTAACAACTTCATCCATAATCTCTAGCAACAAGAGGCTACCAGCTCTTATGCATCAATGATGCTTTTTTTCCTTAAACTCTCCCACACCGAAGGCAAGTACTTAAGATAATGTTGCAACACTTCATTGGCGGAGGCCAATATCCATAACTAATTCAAGACCCAACCAATACAATCACCTTATTCCCTTTTAACAATCGACATTGTTGGTTTTCACAGGAAAACTTCTTAAAAAAACCTATTTCTCTAGAAACCACATATCAACTTTATAGTAAATCAATTCCTCAAATTGTATACATGTTTCTAAATTTTGGGTTTCCTATTATGTATTATAATCTGAGTTGGATATGGCATGGTAAATGATGTTATTCCAGTTCTTGATTTAATATTCTATCACTACAAGAAAATCACGGAATAGTGGCGGAAACTTTTTGACGGACAGAAAGCCGACGCTATTTACCGACGAAAAATTACTGTCTGTCGGTAAATAAACTATACTGTTTATATATAGTGACGAAACTATATATTCGTTGGCAATACTGGAGGGAAAGAATTTCATTCAAAATCTACGACGACATATAGCGACAACACAACCTACGGCATTGGAATTAATTCCGAGAACGGTTCCAGCAATTTAATTGCTTCAGATATATACCGACAGACATAATTCCGTCAGAAATTTATTGATAGATTAGACACTACCGTCGGTAATAATTGTGGGAATTACTCCCACAATTAATTAGCTTCGCACAATTACCGACGATGAAGATACCGTCGGTAAAAGTGTTTCAGCCCCTTTTATATACCGACGTAATGTGTTCCGTCGGTATCCATTTAATTAACTTTACCGATGGCATTGGTGTTCCGTCGGTGAATCATCGTGTTTATCAGACCAAATGGTTAGCTTTTCATTAATTTTACCGACGGAAGGTGGGTATCCGTCACAAAAAGAAGTGATTACACAGGCGATGAACTAATTGGGAAACTTAAATACTGATGGAATTTATATTCTGTCAGTAACTGTTGGCTATTTGCTAAACCAAACGTCGTCGTTTGGTTGAAGACGAGGCAGTAAAACTTAAATCACCAACAGAATTTGTATTTCATTGATGATTCATTAGTTTTAACACATGTGTGCGTTTCATCAATTGTACCGAAGGACTGAGTTTTTCTATCATAAAAAGAGTGGTAACCGAGGCAGTGAAGTAATTTGGAAATTCAAATACCGACGGAACACCAATTCCATTGGTAAATGTCGACAATTTGCTTCGTCGTTTGATTAAAGACTACGAGTTAAACCCTAAATTATCGACGAAATATATATTCCATCGGTGATTCAACGCCTTTAACTCGCGCTCCCACACACACACACACACACACACATTTCTTCTTCTCTCCTCGCGATCGCCCTCTGTTTTTTGACACCCTCTCTTGCGTTTTTCGACTGTTTTTTGACTATTTTCTTACTCAGTGCGTCGTTTGAGGTAAGCTCTCTCATGGGTGTGTTATTTCTCCAAAAAAAAGCATATTTTTAGTGTTAACCGTGAGTGTTTGATGATGAAATCTTGCTTGATTATTGTTGTTGTTTGTAGTTTTTCGTGTAATTATTGATTTATTTGTTGTTTATATGCATTATTGTTGGTAAATAATGGAAAAATGCACTTGATTTGTGGTTATATTGAGATTATACATATTGCCTATGAGAAGCTCGATAAAATACCTTTTATGATGTTTGAAATGTTTCTTTGTAATTGTTGTGTGGATTTGAGAATTTGAATTCTTAATTTCAATAAAAAGCTTAATTTGAAGTTTGAATTTTCGAATTTAACATTTAAGTGTGAATTTATTGTATTTATCAATATTATCATTAATTATTTATAATTATTATTAATAATAAGTATTAATATAATTAGTAAGTATTAATTATTAATAATAAGTATTAATGTAATTAGTTTGATTATTCTTATTAAATTTATTAAATTTATTAGTTTAATATTAATTATCTACTTATTAATAATTTGATTATTATTAAATTTATTATTTGTATCATTTATTATT
>JANZXR010000006.1:27260433-27278489 GCA_027575705.1 Erythroxylum echinodendron
TAATATGCTTAATAATTATCACTTACTAATATATAAACATTACTTTCTGATAGGACCAAATACAGCAAACCATTGAATGACGGTCTTAGCAATCTGAAAATGTTGATGAGACTGATACTTACCTTGAAGCAGTTGGTAGTAGGGATCATCGTGGGAGGATATTCGGATTAGGATCATTTGCGAATACTTGTTATTCGCAATCCTCCACGTCTAGTACAGCAGCATCTACTAGGCGGCCCAACAATAATAAAGCGGAGGCGCTTGAGAGCACAGTGCAGACATTATCTACTCAGCTGCAACAGACGTTGGAATAGTTACATCAGTTGCAACAGTCGATGGTTACGCAACAGCAGTTGATAGCAGCGCAACAACAGTCGTTGGACTTGTACGTTCAGCTTCGTCTAGAGATGGATGAATTGAAGGGTAAGGGCAGCAGGTCACCACACCAACCAAACGATCCACCAGCTCCTGATCAGTAGTGTAGTATTGGTCATTTAGTTTGTATTACAAATATTATTATTTACAATGTAATGTTTTTATTAGCAATTAAAATATTTTAATTTTTAATCATTAATCAAAATTTCTATTTAACCAAATTAAATATATATTATAAATATTTAATTATTAAAATTTTCTGACGGTTATAATTTAAATATAATGAAAATATATATTTTAAAAAATTTAATCAATAACTTTACCGACGGAACTTCAACAATTCTGTCGGTACATGTCTATAATACATACCGACGGAGAACAAATTCCGTCGGTCATGGTTAAGCGTATTTACCGACGGCAAACTTGAAGTTACCGACGGTATTAAACATTCTTATGCTAAATTTACATACGGTTAAGGGATTTACCGTCGGTAAATTTAGCGTTGGAAACTTTTAACCCGTCGGTAATTTACGGAGGAAAAAGTTGTGACGGTCGGCACATTTTCGTTAAAATTCCAACGTTAACTTATTTTTCAATGCTAAATTTACCGACGAAAATTTCTTTCCGTCAGTAAAGTTAGCTACGACCGAATCTACGACGTTTTTGTCTGTCAATATATTCCGTCGGTAATATTGAATACCGACAGAATATTTATCTTTTCTGTCGATATTTTCCGTCGCTATATGACTGTTTTCTTGTAGTGTATGTCTAGTTCTAGGGTTCTTAGATCTTATTGAAATTCTAGAATCCTAATGAACATATTCAAATTCATTTTAATGAATTTTTAAGAAAATTTGCTAAACATGTTGTTATAAACTTTTCAAAAATTAAATTGAATCTAATTTAATCTTGAGTAAGGATTTTTAGACTATGAAAATTTTGCAATTTCAATTTCATATTTTAATCAATAACAATCCTATTTTATTCAAATTATAGAATTAAAGATGACTATAATACCACTATTGGGAAATCGAGGCAAGATTTGATCCCATATGTAACGAAATAATCATGAAGCTTTTTTTATTTCTTGAAAGTATTACTTAAATTTTATAAAATAATTAATACATAAATCATAATAAATTATAAATCTTAATTTGTACCTTATTCCGAAACTTGATCCTATTGTTGTCATTTTCCTTTAATCATTTGAATTTGACTCATTCAATCACTATAGGTGCACAAATGTCTAACCTCTAAGGCCTTGTTTGGTTGAAGGGTTAGTAATGGAACATAATGAAACGTAACACATTTTTATCGTTTGGTTGAGTGTTTCATAATGGAATGGAACAGAATGAGATGGAAGCAAAGGGTTTCACGTTATGTACCATTTCATTCTAAACAGTGAAATAAGAAACCTCCAATTTGAGAGGTTTAGGATGGAACGTAAATTAATAAATACATACTACCTAATATACCCTCAATAATTTTTCTTAATACCAATTAATTCTTCTAACCCTGATCCCTTTTCCCCAAACTTATTTATTACAGTCCACAAGCTTATTACCCTCAATAATATTTTTATATTATTAATAAAAAATTGTATATAATTAATAAAATTAAAAATTAATAAAATTTTATTAATGAAAATAGAAAATTTTCTTTAATTGTTTGTATATATTTTTATATAAATAAATATATAAATAAATAATTTTAAAATATAAATCACATATAACAGAATAAAATTTATAAAATAAATAATAATAATAATATTTTTATAGAATTAATTACAAAATAATAAAATTTTATTATTTTTAAATAAAATATAAAAAAGTCACAACGGTGACTTTTTAATTAGATATGATTTCTATTTTAAAATCATAGTGTTACTTAAATCTCTTGCAACAACCATTTTAATATCAGGGGTATAATAGTCATTTATTATACATTACATTCAATTTCATTCATCTTCTAAACAAGGGTTCACTACATTACATTATGAATCATTCCATTCCTCCTAAACAACTTTTTAATATATTACGTTTCATTCCATTATAAACCGTTCCATTCCGTTCCGTTCTATCCCATTCCATTAATTAACATCCAACCAAACAGGCCCTAATAGTACTCATAGAACATATTAGGATAATTCCGTAACTATTGCAGAGAGGATTAGGCAAATGGTGCTGGCTCCCTTGAAGTCTAAGCCTATTTATAATAGGTTCTGAATATTTTAGTAATGTAGCATTAAACTTTAATTAAATACTAATTATGCCCAAATATGACCTAATATCTCATACTGATCCTTATTTATTAAATATTTTATATTTAATAATAAAATTTCTCAGTTTTTACAATTAAGTCAAACTTTATTAAAACACTTTTCTATCTACAGCTAATTCTTTTTGTGTGAACCATTAGGTTCTTAAATATGTTGGCAATGTATATAAATTATAACCCTACATTATATTTAGGATTAGATAAATTAAATAAATTAAACTCTTCTAATTTATCTTTAATTTTCTAATTAAACAATTTATATCCATAGATTAAGATTGCATCTAGCGATTCATCATTATTATCCAAATATTTAGAAATGTTAAAGTAGTTTTAAATAAGCTTTCTGTGTATGATTTTTTTCTTTTAATTCAATCTTTTTATCATTCAATGTTTTGAGTAGATATAATTGTGGAATTAATATCTAGTCTATTTGAGTCTAATTATATTAGTTCTCCATTATTAGCAATTGATTTGATTAATAACATTTGGAAATATTTTCAAAGTGTTATTTAACCTTAGCCAAGAATTTCCAGAATCAATACTAATCAACAATTATGGAATATTCTCCCTAATCACTTTCGGGTGATGAATCTTATATTGATTACTTGATTATCTCCATATAGTTCATACTACATTCAATAACTGCTAACTGAGTTATTTTTGACAAGAATATGTTAAATAGCATCAAAACATAATAATTTTTGTATGAGATAAATTTTAGAGATCTCAAGTCTAGGATCACTTATATAATCATCATAAAGAAAATTTTCATAGACATATAATTAATGTTCCAAAATAGAATTATAAAGTTAGTTCGGTAAACTTGTTCTCCAACAAGTACTCACACGTTTATTTAAATATTTTCATTCTTTAGTCAATGAGATCAACCACTTTTTTCATAAGGTAGAAACATAACGTATGCGAGTATTTTTATGCTCTATTAACATCTAGTCTCTATAGAATAATGACGATTAACAATTTAGAGATAATACATAAATATAATATGAATCTTATAATTATAATCTCATCATAATTTCATTTACAATGTATATTTATCGTATGTGTTTTATCATATACATCTAAATATATAAAAAATAAATAAAGTCTTTAAATAAATATATTACTAATCTACAACTAACTTGTTGATTGTAGCGTATTAACTAATAAATTGATTATCAAATCTAAATAAATACGTAATTTTCTGCTTTTAGTTTTGGGATTGACATCTTTCCTTATTCTGCCATGATTGTGGTTATGCTCCTATTTACAATCGATTGCTTCTCTCTCTACTTTAAGTTTACAAAATATAACTGAAAAAAATCACTAATACGCTTTCTACGACTTTCTTTGTGAAGAATCAAATTTGAGTACCATCTACCTTCAGCTATTATATAACTTCTAGAACATAATGGAATGTGTTGTGTGGTTATGTTGTAATAAAGTCGTTCCAAGTAGAAAAAAAGGATTTGAGGTTGTGATTCTCAATCCGTTTTAGGAGCTTGATTTATCAGTATCGTCAATCATGTTGATTGTAGATAGTGGTAAGTAAGGAGGAGGACAAGTTAAAAGGCAACGAATCTATAAGAACAAGACACAATCGAAGCCCCCTGTTAATTGCCTGGATATATCAATTGCTCTTTCTTTTTTAATACTTAATACGAAAGACTTCTATTCACTAGAGACTATAATAATAGGTATGTATATAAGCTTCATTTTTAACATTTCAAATTCCAAAAAGTTTGAGGACTTCTTACGGGATATTAGCTGGTGCTCGCCTCTGACCGTGGAACTCTCGGGCGTTCATACCGAACTGATACTGGTTTGGAACCTGGACCACTGTCGGGTAAAACTAGAAGTTGATTCTAAAGCGGTGTCCGATCTCTTCGCCTCGTCCGACTAGCGATCCCGGAAATTTAACCTTCTTGTCCGGAGTATACATGAGCTGTTCTCCCAGAACTGGACTGTTGTTCATCAACATATATATCGAGAAAGCAACAGATGCGTCGATTGGCTAGCTAATTATGTCAGTTATATTGCTGTGGGAGTTATATACTTTCGTTATTCACCGATTGGGTGCCACCTTATCCTACTAGAGAATTTGTCGGGAATTTGTTTCCTTAGATTAGTTGTGTAACTTTTCTGTTCGACCTCCTTCTTATATTGAAAAAAAAAGGACTGCTTTGGTGTTACCATGTAACTTAATTAGGATTAATCATATAGCCAGCTAGCCATTTAAGTCAAAATTTGAATCCCTAAATTGAAGGATGTGAAAGGTTCTTACTCCTTCGAGAAGCCCCACACCCATAGACGGATCACCCTTACAAATAGATATTGCAAACAATAATTGAAATGAGGATATGACAGAGAAGACATCACACTACGTATCCATCTTCTTTAGTTTTAGAATTCCAAATTGATAAAGCTACAATCTAATCCAAATGATGTGGACAAATAATATAATAACAACAAAGAATCATGTAAACGACGAAGTAGGAATACAATTATCTACAGCAAAAGCATTTTCCAACACTTGCACAATCATTTATTTATTATCATGTGATGCTACCTTTTATTTCAATCTTTTGTGCAAGGTTTTCTTCCCTCTGAGTATTGTCTTGTCTTCCAAGTGACGATTATCGTCGGCAGCCACCAGACCCGCCTGATTGATGAAAACTAATAAAAGTTGGGAATGACCAAATGAAAGTCGGGAATGTACGTACACTTGAAGACCTTTTTGGTTTATTGACAAGGGTGTTGATTGGTTTAATAGTTTAATGATTTTAAAATCTCTTCCACAGGTGACCCTTTGGATTGCTCGGCTGTTTCCTACATCCGCCAATTCCAATCTCACCACACACTTTTCTTGTTTCATTTTCTTCTATTGCAGACATTAGTTGACTAACGATGTTGAATATGTTAGGGCAAAAAGCATCATAAGAACCATCGATCCTATTACTTATAGTTTGATAAAATTAATATAAGATAAGATTAATTGACTTTGTCCTCATTAGGAAAGAATCTTAACGAAATTTAGCAATAATAACATTCGATGCTCCACTTCTAATTAAATTGAATATTTCATCTCATTGTCAGACGATATATAGGTGATGTTAATAACATTATGTTGCTTCTTTTTTGATCAGAACATTCCATGTATGGTAATAATTGTTCACAATCATTTGAAATGATATTATAACTGACTATAAACTTATACTTCTAGATGAGGAAACAGATAAAATCTTCCACAGTTGAAATTATCAAAGAAGACACGTACCCTAATGCATCCTTAATATGGACACCATGAAATTAAAGTCATATATATTAGATATTATTATGTGATCCATACCCCTTTGGACCTCATAAGAAAAGTTGAAAAATGTCACTCATGCCTTATTCAATTTTTGTCACGTGTTCTCATCTTAAATTTATTGTCGGCAAGTACTACAGTTTGTTAGAAATTTATATATGGCTAAACGCATAATGCGCGTATTAATAATTAACTTTCATAAAAGAAAATAGTAAAGAAATAAAATAGGCAAACAATTTAGGACAACTTAAAGGTCTTCTTCAGGAAAAGTTGGCTTAAAATTACAAGTGATACTCATGAAGTTAACTGTGTTCGGCCTTAGCGGAAGAGGTATTACACACGGGGTCAAACGTGAAAGTGAATAAACGAAGAAAATACAAGAAATACTTATTTTTCTATAACTTCAAATGAGTTATTCGACGAACTTTCTTGAAACTCTTTACAAAAGTTGATCAATATTTACATATTTTTGTGACTTTTTTAATGCGTGAATTGGTCAAAGATCTGAATGTTCACGACTTACTTAAGAAGAAGTAAGAGATTTAGCATATATATATATATATATATAAATAATAATCGTACTAGGTCCTCTCGCAAGCCTGATGTATGTCTAGTCTATATTAATTAGGGTCTATTTTCACTATATTTTAGCTCATTAAATCAAATATTTTATTGCTTAGTTTATTATCTTTTAACTAGTTCAAATTTGATTTACTTAATTGTAAATTTATCAAAACTATAAAATCTTAATTAATTGCTGTCCAATATTCGAAAAAAAAACTAACAGGAGGGGCCCTCCCATTTGCGGAATAAATCGTACACATTGTTTCTCTCAAGTGTATATTTACTTGAGTGGTTTGGTTGGTCACTCCCTATTGCCAACTATCGTTTTCTTTGGCAAATATAATTCCACAAATAGTTCTTTGCATATGATCCTTTAATGCGCTTGGTCATGCATGATCCCTTTTTCTTCAAAGAAAAAAAAGTAAAATATGATTAGATAACGTCTTCCCCTTCTTTCTTTGGATCGGATGCTCTTTTTGTCCCCAAAAATCATGTAGCCTTTTGACATTCAAAGCTTTACATATGCCTTTTAATTAAGAGCTATATTTGATTCCAAACTTTACAGAGTTGAGCAGTAGTAATGAAAGCACGGAAATCAATCATCAAGTTGCTACCACCTACAAGAAGAACATGGCAGATTGAAACAAAATTTTTGTTCATTTCGGTTCATAGCTGAATAGATAACTTAGGAGGAGGTTCCAAACCATCAAGTCTTCCTCATACATGAACTAATTTCTTCATCATCTAACACATTGGCAGAGACCTCAGTAATCCCACTAAAACAGGGCGAGGAGGGTCCAGGATGACCTGAAGATTCTAAACGCAACCTGTCTGAGGCATTATTAGAGATAATCTCTCCACGCTTTATCCATCTCTTTTTCCTTTGAAATACTCGGTACACAACCCAATTTCCCAAAGTAGACGATATCTGCAGAAGAAACCAGAAATTGTTACTGTTTTTACTTTTTTTTAAATCGATATACATCTTTCTTAAGCACACACCTGACTCGAGTTCGATATAGCTGGGGAGGCCATAAGGCGATACTCATGCATAACCCATTCGATTTTCGTCTCTTTAGACTGCTTTCCATGGCAGAAAACAAGGGCCTTCCTCATCCCAATAACTTGGTCGCTTCCAGATGCAACAATTCGTTTGCCTTTCCCAACAGGCTTCCAGTAGCCACATCCATCAGCGGTCCTCTTACGTTTCCCTTTACCAATCTCGTTGTTTTGGTTGTAAAAGAAGTACTTCCTCTCCTTATCATCACCTAATACCAAAGTAACCAGGGATTTAATCCCATATTATTGGCATATACATCAAAAGAGCAATGACTAATTAAGTACATAATTGATAATGCCTTCAGCGATTAACCTGGCATTGGCAAATTCCAAGGATCGGTTTGAAATACGTCAAGCTCATGAATAACAGAGGCCGGTAATGGAACGCCCAACACCTTACGTTTCAAGTAATGAACGAGAAGCTCTTCATCTGTTGGAAGAAATCTGAAGCCAATTGGCAACTTGACGCCTCCATTCATATAAAAGAGACGTTTCTCCATGCCCAGAATCTCCTTCAAAAGTCTAGTTGCGGATGGCCAACAACACGTGTATGTGCAACAAAAAGATTTAAGAGAGGGATCAGACAGAAAGAAAGGGATGTATATGTACTGAACCCTCCAGATTAGTTTTATGGGCTACTAAGACAAGGTAAAACAAGCCGAAGGACGTCTATATAGGAAGGAAGGGTTGAGAGATATGGAAAATAGTTTCAAAGGCTGTTTATAAGCAGGAAGGAAGGGTAAGGAGATTCGTCAATAGTTTCCAGGGTTGTTTATATAGGATTGAGATTTGAGTGATTCAAAAATATCTTCCAATTTAAATTCTGACTAGGAAAATCATTGCTTCTTTTTTTTTTCTTTATTCAAAAAATCATTGAAATGAGTTGGACAACAATAATAATAATAATAGGAAACGATGGCATGTACCGTTGATGGTGATCATTTATGGTCATTTATTTTTCACTTAAGTAATTTAAATTTAAATATATTATAAAAGATAAATGATTTATTTTTAAAAGAATAAAAAATTCTTTATAAATGATTTATTTTTAAAAGAATAAAAAATTCTTTTCTTACTCATCATTTTTTATTTCTTTTTTAAAAATTTATCAACAACAAAAGAGAGTGAAGGAGTGTTTTTTCCCCCTTTTCTCAGGTTTCTTATTGTAATTTAAAAATAATTTATAAAAACATATTTTTTGTAGTTTTAAGTATTTGGCATTTCTAATAATTAAAAATATCTACAGTTTAAAGAAATGTAAATTTTATGTTCTTGCCAATTATGACAAATATATTCCAAACTAAAAATAATGTTTATTTTTGCCAAATCTAACCTATTTTCTTTTTCATTTTTACTTATTTTCTCTTTTCCCCCCCTCTTTCTTAAATAGTGTTACCATTATTTTTGATAGGGATGTTACATGCTTAAGTTGATGAGAGATAACAAAGGTGAAGTACTAACTTGTATTACCTTCAACTTCAAGATTGGATTTCAAAACTTGGTCTTTGATGAATGAACTTATACGATCCCTTAATTGATAAGCTATACATTTTGTATAGACAAAGATATCAAATATAATTAAAAAAACCATATATCACCTTATAAAAATAATACCATGCCTATGTACATAAAATGAGTTCCAACAACTTTAAAAAACATGTGTTAAAGCTTTATCTAGTTGAAACTAAAAAGGGCATTCCTAATCTCTATATTGGATATAGGTTCAGCGAGGGAGGGAGAAATGAATTTAGAAAGGATAGTAGGGGAACTTGAAAAACCAATTTTAGAGCCTAGGATAAACTTGAAGTAATTCTATGCTATAAGATTTAAAACCTTAATATTGCATTAATCAATTTATGAATTTCATTATTAGGTTTGACCCTAATACGAAAGATATATATCAACCTATCTTAGGTTTCATATAACTCTTTTTAATTGTGATAGATCTCAATCATCAACACTCAGTTAAAATCCCGCTGAGGCATAGGATCTGGAGTTTCAATTGTAATAGATCTATTCATACAAAAATCATTATTGAAATAATAAATTAGCAATATTGATTTAAGGATAATTAAGAGCACATAATTAAATCTCAATAAAACTAAAGAATGAATTAAAATAAAATAAAATCACTACAAGGTCTATCCCTGGGTTGTAATCCAAGTACCAAAAAATTTTTAGTTGACATTCATAACATCAAGACTAAAAGGAAAATAGAAAACTAAAAGAATCATGATAATATCCTTTTTAATCTTTATGAAATCTACTTTAGATTGATGGAAATCCACTATGAATATGTTTCCTTGTTTTTTGTTCTTTATATCATCATAGGCTATCAATTTGTGTTTTGCAATCCTCACTTAAACCTTGTACGAACCAATCTGGACTTTTTTCTCTTTGTTTTTCCCTTTTATAATTCAACAATTAGGGTTTTTAGAATGAAAACGGTTACCCACATAGTCGTGTGCATGACTATATCCCTCAATCTTGCTTCAATTCTTTGAAAATCATGAACAAACATAGTCTCAGGAAGCTACATAGTTATGGAAATAGTCGTGTCCAACTCTACACAGTCGTGTCCCTCAAGGAAGGCTTTAATCCTTCAATTTTCTATCTTAATTTTGTTTGATTTCAGCTCCTTTCGACCTTTAAAGGCAATTAAGACCTAAAGTATAATATGAATGAATTAAGCACCGAAAAACAATTCTCAAATAAATAAACAAAATAAGTTAAACATGGGATTATAAATTTATTATGTTAATTATATGTTTGTTGGGTTAACCATGTTCACATTATATAATGACCAATTAAAAAATATGATCAATCATATGGACATGTACATAATAGTAACTTATATGTATTATTAGACACACTTTAATATATAGTTATGCGGACAATTGTTTTTGCATTATAAAATCTATAAATGGCTAATTAAAAGAATATGATTTAATATACGGGCATACAAACACTAGTATAAGTCATACTTATTGTAAGAGACACTTTATACACAGCGGTATAGTTAAATATGTTCACATTATACAATGACCAATTTAAAGAATGTGATTGAACACACAAGCATGTACATAACATTATAAGTGATATGTATTGTTAGACACACTTTAGTACACGCCTGTATGATCACTCATGTTCCCATTATAGAATGACCAATTAAAAGAATATAATCAAACATATGAGCATGTACATAAAAATGTAAGTCATATGTATTGTCAGACACACCACGTTTGTGTGGTCAGTTATGTTCTCGTTATATAATTCACGAATAGCCAATTGAAAGAATAGGATCTAATATACAAGAATCTAAATATTAGTGTAAGATATATGTATTGTAAGACATACTTTAGGCTATATTTAGTTGGACGTAAAGTTTTTAATGGAATGGAATGGTTTATAATGGAATAAAACATAAATGGATATAATATTACAAAATTATTTTTTAGGAGGGATGAAAGGATTCATAATGTAATTTAATGAAATGTTGTTTAGATGAGGGGTTTATAATGTAATATAGTGTATCATTTTACATTCCATCCTAAACCTCCCAAATTGAAGGTTTTCTATTTTTACTGTTTAGGATAGAATGAGATGTAATATAAAACCCTCCTCTTCCATCTCATTCCATTATATTCCATTATAAAACCTCCTCCCAAATAATGTAATAATATTACATTCCAGTATAAAATCACCAACAAAACATAGCCTTAGTATACAAATGTGTGGTCAACCATATTCACTTAGATATATGTGGTTAACCATATTCACTTACACATGTGTGGTCAACCATATTCACATTATACAATGACCAATTCAAAGAATATAATCAATCATATGGGCATAACATAATAGTGTAATTTATATGTACTTTTAGACACATTTTAGTACACATCTATATGGTCAAACTTGTTCCATATACAATCCATAAATGTCTAACTTAAAGAATAAGCCTAAACATAAGGGCGTCTATTAGTACCAATGATGTGTTCCGATATTTTCCTATAGGTTTTAACATTAAACTTGACTTAACATGGATGAAAATCAAATGTCCCACCTCTATTTTGGGTACAAGACATTTTGGTGTCACAAAATAGTTAGTGTTTAAGAAATAAGGCTTATGAGATTATAACATAATATCTAATCATCTCAACTCTCCTACATAACCCAAAAGGTTACCAACCTCAAAAGATTCGTAACTAAACCGATGAATCCACAACTTATGTCTTTATAAACCTTCATCTTTTTTGTTATTATTGTGATTAATGATGACCACTTCAACATCTTTTGTGTTGGTTAGGTGGAAAAAGTGGACAAACGAAAATCATTTCATATATCAGTTATACTATTGCACTAAAAATATAGTGGTCAATTAATATTTTCCATGCAATATAATTTGTTATCTTATAAACTAAAACACAATTATCTTACCTTTTATATCTATGAAATTAGCTATGGTGTGTATCTTACCTATCTCAATTATGAAAATTATGATATAAACGTGTTGCTAAATTCATGTAAAACTAAGTGCTTATATAGTTAAAGTTGTAGCAAGAATTATATCGTGTCAATTGTTCCTTAAAAATGATAATTTATGTAAGAAACAAAACTAGGAGGCACCATTTAGGTTTATCAGACAATGTATATGTTGAGTGTAATTTATACCAAAAAAGCTACTCGTTTTACACTCAAAAATCGCAAGTTTACGGGTTGTGACTTGTAGTTAAAAAGTGAATATCAATCATACATGGATTGATGCCCAAACATAACTTAATTTAGATCAAACTTTGTTTAAGAAGCTAAATTGTTTAATGAAATTAATCGGGAGAATGAAATTAAAATTGAAAAACTAATAATGAACAATAGACAATATCAAAGTACAGAAAATTGAAATTCAATAATCTAAAGACTACAAATCACTTTCTCCCTATTTTATCTCCCCCTATTTTATTAAACGAATTATGTCTCACCTAAGATTTTCGAATGTATTAACTACTCTCTCTTAAGGTGTAATTAACTGTCCCTAATTAAATTAAATGAAGTCAATTGAACGATTTCTCAACCTATCTAACCACTCCACCAATTTAACTAGTTATTAAACTAACCAATAGGTGATCAATTGGATTAGCCGAGATCTCTCTTCTAACTAGTCAATCAACGTGATGATTGTACGTCTATAGGTTGCCAACTCTCTTTGCACAATCCTACACAACTAACCTTACTCACTCTCTTGATATATTGCAAGATAGAAATAAAATCAACAATTATCAAAGACAACTTAATTCAATTCAATAAAATAGGAGTTTAACATAAATAGTTCAAAAGCAATCTCTAAAAATAATTAGCTAATCAAGGTCTCCATAACATTACCAACACTCAAATATTCCATTCTACAAAGATTAAAAGAGATAAAATTGACAGAAAATTGAATAAAAAAACTCCTTCTTTTCTTTGCCAAAGTCTGGAATTTTTGATGTTAATGTGCTATTTTTGCAATCTTGATGTTAATCCTTGAATCTTCACTTTCCTCAAGGCTCCAAACTTGTATTCTTCACTTAAGGAGGCTCTTTTCTGCAAAGGGTTTCGTCCCTTTTCTCATCCATAGAGGCTTAATTCTCTTTTATAGTCCAGAACTCCTGAGTTTAATTGATCCCCGCATAATGTCTCAAATTATAGTTCCCACGATCGTCCGCGGGAATTGGTATGATTCCCACAATCGTGGGATCTTGCAACAAAATGTCTCATCTTCTCTTCTCCTCTTTAATCTCTAGCTCAATCTCCAAGTTGTTTAATCTTCCTTCCTATATAAAAATAATCAATTCTTACCCTAAATTAACATCAAACGTAAAATAACAACAATGAAACTCAAACTAAATGAACACATATAAAATGAATCATAAACTACAACAATAATTAACTATTATGCAAGAAACATATGCCAATTACTTAGAAAATATAGATTAATGCACAACTATTAGTATACCTATAACATATTATGGAATCATTTCTACAAATACTAACTTACTTATGTTTCAAGATAATGGATATATATCTTGCCAATTTCTTTGGGATCAATAAAGTTAATAAATCATAAGAGATGGCAAGTACAAACGTTAAAACTTTTGTTGCTTAATAGATCATAAGAGATGGCAAGTAAACGTTAAAAACATTTGTTGCCTATGTATAATTTGTTTTATATGCCACTGGAATTTATGAATGCATGCTCCATAATTTATAAACATCCATAATCATAGTAGTAAATGATTGATTTATTCATTTCATCTAAGGTTCCTGTAAGTCATTAATGACTGGTACTGATAGAATTGAACTAAAAGGGTTGAACATATTATTACTAATGAGAGTATATATATATACAAGGAGTCTTGTGGTAAAAGGAAAACCACGTTACTAAGGTAATACAGTAGTAATTACATATAAGGAATTATTTCCTCTATACGCCCCCTCAAGATGGACGACAGTAGGTCAGTCTAATCTTGTCACGTAAAGGCAGGAAATGTGGACGAGGCAGAGGCTTGGTAAGAGCATCTGCAAGTTGATCAACAAAGAAGACATGCGAGACCCAGAGCAGACCCTGGTGAACCTATTCACGAATGAAATGAAAATCCAAGGAATATGCTTCATGCGTGAATGAAAAACAGGATTAGAGCAAAGATAGGTGGCGCCAACATTATCACAGTAAATAGCAGGGACTGTAGCCAACGGAATTTGCAGCTCCGCAAGGAAGGAAAATAACCAACGGATCTCAGAGGTGGTAGAAGCAATAGACCGATACTCCGCCTCAGTAGAGGAACGAGCAATATTGTGTTGTTTCCTTAAATACCAAGAAATAGGGCTTCCCCCAAGATAAATAATATATGCAATGGTAGAAGTGTAATCATCTTTGTTTCTGACCCAGTCAGAGTCCGAGAAACACGCCATAGTAATAAACCAAGATCAAGGTGCCATACAAATAACGAAGGAGACGCTTGGTAGCTAACCAATGAGTAGTAATAGGGGGATGTATAAATTGTGACAGCTTGTTCACAGCAAAGGCAATGTCCGAACGAGTGAGAGAGAGATACTGCAGACTACCAATAATGGCATGATACTCAGATGCATTATTAAGAGAGGTACCTGCGGTCAGAGTCAACGAGCAGTCAGCAGCAAGGGGAGTGAGAACAGGCTTAGCATCAAGCATATTAGTCCGTTAAAGAAGATCTAGAATGTATTTCCTATTAGACAAAAGAAGTCCTTGATCAAGAAGCGAGCAGCCAACACAGATAAAAATATCTGAATAGCCCGAGAACAAGAGCTAGTAACAATGATGTCATCCACATAGACAAGTAAATAGATGGTAACCCTAGAATGATGTAGAATGAACAAAGAATTATCAACATGAGAGTTAACAAAACCCTTAGACATTAGAAAGGTCCGAAGCTCAGAGTACCAAGCTCTGGGAGCCTGTTTGAGACCATAGATAGCACGTCGTAGCTTGCACACATGATGGGGAAGATCCTGATCAACAAACCCCTGCGGCTGCTCCATATAGACATCCTCATATAAAGTACCCTGCAAAAAAGCATTGTTCACATCTAGCTGACGAAGAGACCAACCCCAACTGATGGCCAATGTCAAAATAAGTCTGATGGTGGTCGGCTTGATGAATGGACTAAATGTCTCCTGATAATCAATTCCAGACCTCTGATGAAAACCTTTAGCTACAAGACGAGCTTTATACTGATCAATAGACCCATTTGAGTTCCGCTTGATACGAAAGATGCACTTACAACTAACTAAGTTCTGCACCCCAGCAGAAGGAACAAGATCCTAAGTTCCATTGCTAACAAGAGCCTCAAACTCATCTGACATAGCACTGCCCCACTTCGGGTCTTTTAAGGCTTGAGAGACAGTTGTGGGTTCAATATTTGGGGATGAGGCTATCTGGGTGGAAAGTTTCGGACCCCGTTTCTGGAGTCTAACTCCTACTTGCTCTAATATCACATCTGTCGGACCCCAAGTTCGGAGTCCAACTCGCATGCAGAATACCTTAATATGTCAGTTATCTCCCAAAGAGAACACCTTGACCACCATCGAATTATCTTCTCAAACTTCCCTTTTCTCGTCTCAGTTCAGCTCTTAGAATAGTTGACTAGTTCGTTCCTACCAATCAACCTGAATCCCCCAATGATCAGCGTAGGTAAGTCCTCACTTTACACATATACTTGCTTCGGGGCTGTTAGTATAACTTTTCTTATAGGCATCCAAATTAGGGTTTCTTTAGATAGATAGAAATAGGACTTCAAGAACTACAATTTCCATGAAGACTTCAAAGACCAACTTTATCTTCTGAAGGGTCAAAAATGGGATAGAAGATACGTGGTGAACAGTGACCCAGACGATAGCGTGAACAGTGTCGCAGACGAAGTCTGGGAAATACAGACGATATTTTACAAACGTCATAACTTTCTCTAGGGGGATCGATTCAGGGTATTCTTTATACGGTTTCAAAGAAGATTTCAAGGTCTACGACTTCCATGAAGACCTCTAAGGTCGATTTTATCTTCTAAGAGGTCAACAATGGGATAGAAGATACGCGGTGAACAGTAACACAGAAGATGTACTTCAACTCAAGTAACCTTTTAACTCCTTCTTATAATCCTTGAACCATAATCTATCCTCTGTGATTGACTTTTTATCTTCTAGGTTGACCCTCTATTGACTGTGAATTATCGTCTGAAGTCTGTGAACAGTGACACAGACGAAGTCTTATGCAACGCAACGCTACTCTGTGAACAGTAACACAGACGAAGCCTTGCGTAACATAACGATATTTGTGAACAGTAACACAGACGAAGTCTGTGAACAGTAACACAGACGAAGTCTTGTATAACATAACGCTACTCTGTGAACAGTAACACAGACGAAGTCTTGTGCAACGCAATGCTACTCTGTGAATAGTAACACAGACGAAGCCTTACGTAACACAGACGAAGTCTGTGAACAGTAACACAGACGAAGTCTGTGAACAGTAACACAGACGATCCTATCCTCTATGTTCTATCTTCTATGAGAAACTCTAATCCTCCTTATACTCTCCAATTCTTCTTGCCTCTGTGTTCTGACGTCATCACAGAGGATACTTATACTCTTATATCCTTCTTGCCTCTGTGTTATGATGTCATTACAGAGGATACTTATGCTATTATATCCTTCTTGCCTCTGTGTTATGACGTCATCACAGAGGATACTCTTCCTATTTATTTTCCTTTGCACCCACCTTATTTATTGCACTTTATCAACCTTCTAATCCGCTCTCATTTATTCGAGACTCATGTCAAAATCACATAAACGTGAGCATTAATCCTTCTCACTCCTCAATTTATTGGATCAACACATGCAACGTAAAAACTTAACCAGGAATCATAATCATGCATAGAAATATATATCCATAAATTATACATCTCCAAATGTATATTTTTTTTACAAGGCTTTAATAACCTTACAAGCCATAATACATCAGTACTCACAGACGAATAAAACTTGAAAGGTGGCTAAAGCCTTAGTTCTCAAAACATCAACCCTAAGGATTACAAAAGAATATTTGCAAACTGGTTACTACCTTGTACCCTGAAATTACTCACTCTCTGGTGCTTCACCTAAATTGGACAAAAGTTGGAGGGGATGAGCTTAAAGCTCGTCAGTAACAGGTTTATAACTGAGTAACAAGCAGAAAACCTTTTTACACAGACAAAACACATTTAGTTACAAATGATGCATGCATTCATCTTGGCAAACGAATCATGAGCACATCAGAATGGTTCGGGTGGATCCAAAACAGAACGTAATACACATTTCCCTTAAGGGTCCTGTGTAACCGTGAACAGAACGTACTAGCGCAATTCCAATTTATGGTCTTGCGTAGCTGTGAACTTATGAGAGTCCATAGAGAAGCTCCATGCCACTAGCAGGCAGGCGGGAGAAGCCTTTAGACAAGTGCACTTGACTCAACTTAAGAGACCACCACAAACTCACATAACACATATATTTCATGATCTTGAAAACTGATTGCCTAAAATGGCAACTCTTGGAAACTTTCTTTTTATATTCGAAACATGATTTTATAAAGTATGCAACTTTTGAAGAAAACATTTTATATGAAAACATGCAGCAACTTATAACACCTATGCTACACCAAAATAGAACAACCAATTTGCACATTTATGCAGAAATCGAAGTCATTGAAAGAAAGACAATGATGGCTTATTGCTTCATTATAAAACTGAAGCCCACCTTAAAAATCCTTGCTTGCTTAGGTATCGGACTTAAGGATGCCTTTCTTCTTGATTCTCTTGCCTCTCTTGAATCCCTCCTTGATTTCCTTCACAAAGACACAACTCCCATTTTAACAAAAATTTGGATTCAACTAACCCATAAGGTACATTCACTAAGATGAATTCTAGGATAT
>JANZXR010000006.1:27304785-27323955 GCA_027575705.1 Erythroxylum echinodendron
ATAAGAGTATTCAAAAAAAATGTATACCGAGGTTCAAGTGTTAAGTGATGTGACACGCCACCCTCGCGGGGCACGGATTCGGATATCACTATCGATATCGGGTTCAAGTCCAGCGGGAGTGGGGTGTTACACTAAATGTGTAGAGTGTATATAAACACTCCTCCTTATAAACTTCTAAATAGTTACTAATACAATATTTTCAAATTTTTTAATCCATTTAAAAGTGTATATCTTAATTATTTGTAATGAATGATGGTATTTTTATACAAAAGTGTGTTAATGGATAAATAGACTACTTATAGAATTTGTGTTAAGGTAAGGTATGATTTGTACTTTGAGATGGTATTCTCATTTTTCACTAAAAATGTTAAATTACATGGTAATAACTTTGTTTATAACTATGATAGTGTACTGAGATTTAATATAGTTTGTGTTGAGACATGCTGTTCTCTCTACTCAATTAATGTATTCCCACTTAAAAGTGTATGTCTTCCTTATCTATAATGAATGGTAGTATTTTTTTCTCTACATAGATATAGTACTAGAATATTTTATATTGCAGCATGGTATGGCTTGTGCTTAGAGATCATATTTCCATTTTTTGTTGAAGCTTTTACTTATCTAAAATGAATAATGGTAACTTTTGTTTATAGTGGTGGTGTTGAATGCACCAACTGCTAGTATAGTTTGTATTAAGCTAGTGTTAAGCTATAGTACTCTTTCTATTTAATCAATATATTTCTATTTAAAAGTATCTGTCTTGCTTATTTCTAGTGAATGACGGTATCTTTTTACATAAAAGTAATATTGGAAAATAGAGTATTAGTACATTTTGTATTGAGGCAAGGTATAGTTTGTATCAATGATTGTATTAATATTATAAAGTGTACATAGTACTTACTTTTAATGATTGGTGATATTTTTGTATATTAGGATAGTATTATATATATTGAGTCTTGGTATAATTTCTATTAAATCATGAAGTTTACATTTAGTAATGGTATTCCCTTATAAAAGTAAAGATGTTATTTATTTCAAATAAACATCCAATGGTATTTCTATGTCTTTGTAGTTGAGAATGCAATGAAGCATGATACTACTTATATAAATTTTTTGGTAGGATACTCACATACCAAAATATAAAATACACCACATGTAAAGAAGCCAAAATGATTTAGTGCACTAATAGGGGCAATCTTCTTCCAGATTCTTCTTTTGAATCTCTACTTCGCTCTCCTCATAAAAATAATATATAGATGGCATGGAAATGGTGTATGGATATATCACTAACGTCCTTGTTTGTTCCCAAATTTAAGTTGTAAAAGAAAAGTGGTAGTTCCCATGTTCAAGCTTCAACAATTATATGAATGTCATCTTTGGAGACGAAGGGAAGAACCAAAAAATGTCAATAGAAAAGATGGAAGGAACAACTAAATTAAACAAATTGTTCTACATTTAAGTTATCGAAAAAAAAAAGGGTAGTAGTTCCCACCTTCAAGCTTTAATAATTATATGAAGATCTTCGGTAGAGATGAAGGTAAGAAAAAAAAAGATAGAGAAGATGGAAGAAGTACCTTCTTCCTTTTTATCATAATTAACATATTTACTTTTCCATGTTTCAAAATTTGTTATCTTGTTTTTATTCTAATTGGTATAAATGGCCACAGATGACCACCAATAATTAGTTACAAAGCATTTCCTATAGTAATAAGACCTAAGTAAGTACATATTCAACTTTGGGTCAACAGGCACATACAATCATATATTGTTTCTCATTCTCAACCCTAAGCATGAAAAAATAGCCTTAGCCTGATTTTATTTCACTCAATCATAATTGAACGGACTCAGCCTAAGTTGACCATACTTTAAGTTAAGTTCGAGCTTTTATTTATAAAATTTTTTGGCTCGAGCTTAACTCGACCTATAGCCTAAACTCTTAAATATATTAAAAATATTATTATTTTATTTTAAATAAAAGCTACATTTCTTTAATAATAAAGGACATTTACGATAAGGAATCCAAAGTCTAATCGTGCAAAATTGAGTCCAAAAACCCAATCCTTCGAAAATTTTGTGAATGAGGCAAAGATTCAAATGCTTTATTTGTAAAATTAGTTTCCTGCTTATTGTCTTCTCACTTTCCATATTGAAAGCGAAAGGGAAAGAAGGAGAAAAGTGATTTTATAAATAAATTATTAATGAGCTATACACTCTACTCATATTAAAAATTCTAGCAGCAAAAAATACAAAAATATAAGGGGATGGAGAAGAGGATTGGAAACATGGTCACCACTCTTTGGGCTTATAAACTAATGTTATTATCGTATTAGACTTAGTATAGAATACATATTGAACACTATTTTAAATAATTTTTTAAAATTGTAAAATAGTTTCTAAGTTTTATAAAAATTATAACATTGTCTCTAAATATATTATATTGTATAATTTTTTTATTTTACTTCAACCATATCTTAAAAAATCATAATAATATAAATTTGGTATAACATCTCTTTCTTTTTATTAATATTATTTTACAATTGTTTCTCATATAAATAATAACCACAACAATTAGGATAAGAAAAAATTTTATTTAACTCTCATATACAAAACTAAAAATAATACAAAGTTAAAAAAATATATTTATAATAAGTTAATTTTATGTCAAATATAATCTTTATATATTTCAAAAATTATTATAGTAATTTAATTTCAAATATAACTTAAACATAGGTGAGATGTAAATAGAGACATATGAAGGCAGAAGCATAATTCCATTTAAATTCAACTTAATCTACCAGTACAATTCAAAAATTTCTCTAGTCTTTTGATTTCAGCGAAACTGTTCCATTTATTAGGTCCGTGGTTGTAGTGGTAACGTCAAGGTGATGTATTCGAAGCCACCGTCGCTTTTGGACTTTCATCAGCACCTTTCGTGGCTTTCAACCAACTGTAACCCATGATTGATCGTATCCAGTCGAGAATCGAATAAAACATCAGTGAATATAAATAAAGACCGGAAATACCACATATTTGTTCCAGAGATGATGCAGGCCGTTCCTAATAATTTATAGATCATGCGTAAAGTAAAAAAATTTCTTTTTTTTTTAATTTTTAAGATCTCACAGAAAATAAAACTAAGTAAATATGAGTTATTTTTATTGTTCTTTATAAAATTAAGGATAGACCTTATTTTGATTCATTTTATTTTTTATTAAGATAAAAATAAGCTCTATTTTATTATTTATAAAGATGGGCCCTGAGCAGGTGCCCGCCCCACCCTTGCCCTTACCCATGGCCAGCCTTGAGAATATGTACAAAGGACTGCCAAGCAAGTCTGGAAGGTTTTTCATGCATAATACACAATATTGAACTTACTTTTAATCATCTCTAAGGAACAAAATAAAGTTGAATGACAAATAGAATGAGTAGAACTCTTACTCCTATTATATTGGCTCCGATTGGATGTTAGCTTATCAAGTAAAAAAGTAGTTGATTGAACCAACATAGCTAGTTGACCACATTGATCAGCTGTTTTTATCAACTTAATAAGCTGATTTTTAACAAGCTAAAGAGGGGCAGCGTTTTGCCTCAGTTGATTACTCAAGTGTCGAAGATGCCCTCCAACCTCAAATAGATCTATTAACTATTACCAACTGCTCTGATTTATATATTATCGCTGATGGTCTGATTGCTTTCAAGCAGGAACTCTTGTGCTTTTATTTTTGTTGCAGTGATGGTATATTTTTAGTAACTGCGTAAATAATCAGGCTTTAACGTAGACCAGATATTATTTAGAAATAGAAATTTATCTGTATTTATGATAGATGATAATAATTATTATTTGTTAATATATTTATAAACTTAATTTTTGTAAAATTAAATATTCAAATTCCTATAAAAGTATTTAAAAAAATATTAAAATATAATACTCATGTCTTTATAATTTTTTTAAAGTCACGTCCTTATATATCATTTTATACATAAACACCTAATATTTTTACAAACTCAAATCTTCTCTATATTAATAGAAAGTGGAGACAAATGGTTACAAGAGAGCAAAGTGCCGGTGGACAAGACACCTCAAATGAGGGCCACTATTGTCGCTTTCTTAACAAATTCAACCATGTATTACTGGTGACTGTGTACTTTATTCTCTGTAGTGCTTGTTCTTCATTCGTCAACTTGTCTCTTCCCTTTGGTCTTTGTTTCATAATATTCATCTGCTGTAGGACTCACGTCTCGCGATTTCTTTAATTTGATAGGTGCCTCAAGATCACGTTTTATGTTCATCTGTTTTTTCGCTATGCCATAGACAGTTTTTTGGAGCTAAAAGTGATAAGATTAATTATATCCATTCAAGTGGATGCAAAGGCTTAGACAGCTGAGCATGGGCTTTGGCGTCACTCCACCATTTTCTCTGCTTGCTCTTACTCAGCCATGACTCCTCTTTGTCCACATCTTCTTGATTGTTTGTTGGCACTCTCATAATCTCACTCTTAGATCTATTCTTGTTACTATATTAGCATTATCCTCTTCTATCCGTTTTTCTGTTTTCCAAATTAGAAAGATGCAATCATTATGCAAATCACACATTATCAAACCACCGCTCTTCCTAATCCTTATTAAATCTATCTCTACGTTTGCTACATATTAGTGGGCAAGTTTTTGTTTGATAATATGATTTACACATACCTATATTGCATTTTCTATAAGTATTTAGTATTTACTTCCGTAAACCAACCACTCGACATCGATTGTCCTTTCACGTCAATCTCCATGTCCCGGAACCCGGACCCAGATATGAAAGGAGAATCTTCCTGACCCGACAATTCGAAAATCAAAAACAACCAAGATCTGATAATTGTTTTTGTTTTCAGTAGCCAATACAATACAGCTAATCCAGTTCCGCAACGCATGGGATCAGGCATCCTAAGTCACAGTCATACTAATGCCAATTTAACTTAGAAACACGGAGAGAGAGAGGGGTTTATGAAAATGTAACAAGCGTAGTAACCAATAACATATTGTTCTTCTTGTTATTTTGGTTTTCCGCTTCCTCATTTCGTCTCTAGTCCCTTAAGCCATCCGCAGCTATATAAACCTTCTTCTCAAGGCTCCATCGACCCGTCCACAATCTTCCATAAAAATACTGTATTTATCTGTTTCTTGTTCTTTTTTTTTTTTCCTCTCCCTATAATGGCTCTTAAAGCTGTTCGTGTCTCTGATGTGCCCACCCTCGACCAAGTGCAAGAGAATGCTTCGTTTTCTCTCTGTTCCTCTCATTTCTCCAAAGGTAAATTCCTTACTAGTCTTTTGATTTTCTATGGTATTTCTTGATGAAGGGTATGTTAAAGATCGTTTCCCTTCTGTTTTTTCCTTGCTGGTATGATCATATAGCAGAGGTGGAATTCAACAGGGTGGCATATAGCATACCAAAATTCTTGGTGATAGGGCATAGAGGCCATGGCAAGAACAAGTTCCAAACCACGGACCGAAGAATGGAAGCCATTAAAGAGAACTCTATTATGTCCTTCAATTCTGCTGCTAAGTACCCGCTTGATTTCATCGAGTTTGATGTTCAGGTTGTATGTCTCGTTGGTTATTTCTTTGTTTTGCTCATCTGTCCGGTCTGCTTAGAACATGTTTTGCCAATTGATAGCTCTTTCGAGAGAGTTCAATCGGCTGGCCGTTGCAGTCGCTGCATGCCGTTAGTTTCTGTCCGCGTCAAGAAAGGCTTATTATTTTCTTATTTTCCTTCTTTTAGTCCCTTTTTATATAGTGGTTTGAGATTTGCCTGTTTGGTGCTTCATTACTCCTATTTTTTCTTTTTATTATCAATCCCTCTTGTAAATACATTATGCTAATGATGTTATATTTTGCTTCTTTCTAATTTATTTTGTCAAAATAAAAGAATCAAAAAAATAAGTACCAAGTTGAAGATATGTAATTTTCTATAGGTGACCAAAGATGGGTGCCCAGTCATTTTCCACGACGATGTCATTCTCTCGGTGGATAACGTGAGTTCCTCCACTTTTTATTTCCCTCTCTCTTTGGCTACTTGAATATGCTAAATTCTTATTGTTGTTCCAATGATGAGATATTGAGGTGAATGGTTGGTGAAACAGGGTACTGTGGCTGAGAAGAGAGTGACAGACTTGACCTTGTCTGAATTCCTAAGCTATGGTCCCCAACGAAATACATCAGTTATTGGGAAGGCTCTGTTCAGGAAAACTAAAAGCGGGAAAATAGTGATGTGGGATGTGGAAGAGGACGATTCACTCTGCACTTTACAGGATGCATTTCAACTAGTGAAACCTTCTCTTGGCTTTAATATTGAATTGAAGTTCGATGATCACACTGTCTACCATCAAGACCATCTTATCCAATCCCTTCACAATGTCTTGAATGTAAGATAAATCTAGTACTTGTGTTTTGAAAGTTATCCTTCTGATATATGCATACTAAAATTTGATGTGTTATTAGGTGGTGTTTGAGTGTGCTAATGACAGACCCATCATTTTCTCATCGTTCCATCCTGATGCTGCTGTGCTTGTTGGGAAACTGCAAAACAATTACCCTGTAGGCTCATATTTGAACTTTTAATACTTACTTTATTTTTAAATATTTTCAGCAATCGAAATTAACAAAAACTGTTTTTGTTAGGGACAGGTTTTCTTTTTAACAGATGCAGGGACTCGATTGTATGATGATGTGAGGAGAAACTCGTTAGAAGAGGCGCTAAAGTTGTGCTTACAGGGTGGCTTGCAGGGAGTAGTGTCTCATGTGAAGGGTGTTTTCGCAAATCCTAGTTCAGTCATCAAGATCAAGGATGCCAAGCTTAGCCTGGTTACATATGGAGAATTGAAGTAAGGATTTACGTTGCGTCACTTGGTAGATTACTACTAGTTACTTCAGTTTTGTCTTATAAGGGTACTGATCATTGGTCTCGTTATCCAGTAACGTGGCAGAAGCTGTGCACATGCAACATTTGATGGGTATAGACGGAGTAATTGTTGATTTTGTTCAAGAAATTACACAGGTAGTGTCTGATATGATGTTCAAGCCAACCAAGGTGGACGATGAGGAGGAGTTGGACACACACCCCAAATTCTCTCAGAAAGAGCTTTCTTTTCTTTTGAGGCTAATTCCGGAGTTGATACGACTTTAAAACGGTGTCCCCTGGCCCTTCCCATAGACTGATTGTTGTACGATTTTGGATCTCCTCTTTCGATCTTCCAAGACCTTCCACTGCGCGACGCTATAAACAAATATACACTTGCAAACCCAAAATTCTAATGGAGCGTATGTATTAAAACAATTGCCATGATGTCTATAACATGGTCTAATCGTTTCTTTCTTTGTGTCGTATGTCCTCAATAAATCATTTAATAAGTCAAATAATAAATTTGGTCTAAATTATCTTTGAAAATTCAAACTCTCAAAAGGTAACTATTGTACCAAAACGCATGTAAAAGACAGCTACACTTACCTCCTCTCTTAAACCACGACGATAGTTTAGAGGTGATGGTTTCTGAACATACTATACCACAGTATAACGAGATCAAAGCAATCAACTTACTTCTAAGCAATTCCCTAGAGGAACTTCGTGTTCTATGTGGTTGTACTCAAGTAGCTGGGGAGAGGGCAGGTAGGAAAATGACCTTCTTGGCCCCACCAATCACAAAAGGAACATGGCACAATGGAAATATGCTTGTCTCCCTAATTAAAAGGCTGAAGGTAAATACCTTATCAGCCTTTCCAAGTTTACCAATCCACTAAAGCTACAAGTCTATCAAGGTGGGGTTTATTTTCATATTCCTAGCAGTGTCACTACATCTTAATATGTAGAAACCTAAATAGATGATGGCAGTGTAGGAATCAAAGCCCTACTCATTCCAGTTTCTGTTTCTCTACCAAGACCTCAGCAACAAGGTCCCACCTAGCGTGGTATTGGAAAACTATGTCCCCATTTGTTCTTTCTGTTCGAGCACCTAAATCAGATGTCGTTGTAGAAATACGTCCTCCATGTTCAGAAAAAGGTTAGAAGCTTAATTCCATGTGGTAACCATAATCCAACTAAACAACTAAACTATCTGTTTTTGAAAAATAATGTTGGAACAGTAATTATTACTCTTTTTTTTAGCATATATTAATAAGTTTCTTGAATAAAATTTTGAATTACAAATTTAATATATATTAAATAAACTAATATATAAGAAGTATTGTACTTACAAAATCATATTCCCCAAGTCCAAGTCTGTTCTTCGTTTGGGCCTCGACTTAACGTCATAAAGACAGGCCACATGATAAAGAGACATTACTTTCACAATAATGACTATTAGTTAAACGGCTCCTATTTGTATGCTGAGTTTAATGGAATTCACGATAACGTAGGACAAAAGTAAGTTGACAATTGAAGAGAACCAGATATAGAAACATGAGAAAAGCTTATGCGCCAACAGTAAAACAAAAGAGTGGAAGAACATGATAAGTAGGAGTGGCTTAATTAGTTTTAACTCCTCAATTAAGGCTTTCCTTTATAGGAAGTCTTGAATTCGAGTCACCACAAAGGGGAGAGAGGGGGAATTTTCCCTGTTGATAATCCTCTAGCCTCCTGAGCATGGTCTCTGCTCGGATTAATTGGCGACGTCTCGCTTTCAGCGGCAGTGTAGTAGTTGGAATTACTAGGGAACCTGGAGTTGATGGGAACCTGATGCTGAGCAGGGCCAGTGATCAATCAGTAGCTGACTAATCAGTACGTGATGACTCCTTATGTGTAGAAGTATAAAGGCTACGTAGGAACCTGAGGGACCTTGAGATTCCAGATTTACCTCTTCTAGGGCTCTTAGAATAGGGTCGTAGGAGCTTAGGATTAGTTCGGTAAATCTGAGATACTTAATGTATATATAAAAAAAAAAAAGAATATGAAGAGAGCATTAATGGAGAAGATAAGAACACATAAATTTGGTCCGAGACTGGGAGGGTAAAAATTAATTGCATTGCGTTTATCGCTACAATTATGTCTATTCGGTCCTCTCTCTCATACACTGCCTTGCCTTCATTGCTGTCCTATCTATTTGCACCTTCCCTGCTCTCGTTTTTATCTCTTGCAACCCACTCACGTAATCCCATTTAATGCTCTCCCTCTTCATTCATTAATGTTATACATGTTAATGCCTAAATCATACATGAGTCATCTACTCTTTGATAGAAAATTTCAAGCTAGTTGTTGGCCTATACAAAAGACAAACAATTGGTAATCTATTTTTGGAGGGCCAAAAAGCATTAATGTTGAGAACAATCCATCAATAATAATAAAAATGATAAAACTTCCTACTTTTGCTAATCATGGTTCATCAATGAAATGGGATCTCATTGTTTCAAGGTAGCTTGCTGATGAACCCAGCACTGAGTTGAGAATTTGAGTTTGATTCTAGCTTGTTGGACGTTGGTGACTCTGCTCCAGCTTGTGTGGAAATTTGAGTAGTCGTACAAGGAGTGGCACTAGCACTAGAAGCTGATGTTAACGAGGCTCTCATTTGAGGTGGTGGTGCTGCACAAACTGGAATCACTTACCTGATTTGGACTGCTGGGGCAATCCTATAAGGCTTAAATCTTCCAGTATTCATTGGCATAGCTATGTACATACTAGATGAAGGTCCCTCGCTAGACTTTAATGCCACCGAAGATGGAGTTTTGGAACCAAATTGTGTCTTCTTTATGTATGTGTAATCATTTTTAGTAATGTTGTCAAGCGAAGGAGCTCCAAATTCTCTAGTATTGAACATGGAACATGGCCTGTGTACATTGCTTAAATTTGATGGATTGCTTGAGCCATCCTTTTCAATGGGTCTCTGATAGGTGTACATTAGGATATGTTTTTATAGCTAATTGGCATACATTTTCTAACATAATTGTTGATTATTGTTCTAGTTTAGGATTCATTTTGTATGTTTTTGTTAAGTTTGATTTTCATTGTTGTTTTTGTGTATTTGATGTTAATTGAGGGTAAGAATTGACTATTTTAATGTAGGAAGAAGGAAGGAGTAACTTGGAGGGTGAACTAAAGATCAAAGAGGAGAAGAAATAAGGAGTGCATCTGTGACAAATTCCCACGTTCATAGGAATCATGCAAATTCCCACATCATGTGGGAATTACAGAAGAAAATGATAGATGTGTTTGTGAAAAATTCTTACGCTCGTGGGAATCAATTTCCACGAATGTGGGAATTACAATCTGATGCAATATGCAAGGCTTCATTAAACTTAGGTTTTTTAGACTATAAAAAGAGAATGATGCCTCCATCTTCAAGGTAGACGACACCCACCTGTAAAAACACCATCCTTAAGAGAAGAACACATGTTTGGAGCATTGAGGAAGGATTGAAGACAAGGATCATCATCAAGATTGGACAAAATAGCACATCAATTCCAAAATTTCAGATTTTGGCAAAGAAGAAGGAGTTTTTCTATTCAATTTTCTGTCATTTTAATCTCTTCTATTCTTTATAAAAATGGATTATTTGAATGTTGATAATGTTATGGAGACCATGTTAGGCTGATTTTATTTTAGGGGTTACTTTTGGAACTATTATGTTGAACTCCTATTTTATTGAATTGAATACAATTGTCTTTGTTGATTGTTATTTTTAGTTGTCATCTTGCAACAAATTGAGAGAGTGAGTGAGAAGAAATTCATGTAGGATTGTACAACGAGAGTTTGATAACTAATTGAATCGGTAGAGTCATTAGGTAGGTTGAGAGATTGTCCAATTGATTCCTGTTAATTCGATTAGGGATAAATAGTTACATCTTGAGAGAGGGTAATTAGTACATTCAGAAATCTAAGGAGAGACATAATTCAATCGATAAAATAGGAGGGAGACAAAATAGGAAAAAAAAGGTAATCTTTACTATTTAGATTCTTTAATTCATATTTTCTACAATTTCGGTATTGTCCATTATTTACATTAATCCTTTAATTTTAATTTAATTTTTTAGATTATTTGCATTTCATAATTTACTTTCTTAAACAAAGTTGTGTCTAAATTAAGCGGTGTCTAGGTATCAACTTCTGTGGGATCGATATCTGCTCTTTTTACTACAAGTCATGACGAGTTCACTTACAGTTTTTTAGTGTAAAACAAGTAGATGAGTTTTATCATCAACAGTCTCTTGACCACATCTGTTAAAGAACCTACCCTTTTCTCCATGTCCTTCATTGCTTGAGGAACAATATTCAGTTGCACTTTGGCTTTTGAAGGAGATGAAATTTCTTTAGGTAGTGAAGTTGGTGGCAAAAATCTTTGAAGCAGTCCTTGGTGTGGTTGGAGGAAGGAGAGATACAAAGGAATTTTGCTTGATCGTTAGATCATCTAGATCAATATCTAATAAAAGATCAAAAAGCCTCCAATGGTGATAACTGGTGGTGTTACTAGTGGCTAAGGTAGATGTTACAGAGACGGTGTCTCTGTAACCCCTGAACACTCTTCTTCTTGCTTAGTAATGATCCCTCTTTCTGGCTTGTTTACTTTCATGTATGGATCCAAAGTTTGAAATGAATCTTGCCACAACTTCTTGATCATATTCTTCACTATTGTCTTCTTCTTTCTTAGATTTCGAACCCAAGTTCGGCACTACCAAAATGTACATAAGTTTGAAACTACGAAAGCCCATAGATATTAATGTGAGAAAAACTAGAAAAAGGAAGATAAATATTGTACTTATTTTCAGAGTAGACCATGCTGCTATTGTAGCATTCTTCTCAGCTTGCTTTTTGTCTTTGCAGGATCACCTGTAAAGCTCATACCAGTAAGCTCCATAGTACAAGTGAATATTGGTGTATGACCAGGGTCTGATCTTATTGTGGTATATACAAGAAGGTTAAGCCTAGCTCTGTGACTAGTTTCTTGAAGGAGGTTCTTGTAAATTCCAGTCTCATCCTTCATCAGATTTTTAGACATATATATTTAAAAAAAAAACTAGGATTGAAGTTACCAAGTTGAACGTGCTTTTCATTGCATCATATTAGAACCAACAAAGAATATACAGGCACTAAAAACAGTTAAACATGGAAAGCGTTGGGACGGGTGATTTATAAGAACCCACAAAGTTAGAGACCTTGAAGGACCCCTTGAAGAAAGGACATTAAGGGCTACTTCAGCAGTCGCATGCTCAACCTGTCTTAAAGTGGAGTTTTAACTTGGACTGTCAAAGATCTCACCATTAAAGTTCACAGAAGCTTTAAATCTTGGTGCGTGATCAGCTCCTTCTCTAATGCACGCATACTGAGGAAGGTTGAAGCAACTTCTTTGGGCAAGTTCCTAAAGCTGGTTCTTGAACATGTCTACCATGAACATACATGTCATCCATATATATCTTTGTCATCAATCTAAAAGCTAATGGTTACAAGTAAACATCATCTAGAGAAAGTGCAAAGAATGTGGATGAATTTGCTAAAGGCTAAAGATATACCAGCAACATCAAGAACACAGAAAATGAAGGGAGCCACTCGTTGCTGAAGAAATATTAAGAAACTAACCTAACCTACCTCATAAGCTTTAACTCCACATTGACATGAGGGTTATGTTTCTGTGGTTAAAAAAGGAAAAGGTCAAAATTGAGTTTCATAACTATAGTATATTAGAGACTGAAACATTAATTCGACCATGTTTTTCATTTTAAAATACATTATCTGTAGTCATTAATGAGGGTCGTGGAGGCATTTATGAGATCTCTCAATTTACGAAAAGCACGTCTGTTTCTCTTCGGTCATTTTGAAATAAACTATTCAACTCTTCGACACTGGAAGGCTGTTGAAAATTACTCCAAACGGATACAAGAGTTTAGAATGAGGAAGAGAAGCTTTGTGATTTATTTCTCAATGACAAATCAACAAAACATCTAATTTAATAGTGAAAATCATTAACCTTTTATTTTATTAACAACTATTAACAACTAAATTAAAAATCAATTAAAACATGAGAGTCATATTGTATTAAAATTCTAACATTTCTCCCCTTAATTCAATGGCTAATGAACTCTTATCATGGACCTAAATATCTTGAACTTTTCTTTAGCTAAAGTTTTTGTAAGTGACTTCTTCTTTAGAACCAAATCCTAAATGAAATAGAATAAAGTCTTCCTTGTTGAATTAGAATTTTAGACATTGGAATTGCAAATTTGTTGTAGCATTTTCACTCTGATGTGTGGATCATGTTATTCTAGATCATGTTTGCTCTGATGTGTAGGGACCTTCCAAAATAGCTTTTGTAGGAGGAAAGCATTAATATGTGACATTTATTGATGATTTCCTTAGAAGGGTATGGATTATACAATGAAGAAGAAAGATGAAGAGTTGGGAGTCTTCCTCTCTTGGAAGAAAATGGCAGAAACTCAAATAGGTAGAAGGATCAAACATCTTCGGATAGGTAATGGAGGAGAGTATAAAAGTGATTCATTTATGAAAGTCTGCAAAGGAAAAGAAATTATAAGGCACTTCACAATTAAGAGTAGACTATAACAAAATGGGGTTGCAGAATGCACAAACCGAACTTTGCTAAAGAAAGTACGATATATTTTGTCCAATGCCAAATTGGGCAAACAGTTTTAGGCTGAGACTATATTATGTGCAGGTCATCTCATAAATCGCTTACCATCAACTGCTATTGGTGGCAAGACGCCTTTGGAAGTATAGCTTGGAAAACCTACTATAGATTATGATTCTTTACGTATGTTTAGTTCCACTGCATACTACCACGTTAAGGAATCAAAGTTGGATCCATAAGCAAAGAAAGCAATTTCCATAGGAGTAACTTCTAGTGTGAAAGGATATCGTCTTTAATATCCAGATACGAGGAAGAAAATCTTTAGCAGAGATGGAACCTTTGATGAGTCTACCGTTATGAAAAAGGTAATAAATGAAGGTGGTCAGTAGACTGATGGCACTCCACAATAGGTGGAGAGTGCTCCTAAATAAATGGAGTTTAAAAGAAGGATTATAAACCAATCAATAAATGATGAAGTAGATGGAGACACTCCTATAGTAGAAAAGGAGTCAAATGAAGAAGAGGTTTAAACTCAAAAACTTCCACAACAATAACATGAATCAATTATATTAAGTAAGTCAAAAAGAATAATTCAAAGACCTGCTCGCTTTGATGAGATGGTGGCTTACACATCTCTAATTGCAAACAATGAAACTCTTGTTGCTTATCATGAAACAGTCCAAAATTCTAAAGCAAATAAGTGGAGGATAACATGAATGAAGAAATGCAATCCTTTCATAATAATCAAACATGGAAGCTATCTAGTTTACTAGAGGGAAAAAGGCAATTAGATGTAAATGGGTATTTGCAAAGAAAGAAGGATTTTCTGATAAGAATGATGTCCATTACAAGGCAACATTGGTGGCTAAAGGTTATACTTAGATGGAGGAAATTGATTATAATGAAGTCTCTTCTCCAATTGTGAAACGTCCCTCCATCAGAGTTCTATTGGCCTTAGTAGCACAATTAGACTTGGATTTAGTTGAGTTGGATGTAAAAATTGCATTTTTATATGGAGATTTGGAAGAAGAAATCTATATGACTCAGTTGGAGGGATTCAAGGTTGTTGGTAAGAAAATTATGGTATATAGATTAGAGATTTCATTATATGGATTGAAACAATATCTGAGGCAGTGGTACAAAAGATTTGACAAGTTCATTGTGAGGCATAAGTACACAAGAAGCAAATACGATCATTGTGTGTATTTGCCTAAGCTATAAGATGGATATTACATCTATCTTCTCCTATATGTTGACGTTATGTTGATAGCTTCAAAGAATCAAAGAGAAATTAAGAGTTTGAAGATTCAGTTGAATCAGGAGTTTAAAATGAAGGATCTAGATGAAGTCAAGAAGATTCTCGGCATGGAGATAAGTAGAGAAAAAAAGTTGGGGAAATTATATTTAACTCAAAAGTAATATTTGAAAAGTATACTACAATGTTTTGGCATGAATGAAAAGTAAAATTTGTTTGTGCTTCACTTACTCCTTACATAAAGCTCAGTGCATCTTTATCTCCAAAGGAAGATGCAAAATGAGAGTACATGACAAAAGCATTGTATGCAAATGCAAGTGGTAGATTCATGTATACTATGATGTGTACAGGGCCCAATATTTCACAAACAGTAGGAATCATGAGTAAATATATGCATGATCTAGGAAAAGAGCATTGGTAAGTTGTGAAATGGATTATATGATACATTTTGAATATCGTAGATATTGAATTGATGTTTGAGCGGGATGAGAAAAGTGGTCATTGCTTAGTAGGATATTGTGATTTCAACTATGTTGGTGATCTAGACAAACGTCGATCAACTACTATTTATGTGTTTACTCTTGATAAGGGACCAGTTAGTTGGAAGCTTACCTTATAGTCAACAGTAGCTTTGTCTACTACAGAGGCAATGTATATGGCAGTTACAGAGGTTATTAAGGAAACAATTTGGCATCAAGGGTTGCTTGATGAACTAGGAATTGGATAGAAGCATGTCAAAGTACATTGTGATAGTCAGAGTGTTATTTATTTAGCAAAGAACCAAGTTTATCGCGCAAGGATAAAGCACATCGATATTCGCTTCCATTTTGTACAAGAGATTCTAGAAGATGGTGGAATAATAATTCAAAAAATCCTGACCTCTGAAAAACTTGCAAGCATGATAACAAAAGCGGTGATTTCGGTCAAGTTCAAACATTGTTTGGACTTGATTAACATTTTTAGAATTTGATAACAATTAGAGGTACTACCAAAGATAATTTCAATTGTGAGAGGATTTTGAGAATAAAGATTGAGAAATTTTTCAAGGTAGAGAATTGTTGACTTTGTAACATATTTCTAAGACTTGTGGCAAGTGTGGGAAATCCCACATTCGAGAAATGTAAAAATGGAAGAGCTTCCTTAAGTTATAAAGGGAGGGCTCCTTCGCCTTTGTAAATCATCCCAAAGCAAACAAGTCTTCCTCCCTTACAAGAATTTGTTTTTTCTTATTTATCTTCTCCCTCGTTTGCAATTCTTCTCTTCAAAATAGTGGAGTATCTATATAATGTCCGAGGAGTAGGCAAGTCTGAACCCGAACCTCATAAATCTCTGATGTTCTTGTTTTGGGTATTCTCTTTCTTATTATCTATTTAATAGGTATTGTTGGGTATAACTGTAGTGATATATTGTGTCATTAATTATATGCCTAGGAAAATTCTAAGGAGGGGTACTTAAGTTGACCAATGTGTCACATCAACTCTTGAAAATTTGCTTGATGTAATTAGTGGTACGATCGTTTCACTACAAGAAATTGTATTTTTAGTGATAGTAAAATTTATCACTAAAAGCAGTAATATTAGTCACTATTAATAATAGTGTCCAATATTTTAAGTTGTCAACTCCCGTCACAAATGCCTCTGTCACTATTGTAATAGTGACTACTTTAAGAAATGGTCATAATTATGTAACACTTTGGTGACACAAATATTGACACTAAAACTTATGAAATGTGTGACACATTTATATGGTCACAAAAACATTACATATTATGAAAAGTTTGTCATCACCAATAATATAAAGTAGTGACCAATTAAGTCGTAACAAAACTGCATTATATTGTGACAAAAGTACCGACACTAAAACCTATGGAATGTGTGATAACACTATATGATAATAATCACTTTACATATTTATGATAAGTTTGTCGACACAAATAATATAAAGTAGTGACAAATTAAGTCGTAACAAAACTTCATTGTATTGTGCCAGAAGTTCCGACATTAAAAACTATAGAATGTGTGATGGCACTATGGTAACAACAATTTTACATATGTATGACAAGTTTGTCGACACAAATAATATCAAGTAGTAACGAATAAAGTTGTAATAGTATTTCATTTTATTGTTACAACATTTTCGCTACTAAAATAATTATAAATAGTGACAAAATGTTAGCCACTAATAATATTTTTATCAACGTCCATTACTTCTTGGTTACTAAAATTTTAATAAAAATTGTCAACAATATTTTGTCACAAAAATGAAAATTAGTTCTTACAAAAAGTATCGTCACTAACGTGTTTATTATTACCACAAATAAAACTATCAACTAATCAATGAAATTACATTAGCTGTAAAAGAAATTTGCATTAGTGGTTATATTTTTTTCGTCACAAGTATAAAAGTTATATGTTACAATAATGTTGTCACTAAATAAAAAATATATGTTACAATTAATTTATCATGTCTCTGTTTCTCGCAAATAATATTATTAAATTTAACAATTTAATTACTTAATCGATAACAATTTTTGCATTAGTGGCCATAAAATAGAAGTTGTCAAAAATGATACGGAATTTTAGTGCCAATATATTATCAGACGAGGAAATAAAAATTCTTAGTATATATAAAATATATAAAAATCACCAAAATATACAAAATTCTAATTTCCAATATATAAAATTAGAAATTTTAATATCCAAGAAAATTATTTATTACAATGATCTCAAACTACTATGTACTAATTTAAGCTAAAACTTTCTAACGTAAAATTTCCTGGCTATTCTTCAGGATGAAGTTCACTGTTTCATTGTTGATTTGTTTCCTACAAAAAATAAAAATAAAATCGTTTAATTAATTTATAAAATATTAAGCTATAAATTTAGTACTAATTTTTTTATAATAATACAATGATAATAATAAGAAGTGATACTAACTATTCTAGATTTTATAAATTTATAAACTTACATGAGTAGTTGGGGTATTTGATTTTGTGGCGCTTGATGGATCACCAATTGAAGCAAAAGCATTGACTATCAGACTAGTAATTACTCCAATATTTGCCTATGGTTTAAGAACAAAACCTACAAGTTACTGCAATGATGAACAAAACCTACAAGTTACTGCAATGATGAACAAAACTTATAAGTTACTTCAACCCGATAATAATCGCAAGTTGTATGCTGGTTCTTGTTAACTAATGTACTAGATATAATCTAGAAAGAGAGCTGCAATGCCTCTGAAGAGAAAAAATGGATGCCTAATTATCTAACAACCCCCATGAATCAAGAAATGGAAAAAAGAGGACAAAGAAAACGTACATTCAAAGCTGCATGAACGGCTTGCTCTGTGATGTCCTTGTCATTCTCAGAGGAGTAAGTGCCTAGTCCAAGTATTGGCATTGTAATTCCACAGTTCAAGTGAACATGGTTGCTCTTCATCTCTCTGTTTCTCACTTTTCTATACTTGAACCATACTCTCACGCACAAACACATACAGACACACACACACACAAATATTCCTGATCTGAAGTCAACTCCATTAACAAACATAATGAAGGTGTGTCAAGCTTAGGAGTTACTTTAGTAATATAATTATACATATCAAAGCAAGAATAGAATGTAATTGGGGTATTACAAGACAAAACAAGTAGGAAAAAATTTGATAAACATAGAAATAGTTTAAGAAAGGAGAGAACATATCTGACAAATATGTTATAAATCTTGGACATCGTAAGCGAATGTTCTGTTTTTCCATTTAAGAGCCACCTCTAAAAGTGCCTTCGTAGACAACCCATCTTTACTTAAAACCTGTGTTGTTCAGTCTTTTAGGTCTTTCATTCTATTGCGTACCCTTTTCCCTTCTTCACCTTCCATTAAACCCTTTATAATGTCGACGATTTCTTCTCGTAGAAAGAGGCTATTTTTGTTGACTTAGGTCTCAATGCCAGTTTGATGTCCTCGGTTAACATGACAACATTCATTTTCTGCTCAGTGTAAAGTGGCTAAGCAATTAATGTCACACCATTCACCACACTTTTGAGGGTCGAGTTCCAACCACAGTGGGTTAAGAACCCTCCGATCGAGCCATGACTCGGCACCTATGCCTGTGGTGCCCACGATGGAAGCACTAGACCGCACCCTCTGGTTCTATCTAAGAACCCTTTGGGTAAGAAATTAAGAGTCTTTCTGGAAACTCATACGTAGCGTTTGGTTCCTGTCCCCATTAGTGGGGACAGGTCACAAAACAAATAAATCCTGTCATTCTAACCCGTTTGGTTGTTGTCCCTCGCCGTTTTGTCTTCAATCTCCGGACGACAGAGACAAACATTTTTGTCTCACCGAATATCGTAGGACAAGGGACAGAAGA
>JANZXR010000006.1:27324055-27373343 GCA_027575705.1 Erythroxylum echinodendron
CCATATGCTTCAGCTGTAGGAAGCCTTATGTATGCTCAGGTCTGCACCCGACCTGACATTGCATATGTTGTTGGAATGTTAAGAAGATATCAGAGTAATTCAGGTATTGACCACTAGAAAGCTGTAAAGAAAGTTTTGAGATATCTTCAGGACACAAAGGACTATATACTTTTATACAAACGAACTGAGAACTTAGAAGTAGTTGGATACCCCAATTCAGACTTTGTTGGCTGCACTGATTCAAGGAAATCAACATCTGGTTATATTTTCATGCTAGCTGGTGGAGTTGTATCTTGGAGAAGTGCCAAGCAAACCCTGATTGCTACTTCCACTATGGAGGCTGAGTTCGTCTCATATCTTGAGGCCACTTCGCATGGTGTATGGTTGAAGAGTTTCATATCTGGGCTTAGCTTTGTTGATTCAATTTCTAAGCAGTTAAAATTGTATTGTGACAACTCCGCTACGATCTTTATGACTAAAAATAACAAGAGTGGAAGTCAAAGTAAGCATATCGACATTAAATATTTAGCCATAAGAGAACGTATTAAGGAAAAGAAAGTTGTCATCGAGCACATTAGCACTGATTTGATGATTGCAGATCCTTTAACTAAAGGCATGCCACCTAAGCAGTTTAAGGATCATGTAGTGCAAATGGGACTTAGTTACTCAATGTAATTTTGTTGTACTTTTGATGCTTCAATGAAACTCTTAATTCATTTGATATTTTCTCATATGTTGTGTACACATATTTGATTGGTTTTGAGACATGTCATTTAAGTTGGACCTAGAATAAACATATAGTTTATTCATTAAGTTGAAGGGCTAATAATGAGAAATTTTATATATGTAATACATGGAAGATAATATTCACTATAAGAGGACCTATCGTTATGATTCATATATTTGATTTCTTGTTATATGTAGTGGCTTTGGGGTAAATAGACCAAGTGGGAGAATGTAAGATGACCTCACTCACCTTTATATGGTCCACCTCACCTAATGCACATATCTTTGTCGCCCATAATACCTGACACCCATAATTCTTCATGATTTTGTCTCTGTGATGGCCAGAGCATAGTAGGTGAAGTGGGTTTAAATGATAGAGTTTTTTGGTCCCTATCTTCATTTAAGCAAAAGATGACACCATCTGTTGTGCGAAGGAAGAGGATAGAAGCTCCAAACTTCTCAAATATTTGCAGGTCTGCTGGTGGAAAGGCAATAGCTGGAGGTATATTTTTCTTGGTTTAAGCTTCCGTTGCTGAACTTATATACATATATGTGTGGTTTTATATGCATGGATCTGTATGTTAAAGTTCTTGCATAAGATGCATGCTACTGCTAGGTTTATTTTACACTGATATGATTAACAAATGTAGGCATGCTTATTAAATTATGAACAATTTGTGGTTGGTGACGAAGAGTTTCTTCTTGTAAAAGAAAGGTTTGCTTACTACATTTAGTTCTTATAAGGTTTAATTGCTATGTATTTTTCTTAATTTGCATTCATGTCAGCTCTATCTGTAATCTCCATATCTAATTGTTCTAATTTCTTGTTTTCCCTTTCATTACATTAGAAACTTGGAACTCTCCATCCCCTAATCAGCATCCCATCGAGCATTGTGCTTTTTCATCGATCTTCTTGGAGAAGAAGACGTCGACTATTTGAGCATTTGTGTCACACTTCCTTAATAGAAATAAAAAGACTCTTGACCAAACAAAGGTGCGAAGATGGAAACGGACGACAGAGTCTTAATCATGTATATGTACGATCAGCCGTTGGAAATTGTTCAAGTCAGTGCGAGAACAATAATGGCAAACAAGTATCAGTTGCTTGATCTTAGGTTTCACTCATATATTTATCAATTACCAATTGTAATTAGAATTTTACTTATTGATGGTATCTTACAAAGAGTTAGCGATTGTAGTGTAACATTTTTGCCGTTCAAATGAAGTTGTTTATAATAACTAGCCTGATCTGTAATTGCAAAACAAAATTGATATAAATTGAGCCTATATGTTAGTTGATGTTTGTCCTTCCTCAAGATAGAATATCATTAAAATTGTATAAAATTTGCTAAAATTATGTTGACTATCAAAATTTTTATTTATTTATTATATAATCAAATAAACTTTTAAATCTTAATATATCCTTATTTAGTATATACATCAGTTGAAATTTTAAATCTTAAATTTCTTCTTTCATTGATTTGATGTTCGGTTTAACATACATATGTTCAGTTCAATTAATTCATACACTTGAATAATCTTATCTTATTTTCTGTTAATTTTCAAAAATAAAACATTAAAAATGTTTATGACTTGTTATATCGTCTTTGGCTTAAGTAGGCAGGACTCGATAGATGAACTAGTTTTGTCTTGCCTGCTATAAAATGGCGCATGCCTGCGAGACTGGCAACTTCAGATTATAGGCGCAGCTGCAATTATGTTTGGTTCATTTTCCAGGGTCGTCTACACTTATGACAGTCGCTGAAGGCGATTTGACCAGAATAAAGGTTTCAAAGTCAAATTGAACCAAACATAATTTAAAGGTGATCTCATGAAGAATCAAATACTACTTTATCCTTCTGCACAAAATTTGCACCACTACAATTATTTACCATATTATTCATCACCAAATTACCAATAACTTAAGGGGATGAAGCAAATGCCAGTACCACCTGAGATTTTATGTGTTACGTGTTGATGTCGTGGCCGATGAGTCTGCGCTAGAAATTTGTAAATGGACGAATATAACAGTTGAGCCGTTCCTAGTGCCATAACTGGGAAGAGAGATGTGTTGCACAAATGAGATGAAATTTGAAACTAACTAATCCCACAAATAGAAAACCAGAAACTGAACACTCCCGTTGAATAACACACCATTCCACACCCTAAAAGAACAACGGTAAAACCAACATTTTTAAACACCCAAGCTGCACATGGTTCAGAAATTTAACAGCCAAGAAGAAACCCCTCCCCTGTTCTCACCAAACCAAATCGCCTTGCACATTCTAAGCCTCTTACGAATCTAATCTATGGCTATCATTGTTGTCTCTCACCAGGCAGCAGCAGTCAAGCTGCTGCCGCCGCCACTACTTCCTCCCACATGGTTTGGTTCTCCCATTCTAGCAGCCAAAGCAAGAACCTCTGGTGACATCTCCCAGCTTCCACTTTTCCTTCCCCAACTAGATCGCCTAGGATGTACACTACCCTGTTCCCCAACTTCCTCTACCGTACTCCTTATATCTGGGGATATTTCGTTCAGTTCATTGTCCTTTACATGCGTGCGATCATTGTTGGTAACTTGCCCTTCACCACGATCAACTATGGAACTCAAATCTCCCCAGACAGTTTTCCTACCCATTTCTATATCATCCCCTGCCTTACCCATGTTAGGACTCATGAAACCCCCAGCAATTGGTCGAGTTGGTAATGTAGGTTCTCTTGGAACTTTTTCCCTGAAATTGTTCTTGGATGGAGGTATACTAGAGCAAAATATCTCCTTGAAGTTCTCCACCACTCCCCTATTGTAAGGATTTGCTTTTCGATCATATCGATATCTGAAATTCTCATAGGTAGTCTGCAAGAACAAAAGCACATAACGTTACATTACAGCATTGCTGCCGTAGAGAACCTCAGACAAGTGGAAAGATCCTTCTATAACATGATTTTTGAGAAGGGGAGGATGAATTTCTTACCTGGTTTGTACTGATGAGATACAAATGAAAGGCCGAAAGACCACCAACGAACCACATTGATATGAAGGTGTAAACTATTAGAACAATGGAGGCTGGGGTTCTGATCATTGCTTTCCAAATGGATGTGCTCTCTGATTGCATGATTCTTGTAATGTAGAACCAGCAAAATGCAAAAACATATATACAAAGAAGGGTAGTTGAGAAGACGAACATGAAGAAATATCGATAATTTCTCTGCAATGAGAAATAATTTCTTCAGATGGATCACAATAACTCCAGGAAAATCATAATAAAAGGTTCATCAAATAAGCTGCAAGAATTTTTCACGGCAATATTGTGAACAATATTAGTACAGGACAATATTGAGTAACATCCATCTGGCTGTACTTCAACTTATAATCAACCATGTTTGAAAGCTAAGTGAACAAAAAGGAATCGTGAGCTCATCTGCTCACTTTGAATTTTTCTGACAGAATAAAAACTATAACCTAGAATGAATCCAGGTAGATGAGGATGGGATACATACGATAATCTTACAAAGCCAAGAACATACAGAACTTGTCAATTGCTTAGATCATTAAAAGCTCTTACCAATCCAATACATTGCCCAACCCATGGGCAGTGATGGTCAAATCGTTCTACACAGTTGTTGCAAATTGAACAATGTGAACAGCGGGGAGGTCTGTAAAGCATGCAAGTGTCACAATACTTGATCTTCACAACCATTCCATTGACCTCTACATCCTTAAAGCGTGGCAGACGTATCTGTGGAGTTTGACTAGCCCCAACATCTGTGGCCGCCCCATCAAAGTTCTCTGGCTCTGGAGGATGTGCATTGCGTGGAATTATGCCAGGATCTCTTCCAGAGGTTAGCAGGAGAAGCGTTAAAACCTGAAAATCCAAAATGATCATCACTTTAGAAATTATTATTGCCTCCAGGTCCTACATATTCCATCTTTCACAAGGAAGGCATTGCCTAGAATAGAAAATGCATTGTATCCTACCATGAAATACAAAATTGACCTTCTCCATCACTATCTACAAATTAGGGCTCCAATGAGCTGATATACATATTGATGTGAAAGTTTCAACCTAGCTTAATCACAACCAACATATTCATGAAGACAAAGCAATGCAATCTATGATGTCCAAGGTTTTAAGGTGAATAAAAACAAATAAATTCAGATTGGTAAAACCTATGATAGGCCAAATCCTTCACCACTTTGTTGCTGCCTTTGTCTTAAGATTAATAAATAGTGCTTTTGGGATTGTGCTGCTATTGGCAATTATTCAATGTTCCATCTTATTGTATATGTTCTCAGCTCAAAATTTCCAAAACTTTATTCTCTCCCCAGTTTTAAATATGCATATTCAAAGCTAATGATTTACACTCAATTAATGAAGTAAGAACTCAAGATTCTGGGAGAGAGTGCAGCAACTAAAGCAAAACATTACAGGAACCATATGTGAGCTTATTTTGCACTTGGGCAAGAGGAATTGGTTAGACAGAACTCAACATAGGAAAGGTTTCCTTTCTTGATCTTACAATAAACAATTTTTCAGGCCAGAGAAGGCAAGCAGATTTTCATTAGATAGAAAATAATCAGGACATTCAGAAAACCTTTAAGAGTGCCAATTATGCTTGTTAAACCCATCAGAGAGAATATTTTTGCCATACTATGCAGTAAGTTTTAATAATTGATTCTCTTTTGGAAGTAGGAAAAAGACAATAAATCTTTTAATAGTTGACAATGACCAGGTCAAATTTATACGTATTTTGGAGCATATTTCTTACATCAATTGGATTAATGAACAAAATATGGAGATGGCAATTTTTGCCTAGCCCGGCCTGACCTGACCCTGCACAGCCTGAGGTCAACTGGCTCAGCCCAAGTTCATTGGACTTAGGGTTTTTTAAAATTTTTGGGCTTCGGCCTGGTGCAGCCCAGCCCGGCCCAAATATATCAGTAAAATGACATTGTTTTGAGTGAAACGACTTCATTTTAAAATTTTAATTTGAAAAAAAGTTAAACAGGCTTTGGGCTGGCCAAGCCTGATTGGGCTCAAGCTAGGGCTCAGGTGGTGAATCTCAAGCTCGATCAGGCTAGGCCCAAGCCCAATGCCAAGCCTAACAAAACATGGAGATGCACTTTTCTTTTATAGCTAAGATCAAGTCAGACATGAGAGATCCGAATCTGGAAACATATTTAAACGATTGCTTATGAAAAAGCTTCTAAAATGATACATTGTAGGGATACATGGATTTCCAATTATACATATGAATACTCTCTGCCGAAATAAATCCTAATTCAAAAGATCCCAGGTCAATGTGTCTAATTTTCGTTTTTGTTGCTCAAAAATAAAACTGTAGGTAGCAATACTATTAGGTTCTAACAAGGGTATCATTAGCAGTAGAAGATTCAGACAAACGTTTAGACTGAAATCCATTTATACATGAAAAAAGCATCAACAGTGATCTTACATGTGCTAGTTGATTTCATACCATGAGAAGGTAACAGCCAACCGATTAACCAGAGAAAAATGAAAGATCTCAGAGAAGTTTTAATTTCTACATTTATAGGATGAAGTTCATGAATGTGGACAAAAATGAGATTGATACCACTACCAACCTTAACACCATGAGAGGCAGTTAATTATGCAGAAAAAAGTGGAGGAATAACCAATAAATGTAAAAACTATTCATTTGACAGGAATTATATGTCCTATATTGCAACAGAGGAATATTATGTGTGCATATATCCATGTTCTGGGTGAGTGATTATGTGACTGAGAGAGAGACAAAGAACTCACATAAACTGTGAAAACAACAGCAGCAACCATTATTGATATTCCAAGGTTATTAGAAAAATCATCCATCAGCTTTCTGGCAACAAAGACACAAAAAACTGCCACCGGAGAAACAATCAAGAATATAGTCAAGAACAGGGATCTCACATCTGGTCCAAATATAAATCTTCCCTGAAGAAAAAATATCTGTGAAAGAGCACCAAGAAACAAAGTTACTGGGAAAGGTAATCCAGTAATGCAATTTGAAGGGATAAATGTGTAAAGACTGTCATATACCTAGGTTGTTACTCTCTAGAACCTGACATATAAATTCCATCATAAATAAGTAGCTGAAATTTTCAAACCTTTTAGCTAGATAATGTCTATTAACCATCCAACAAAACTACTTGCACAAAAAAAGATCTTGTTATTGCATTGAAACATATAAATGATGACTAATCTGACTAACATGGAAACTAGTTAAACAAAATGGTTGAATAATGTGATTATTCAGGGATTCAGCAACTTGTACACCATCAATGACAACAGCATCACCGAGCATGCGACATATCAACTAAAGTGATTTTGAACATACAAGCTTTTTTCCAGTGGGTTTACAATCATGGAGAACAAGGTACCTCTAATTTGAATCTAGTCACATAACACCATTGTGTCATCAAGCTTGATCAGCAAGCAAAATTTCTTCCCTAACAGCCAATGACGGCCATGAGATTTCTCTCCTTTTTCTCTTTTCTTCATTTCCACATTCAAACCACGATACAGGTTCTCTTTATCCCAACTTCCTATCAAACTGATCAGAGGTTCCTGGGTGTGGTACGTTCAGCATGGATTTTGAATTTAATTGTCACTCATTAACCATTAAACCCACCACAAAAAAGTGTTAATCACATATATTCCAAATATAAGTAAAGCATGCTGCTTTTCACTAACCAATGTAAACACATAGAATCTATATCATCTATGAAGCCACTTCAGGGAAAAATAAATGCTCAACCATTTGTTTCTAACATTTCATCTCCTAGAAACTGTTCTCCAGCTATAAAGGCAAAGCATCGCTTAAATACAATGTCTTCTACATTACAGTGAACCCAAAAAGGAAAGGTCCCATCTTTAGCTGCAACGTGTGATTGTCGAAACCACATCAAGTACAACTGTTATGACTCCAATCCAAAACCCATGTACAGCATCAATCCAAGCACAAGCACACCAACTTACTCAATTTGCTTGCTTAACCAAAAATCACAAAAAAATTAAAGGGAAATAAAAGCGGCAACATTGACTAGAAATCAAAAAGATTTTTTAAAAAGAAAATGTAGAAACCAACAGGTTACTTACATTACTTCCTTTCCAAGTTTGATAGACCCGTAAATCGCCGCCAGCAGATCCCGGATCGGATCGCTGAGGTGGCGGCACTACATACATTTTTCTATTTTCTTTAATTACCGTTTCACTCACTCTCGGCTTACTAGATCCCCAATTCCAAACACTTCCAAACCCTAGAAATGCAACAACACCAGAACCACAAGTTGATTTCCAATGTTTCTATAATCTCTCTCTACAGCTCCACTTTTTCACTTCTGTTCCAATAAAGCTGAGTCAGGAAGCAACCTAAGATTGGGTGCTCAGGGGCAGAGTAACGGCGGCGACGGCAGTAGCGGTGTTGATAGTGATGGGAGTAGTGAAGGAGAATGCTTTTTCACTACTTTCTGGAGAAGTGAGAGATTATCATGTATGTAGCTGCACATATATCGAGGGGTGACGTGGATAGCTTTAATTGGGTGGAATGGACTTTCCATGCTGGGTGGACCGGCCCTGTTCGGTTTTTAACCCAGCGCATAAACGATGAAAAGTGGCCCTCGGAGACTTTGGATCCTTTTATGCTTTTAGTTTTATTGTTACTTTTCAGTACCCTATTCATTTAATTTTTAAAACGAAATGGATAGTAACTTTTCGAATACTGTTCAAAAAATTAGTGAATCACTATTTAACAATTATTATTATAAACACTAAAATTTTATTATTTTTATTTAATGATAATAACCAGTAATCCTCAAATAATAATTATATAATCAATTTTTAACGTTAGTTTAGCCAAATTTTCTAATTTAAGTGCCTGTTTGGTTGAACTTTTAGAGGGTAAATACGTACTTTTTTCACCTCAAAAGCTTTGTTTAAAAAAAGTGAGCGTTTAGTTGTAAAATAAAATACACTTTTTTAGTAGAAATATTTTTGTTGGCAGTTAAAATACAGGTTTTCAAGAAGTTCAAATTTGGAGCTTCTCAAAAAGGCATTTTTTAGATAAATTTTTCATATTAATTAATGAGTCTATTTTAGTCTCTTTTATCTTTATGATTTACACATAATTCCTACAATACCCACAAATACTTCTTCACGTTTATTTTGAGATTTATATAATATTATATAATATTTTATATGTTTTAATATTTATTTTTTATATTAGTTTTACTTATGTTATAATCCATACAAAATATTTAGTTAGATATATTTTAATTTATGTTTCATATAGTTTAAAATTATATAATAATTAATATGTTGTGCTTTGCATATTGTTTAATATATTTTAAATAATATTTATATTCATAAATAATTTTTATTACAAAATAAAATATAGTTAAAATTAAAAGTGCTTTTTATTTTTATGTTACCAAATAGTTTATTATATGAAGCTCTTTCAAAAAAGCTCTTTTTTAAATGACAGTCAAACAGTCAACTAGCTTCTTAGAAAAACTCTTATCAAAAAAGCTCTACTGACAAAAATCTACTGATATAAGCTCATCCAAACAAGCACTAAATTGACTTAGTAGAAAGTTAGTTTCGAAGAAATAATAAAGTAAAACCAGCATCATCTGCTTTTGTAAGTTGAAAACAAATCCTTGACTCATGCTAATTATATTCGTCTCCCTCCAAATTGTTGTTATGAATATAGTACCGATATTAGTATTGGATTTAGTTTTAGTATGATACTATCCTAATATCGGATAACATTTTAATTAATTTTTAAATTATAAAATAGTCTTTAAAATTTTTTAAAATTACAAAATAATCTTTTAATATATTATACTATATAATTTATAATGTTACATTAATTATGTTTTGAAAAATTATAACAATAAAAATTTGAAATAACAACAATTTAATTATTTCGATTAATATTATTTTTTACATGTTTCACTCATAAACAATAACTACAATTAATATAAATGAAGAACATTTCATCATCATACAAATATAAAACTAAGGATAATATAAAATATTAGTATTCAAAATATTACAATGTCATCATATAATATATAATAATTACTTCAAAACTTCAAATAAAAATAATAATAAAGTTTCAATACCCTATGAGTATTACAACAAGAGTTTATGCTAAGGAACATAAGCAATTAGAAGTAAGGCTTGAAACAAAAATATTTAAAGTTATATTTATAATGCATATATAGAATTTAAAATATGCATCAAATACAAGTAAAATTAAAACAAGATCAGAAATTAAAAACTTGAAACTTCATTTAATCAAATATTCACTCAAACCACATTGACCTTAATTTTCATTTAGTATAAAATTTTCATCAGTGAGAGGAGTTTCATCATTACCATTATTTGAATTCGTTGCACCAAATGTCATGTTAACACTTTCTCTTCGAAGATTAACTTTCAAGCTAATCTCATCTATCAAACTTAGTTTCTTAGAAACCTAATCTAACAAAAGATCGATATGGTCAAGGCAAATTAGATCTACAAAACCAATCATTCTATTAAAAGTCCTAGTAAATAAATAAAATAAAATAATTGAAAAATTATATTCAACTTAATAATGATAATAACATATCTTTATAAGGTTTAAATTGTATCGAAAAAAGACTAAGTCATTCAATATTTTGTGTTTTAATCTATTCTTTTACTTAGAATGGGTAAACTCAAATGTACTTTAATTCCGTTCATACCCTGTTACACTCACATATTGACTCAGAATTTAAATTGCAAATCTTTGCAATTTTAGAATACTACTTCCAAGTTAGTCCAACAAAACTATTATAGGACAACAAAAGTAACATTATAAACAAAATAAAGTGATGATTTATTTCTAATAAGTAATAAAAGTGAAAAATATATATCTGAATTAAATTTGTCTCTTTGATGAATAATAATGCGCATCCCAAAATTACTAGAAGTATCCTTATAAATATTATTTGTGAGCTTAGGAGATCTTATTTTATCCTATGGGCAACAATTATTGTAATAGTTAATAGCATTTTCCTATTAGCTTCATTTTTCTTTTTAAAGTTTAGTCTAAAATAAAAAATAGGATTAAAAATGTCCCAACTAGAAACAACAGAGACTAAAGTTGCCTTCTTCATCTCTCATCGATTACTGTAAGATAAGTTGTGTATAAAGAAGGCTTTTTTTTATATTGACCTTGATTGCTTTCTTTTCCCTTTACATGACATCATCAAAATAACCCATTGTCTCCTTCTCATCATTATCAATTAGTCGAAAGACCCTTACCAAATGTTCACAAACTCGAATGAAAATTAACATTAGGACCAAAATTCATTATCTTCAAATATAATTCTAGAAACCTCTAATCCATCATTAGATCTAGCATGTTGGGATGCAACTCATCTATCACTTGTAAACATATGTCTTAACTCCTTCTTTATCAGAACAAAATACAAAAGTGACAAGAAATTAGTTGCAAGTCTTATAATAACAGGATGACACAAATTCTATTATTGGTGAAATCTTTTCTCAATAGATTTTGGACCTATGCCAGATTATAGATGAACTTGGTCACCTTTTTTTGCTTTTTGTATAGTCCTATCAATGATAGGAAAACATCTAGCATCTTTTGTATTTTTCAACATTAGGTCAATGCAATGTGTATCTCAAGGAGTTCAATAAAAAGAATTATACCTACTTTGCAATCTTCTTCCAGATGCTTTATATGTAAAATCATTGTCAGTAATCAACTAAATAATATTTTCTGGCCCAATTTCAATCATAACTTTATCAAATATCTAAAACAAAGCATCAACATTTCTAATAAGGCCAAATTCATTAATAGAATTCAAAAAAAACAAAATATTAATAATAGGCTCCTCTCTTCTATTTATCCAACCATCACATATGATTGAATATCCATAAGTAGTCTTAAGTCATTCTTCTTTCATCCAAATAACTGTTTATTTTATAAATATAATTGTTTAAAAGTTTACCTCTGTAGTCATTAATTGAAGGAGCTTTGTATCCTAGACCGTAAGATGCAATATCATCTACCTTAGGCTGGTAATAATAAAATTGAGCAACATTAAGTGTTATTCCTGAATTATACCACCAACTAGCCATTGTCATGTCCATATTATGAGTTGCTTTTTTAGAATGTAAAGTACTATAGATAGAAAATTGTGCTCTAGGAGTTGTTTTTTATGCAAAAAAGTTAAACATATATCTTCTTCTTTTCCTTACATTATGTTAAACATTCCCTTCTTGATGGGTAAGCATACGACCTTCAACATCCTCGTTATCGTCCTAACCACCCAAAAAGGAACTTCCACTGTTAATTTCATAATTCAATCTTTGCTTTACATCTTTTTTATGCTAATACTCTTCAGGAAAAAAAAAAATTATTCTCCATTTCATGTTATAACTCCCTCTCTTATAAAGCTCCACATCACCTTTGATACCAATTAAATATGTATTTAATTAAGTGATTCTCCCACCTTTCAAATGTTTGTTATAAGATAGAAAAATGGAATAGTTCTTCATTCCACGAACCAATTTGACATGAGTCCAAGTTGGATTATCGAATCTTTCTAAACCTGACGTGACTGAATTATCAAGAGTACCTGAACTTTCCTTCATTTATTTGTAAAATAAACGAAGACCTATGTCAAAATTAAATTAATAATTTCATTACAAACTATTATAAAAAGATGTATATCATTCAACTCGAAACAAAAACAAATGCACATCTTAGATTCTAAAATCATACACACAACTTGAACATTAAAAATTTACATACATCTTATATTCAAAGTCAATAGTCTAAGAATCATTATAACAACTACTGATGACATGAAAAATGTGGAATAAGTTGTTTAAAATAACAAGAAGAAATCTAGCAACAACTTCTTCTCAACAATCATATGATAGAGAAATGCAAGTGAACTTCACTAAGTTGCATAAATGATTATTGCACTTTCACAACTATAAGTTATTTTGTGTGATTATATAGTTCAACCGTAAACTCACAACTATAACATATTTTGTATGGTTACATAATTCAACCATAACTCACAATTACAACCTATTTTGTATAATTACATAATTCAACCATAAGTATAACTCATTTAACATGATTACATAACTCATCTATAAAGTCACAACTATAACCTATTTTTGTGTGATTACATAATTCAACCATAAACTTACAAATATAACTTACTATATATGATTGCATAATTCAAAATTGAATGCACAACTTCCTAACTTTTTTTATCAATATTATGATTTTAATTTTCATTAAATATAATTCTTTCTATTTTTCCTCCATAAACCATAAAGAATAAAGACATACACAGACACACAAACAATCCTTTAACTTTTATATTATAAATGAATCCTTTTAATTTAGTGTAATATTAATTGATTTAAGAAACTAGTTAAATGTATTAATAATGAAAGTTTAGATATAATGAAATAAAAAATCACACTAATATACATAATTTAGATATAATTCTTGAGAAAACATTTAATATTCACAAAATTAAAATTTAATTATTGATTTATATTTAAATTTTATAAATAACTAATTAATACACTTTACAATTTACACTTCGACCTAATTGATAAAAATTACAAATTTCGTAATCAAATTCTCAATAACCCATCACCCACGAAAATTTAATTATCAAACTTTCAAACTCACGCAACAAATTTATCAAACCATATCCACATTCTACAAGCTTCTCTATTCCCTATTCTCCATGCAAAAACCTAAAGTCACACTTAAGACTAAGAGACAAGCATTTAGAAAAGATTCCACCATTGTCATTCACCAACCTTGACTATGAGAGTCTAGACAACGTGTTACAAACAAAGCAGAAGAGCTGAAGAAGATGAAGCAGGCAACACTCAGGTCTCGATACAAAGAGAAGCAGTGTCGGACAAAGAAATAGTGATGAATGGAGATGCAACAACGAGGACACAAAGCAGCAATAATGACGGAGATGATACCCAGTAGCGATAGAGAAGCAGCAACAATGGAGAAGCAGTAGAATGGATGACAGAGCAATGATGGTTAACAAGAGATGAGATTTGAGAGAGTCGGACTCAGGGAGATAGAGAGATGTGTTGTTTGTGTTTTGTTCTGGTGGCAACTGTATATGTATGTGAGATAATAAGAGGCGGCAAAAGTAAAGATTAGGTTTTTTAATTCTTCAAATTTTAATATTTATGAAACTCCTTTGTTATTTATTAGTATTAGTGGTACTGGATGATGGTTATATTTGATACAGTACATTTAGGTTTGGTACCATTTTTTATCTGATACAGTACGAAATTCATAACTTGGTCTAATAGATAATTGACAAAATTGAGAAGTGACTATTTTTTATTTTTATTTCATAGTTTAAAAAGGTTCTTGTTTATTCTATTCAAATTTCTTTAAGATTAATTATAAAAAATTCAAATCTTATTTACTTTAATAGTTTTAATTTAAAACTCAAAAAGTGATAATTCACTACAGTATTGACATGATTAATGTTATGCTTAAACTAAAAATGAATTCTATATGACATAATACATATTCTGTTACAATTTTCATAAATACGTAAACAAATATATGATATAATGTTATAATCACTATGCATATGCAAAGAAATATATGATATGATGCATACTAATTATAATGTACCTAACATTACATTATGTATAAATATGGCAATTATAAGTGTAGCATCCCGTTACCCATGTTGAGACTAGATTAGCAAATATGAGAGATTAGTAAGAAATTAGAAAATACATTTCATGCTTATGCATTATATAAAATGCTCATACCCTTGAATATTGAATTTTCGACCATGAAAATTAAATGCATTCACAGACATTCCAGGTATAATTGATCTATAATTGAATTGTGAATGTGATTTTGTTGAAAATTGTGGCTTTTATTTTTTGAAAATTGATTTGGAGAGTGTATTTAGTGATTTAAAATTTTTGGAGAATTTTAGAAAAATTTCAGAAATTTTGGGTATTTTTGGACTAAGAAAAATGCCAAGTGGTAAGACAATTGATGAATAGCAGTAGAATTAAGAGTCAAATGGCATTAAAAATTTTTATTAATGACTTTGGGATTTAATGACTAATGTCATTGAAATTTGGAGATAATTGGAGTAGGAATTGGAATTGATTGGACTAGTTAATTAAAAGAACTACTTAAGAGCCTTAGAAATGGGACATGTGGTAAGTGACATGTGTCACTTGCCAAGTCAAGTCTTTAAAGTCATGTTTGTTTTTTCATTTGAAAGACTATTAAGTGTTTTTTCTTTCATTTCACTCTTGCTCTCTCCTTCTTTTTCGTGGTTGCTTTCTTCTTCTCCTTCATTATCATTTTCTCCACTCAATGTCACCTCACCAACATTGAACATTGCTTCCATCTTTCAATTGCCACTTACATCTTATTGTTTTCTTTCATTTACTACAAGAAAACCCACCGTAATCCATCTTTAGAAGATGAGATCGTGTGAATGCTTGGGAGCTAGGGTTGACTAAGATTTTGAAGATTTTGAAGAGAAATCAAGTAAATTATGTTTTAAATATCATGGGTATGGTTAAATGAAGCTAGAATGATGAGTACATTAAGATTGATGACTTGATTATGTAAGTTTTTATATGTGTGCCATGGGTGATGAAAAATTCATGTAAATATCTTGCTTTTGTATATGTGTATGATCATTAATGACCCATAAATTGTTATAGAAATAATGTTGAGGTAGAATGATCATTATAATGGTGTTATATGAGTGCAGTAGATTGAAGAATGAATGGGTAAATGTATAGGTTCTGTTTTGGTTAATGATCAAACATAAATCATGAATTGTTTGTGAATGAAATTGAATTGAAATGGAGTGGAGAATGAAGAGGAAATGAAGTAGAAAAGATGATCTAGGTTCAAGGCAGGTTAGATGTAAAATGTTGGAAGTATAAAATCTGGAAAATTGGAAGAGAGCTGGAAAATGTTAGCAGCAACATTTTCACTAATTATGCTTCTGTCTTTTAGCCATAACTTGTTTTGTAGTTATCTAAATGAGACAATTCTTGATCTGTATTAAACTAGAGATATATAGTTATATTTTTCATGAAGACAACAAATTTTAATTCTATCGTTAAGGCTCTCAAAAATTGACATGAAGTCGAGAACTTGGTACAGCAAATTGGAAGATGAATGCTGGAAGATGTAGCTTGTAACATGTCCACTAATTATGCTTCTATTTTTTAACCATAACTTGTCCTGTAATTATCTGAATGGGATGGTTTTTGATTTAAGTAAACTAGAGATATAGGGCTACAATGTTTTTGAAGAAATCGAATTTTAATTCTGTCTTTAAGAAGTTTAAAATCTGGCTTGAAATTGAGTTTTGACAGAGGTTGTAGTATTACCCAAGACAGAAATCATGTCTTATTGATATTGAATAAAATGTATTGATAGATACCGAATTAGACAAACGTTTCTTCAAAAAAAGTTGTATTTTATTCTCTTATCTTTCAAATGATATAAAGTTCATAATTTTTGAATGTGGTAATTGAGAGATATAAGTTGTAAAATTTGACAGCATAATCATGTACAAGCCAAAGTTTCAAATGTATTCAGTCTGTAGTATTTTGAGCATAACTCATAAAATAATGAACCAAATTGAATGTTATTGGTATCATTAGAAACTTAAAAGATAGGAGAACAATTTTCTAGAAGAAAGTAACCTCAAATTACTTCATTTTCTTGGTTAAAAAGAACATATAAAGTTGACCCAAAAGTATGTCTTAGGAAAAATCTGAATTGAAGAAATGAGATATGAATTTTGCTTTTATGATATTATTAAGGTATAAACCATAAGTATTGATGATACTTATGTGAGTTTGGAAATATATATGACTATGTGATGAGAATAATGGAAAGATACCTGGGATTGTCATGAACATGCATTGTACATATTTTATATACATACATATGCATAAATGAATACTTATAATTGAGCTAAAGTGTGATATGTGTATATTGCTTGTTTTAGAGGAGCAATTGGAACGTTAACATCTAGACGTTGCCGGAACGTCGAGACAATAGCTTTGGAAGCAATCTGTAAGTAACCTAGATGGTCCCACTCAATTAATTATTTATGTTAGATTATGTTTGAATTATCTTATGAATGTGAAATTGATTGTGTTGATTCCGGGCAATTGATTGTCTGAGGAGTTCTATATTCGGGACTATATTGGAAGTGCTACTTGTATGTGAATAGGAAGAACTAATTGTTTCTTGAGTTGATTGATTGATTATGGGATACATTTTATATATGAATGCATGATCAAATAATGATAATTGTGACCTGAGTAGCCACCAATAACGAGCTTAAAGCTCTGAATATGATTAAGAGCCAAAGGCTCACTATGTAAAAATGAGCCCTATATTCTCAACTGATAAGGGACAATATAAATGAGCCTGATATCTGCAATAGATACGGGACAGTTTAGGCACTCGGTCACAACAATGTAATAATTTGAAAAAAGTCACATATGCATTCCATATAAATTATATTAAGTATGTTTGATTGATTGAAATGCAATTGTCTTATTCTTAAATGAAAATATGATATGTGATATTATATGAAAAATGCAATGATGTGAATTATTTGTTATGTGGAATGATATGTTGCATGAATTGAGTGAACCATCGATGATGGTTACCTCATCTGAGTTCGCAAAACTCAACACGTTAACATTTTAATACACAAAGGATTCTAACTACTGAGAGACCGTACAAGAAGCTTAATTCTTGTACTTTTGTGAAGAAGATATGACTCAAAAGTCGGTCAGTTGGACTGAAGGATTTAGTTAGATATTTTGTATTTCCTCTTTCATGTAGTATATTTTTTATTAGGATATGATGATGTACATGTACAGTTTTTTAGAAAGCTACAATGTATTTACATTCAGATTTATGAAATGAAAAGAGGAAATTTGTTTTTAAAATTTGGTGGCTTTCTTGTATGATAGTAGATGTCATGATTAAGTTGGATTAATTGTCATGTAATAAAGTGAAAGTGAGACTGTAACACGCCGTTGTTATAGGGTATGTACTAGAATGTCATAAGGGTGTTCTAGTATGTATCTTATAGCAGTGGGGGTATTACAATAAGAGGTTGGTCACTTAGGGCAATTGAATTGTTTAGGTCAATCCTGTTATACTTTTATGGATCGATTAATAATATAAAGACAAACCTGATTCCATTACGGTTGAAGTTTTTAACAAACTTTTATTCCCTCTCTTCCTTTTCTACCATGAATTGTATCTACGATGATCAAAAACTATGCCTTTCTTGTTTGTATTTTCAAAAAAAACGTTCCTTTCTTTTGGAAACTTTGTAATATATTTTCTCTACAGAAACATTTGACATCTTTATATATGTTTTTATTAAAAAGATGGGTTGTTTAAAAGAGAGAGGGAAAGGGTCTTGGACCTATTTAATCCTAACTCTTTGAGACCCAATAACCCTGATCTTGGGATCTTTCCATTAGACTCAAATCCACAAGTGACATGGACCACTAAAATATCTTATGATCTCACACTTAGCCTATGTTACGACTTGATGACTCAACAAGAAACTTTAAGTGCACACAATACATTGAATCGATAAAATCATCCTTAAGTGAATTAAGATGATTGGATCATGGCAGTCGCAAGTTATACAACATAATTCCTTTCATGTATCACATTATCAACTTAACTCATATAACCTTAAGTGGGTAATTCTGTAATTGTTATCTCAAAGAAACAATTATTGTATACAACGTAATATGGATAACAAGTAAATGAGCAGAAACAAATGTGACTGTAATTGAATTCATAAGTGTCATAACAATTCGAGTAATACAATTATATGTATATATACATGTTAGAACGTTATGCTAACAAAGACTTATCTATAATGTCCATCCATTCAACAAGGCCAATAAATGTTTTGGGCAATAAGCATTTAGTTAACAGATCCACTATCATTAGATCTGTGCTAATATGCTCAATTGACATTTTATATTTTTGCACTTCTTATTTCACAGACAAGTACTTCAAATCTATGTATTTCACACCCTTTGAATACTTGTCATTCTTAAAAAATAAAACGACTGCGGAATTATCACAATAAATTCTTAATGTTTTAGCAATACTGTCGACAATACCAAGACTGTAGATAAAGTTTCGCTACCACAATCCATAAACCGTAGCCTCAAAGCACACCACAAATTCAGCCTCTATAATGGAAGTAGCAATGACGGACTGCTTTCTACTTTTCCACGAAATTGCTCCTCCAGCTAATAGGAACATATAATCGAATGAAGATTTCCATAATTCTACACAATCGACATAGTCTGGATCCGAGTAACCTATCACTTGGAGACGGGCTGATTTTCTATATATGAGCATATAATCCTTGGTTCTTTGTAAATATCTAAGGACTTTCTTTGTAGCTTTCTAGTGGTCCATTCTAGGATTGCTTTGATATTGGTTTAGCATTCCAACAGCAAAATTGATATTTGGTCGAGTGTATGTTTGAGTACACATTAAGCTCCAAACTACTGACGCATAAGGAATAAACTCCATTTCCTTATGTTCCAAATCGTTTTGTGGACATTGAATTTGACTAAATTTGTCCCCTTTCTAAATTGTAACTATTCCCATGGAGCACTTTTCTATTTTAAATCTTTCTAATATTTTCTCAATATAACCTTTTTGAGACAATCCTAACAATCTTTGTGATCTATCATGGAATAGTTCTATTCCGATCACATAGGATGCCTCACTCATATCTTTCGTTTAGAAATTATTAGAAAGAAAATTCTTAACATCATGTAACAAAACCATATTACGCAGCAAGAAGGATATCTTCAATATATAGGACTAATATAATGAACTTGCTCCCACTAATCCTCATATAGATACATCGATCAACAGTATTTTCTACAAAACCGTAAGACATAATGGTATTAATAAACTTAAGATACCATTGTTGGGAAGCCTGTTTCAGTACATATATTGACTTGTTTAATTTACACACTAACTTGTCCTTTCCTGTGGCTTAAAAAGCTTCTGATTAATCCATGTACACTTCTTCTTCTAAGTGTCCGTTTAAAAAGGTGGTCTTTATGTGCATTTGGTGAAGCTCTAAATCATAATGAGCCACCAGGGCTATAACAATTCTTAAAGAGTCCTTTGAAACTACTGAGAAGGTCTCTTTATAGTCAATGCCATCTTTTTGAGTATAACCTTTTGACAATAAGTCTAACTTTATACCTTTCAATTTTTCCTTGTGAGTCACGTTTGGTCTTAAAGACCCATTTACAGCCCACTTGCTTTGCACATTTCGGCAATTTAACTAATTTCCAAACTTTGTTGTCATCCATTGATTTCAACTTTTCTTTTATAACATTGAGCTATTTTTAGAATTGTTACATTCTATGGCTTGTTTGAACGAGACTGGATCCTTATCAATGCTCAAGTCACATTCATGTTCAAATGAGTAAACTTCACAGTCACTTGAAATAATTGGTCTTCTCTACGTTACAGAACTTCGTAATGCTACTTCTTGTGGCATCACTTGATCATTTGTAACTTGAACATTATTAGTTGGTTCTTCATTAATATGTTCAATTTGTGGAATTGGAACATTAATTTATTGTTCCGGTATGTTGTGTATCTGTGATGCAACAAAAGGAATAACAACCGGTGGGATCATGTTTGATGTAGTAGTTTCTACTTGATTCTCTTGAATATTCACTTTTTGGGATTCTTCACTCTCACTGATTTGACCATTTTCAATGAACCAAGCATTATTAGACTTAACTATTCTTGTAATATGGTTAGGACAGTAAAATATGTACCCCTTTGATTTTTTAGGATAGTCGATGAAAAAACCACTAACAGTTCTCACATCAAGCTTTTTTTCATGTGGATTATACAATCTTACTTCTGCCGGACAACCCCAAATATTAAGGTGTCGTAAACTAGGTTTCCTTCCTGTCCACAGTTCCTAAGGTGTCTTAGGAACTGCTTACTAGGAATCCTATTAAGCAGATACGCAGCAATCTTTAATGCATGCATCCACAATGATAACGGTACAGTACTATAACTTAACATACGCCTAACCATATCTATAAGAGTACGATTTTATCTTTCGGCTACACCATTTTGTTGCGGTGTACCAAGCATTGTGTATTATGTGCATATGCCTCGACTTGTAAGAAACTTTATAAATGGATAGGGACATTGTCCACTTTCATCAAAATTTTCATAATATTCACCACTTATATCATATCTCACTATCTTTTCTTTTCTATCTAACTGTCTTTCCACCTTATTAATGAACACCTCTATAATGTCCACAGACTAAGATTTTTCATGTAGCAGATAAATATAACCATATTGTGAGAAGTCACTAATAAAGGTAATGAAATATTTTTCACTGCCCTAAAAAGGAACGTCGGAAAGACCACAGATGTCAGTGTGTATTAATTCCAGTAATTCATTACCTTTTGTGGCTGGATGCTTTGATATATGTTTGGTTTGCTTGCCTTTAATACAATCCACACATATATCCTAATCAACAAAATCCAATAGAGGTAAGATTTCATTTTTCACTAACCTCTGTACCCTTTCCTTCGATATATGACCTAATCTTTTATGCTACAAAAAAGCAGAACATTCATTTTGTGCACTACGTTTACTTCCTATAATATGGTCAACATGAAACGGAGATTCAGCAAAATTAACATCAAGATTGAAACGATATGAACAATCAATTAAAGTACCAAAACCATAATAGTACTTGTGTTTATATAATGAAAAAAACATCTTTTCCAATATTAAATTGAAATCCTACATCATCTAACTTTGCAACAGAAACTAAATTCCTAACACATTCAGGAACATAAAGACACTTTTCTAGATCCAGGTAACACCCAGTGTCCAAGATCAATCTGTAACTCCCAATGCCCTCTATCCGTGCCTTCATTATGTTAACCATTTATAAGAATTTTTTAGTTCTGTTTATGATTTGTATTGAAAGGAATCCCTGTTTAACATGTGACTCATGAGTAGTTGTACCAAAATCTAACTACTAGGTATTATTAGGCACTTCAATAAGATTTGATTAAAAACATACTGAGACATAGTATGTATCTTTCTTTTTGAACCAAGCCTTTCTTTTAAGACAATCCTTCTTCAAGTAACCAAGCTTCTTGCAGAAGTGGCACCTCTTATCTTTATGGATTCAGCCCTCATTATCTTTACTGAGAGCTTTGTTCTTATCTTTTCCTTTCTTTCCTGGTTTGTGCTTGCTGCTACTTGCTCCTGGATGAAAAGTGAGATGAACGAAGTGCTCCTTCATTTTCTTCAATCTCCCTTCCTCTTGAACCAACATAACCTTAATTTCTTGAAGGTTCCATTTTTTTTTAATAGTATTATAATTCACTTAGAACTGGCCAAACTTTAGAGGAAGTGAGTTAATAATAAATTGTACCAGAAAGGACTCACTCACATCCATACCCATAGATTTTAACTTTATAGCTAGGTTTGACATATGAGTTACATGATCATGAATAGGCTGTGACTAGTCAAACTTCTTGGTCATTAGCTTATTTATTAAAGTCCCTACCATAGACTTGTCAGCTATAACATGAACTCCTTTGCATTATCTGTTTTAGGCATTGATGGCTTCACATTTTTTACGATTTTCAGTCGCATCAAATTCAAGCTCAGCCTGTTAAACCGTTCCTAAGCCTCATAATAAGACTTGTCATCTTCAGAACTAGTCTTAATTATAGTTGTGGGTCTTGCGTCTGAAACTATGGCCAAGTCCAAATCCATTACACCCAGTTGGAATTGGATTTGTTCGGACCAATTCGTATAGTTCAGACCATTGAACTTGATTAAGCAATTTTTAGAAGATTCTGCAAATACAACATATAGCTCATGCATTAATTCTTTGAATAGACCTATATGGATTCAAACTAATAATAAACTTTGATTATGCATTTAAATTCTCCTTTGGATGAAATTTAAATACATAGCTGAAATCTATCATAATGCAAATATAGTTTACTATAATTGACAATCAATCATATTTTAGTCAATATGCATGTTATCTTTGGATATACAATCATATTAACTAAATCTGTTGATAAAATCCTTTTAATATCATTAATTATAAGCAATGGTCTACCTTTAGGTGACCTCCTAATGTTATAATTAATATTCTCAAATGTTCAGTTCAACTTTTATGTCATTTTAATAGCATCATATCAATCATTCATAATTAAATGTTTAATATTTTCAAGCTAGGCCACTTTGCTGACTAACAAGCTTTCCATGCAATAAACATTTAATTGGACAATTATCGTACATGACAAAATTTAATTTAATTAGTTTGGTCACTTTGGTGACTAACAAACTATTTTAAATTACCATTATGTCGTGTAGCACATTCAACATATAATAGGAAATTTTAATTTCAAACATTGCATAATATAAAGTATTTAAAGTACCAAATAAAACATATAATATGGCACTGGTTTTCAAAATTATATTATGCATAGAAAATAAATCAATTATGAATTAAATAATCCATTATGTCCCATCCTAAAATTATTTTACTTAGAGTTAAAGTCCATAATTTAATTACTTAATAATTAAGGTTGCATAATATAATGCAAACTTATCCTTTAATGGCCTAAAGGTCCAAAAAATCAGCCTAAAAAAAAAGAGTTTTAGGCCTAAGAAACCTGTCTAGTGCCAGCGTCTGCCACTTATAAGGCAATGTCTGGCGCGTGCACTATACATGCTGGCATCTGCCACGTTTGTGCAGTGTGTGGTGCGTGCACCGCATGCGCCAGACGTTTCACCTTCTTCTTCTTCCTCCAGATGCCTCTGCCTCTAGTTTTTCGTTTCATTTGTTTTTTTAATTTCATTCTTGAATAGGTTTTCTCCATACTACAAAAAATCCCAACATTGTTCTTTCATAGGTTTTCATCATACCACAGAAACATATCTTCAATATTGGTTCAAGAAAATCACGGTAATAACCAACCTTTTAGTTTCAAAACCAAACCTTTTCGTTTCTTTTGAACAACCATTAACATATGTAGACAATGACATCATTCCAAGTTGAATCATCCAACAACACAAAGAAAACTTAAGAAAATCAATTTCAAACATGTATGAAAATATAAGAATAAAAAAAAGGATAGAAACATGAGGTTCATCTAAATTAGAAAAGTGTGCGGTGTACGAAGAAAGCAATACAGAAAACAACATGAAAACCACATTCCAAAAATGCAACAAACAATGCCAGGCTCTCATACCAATTGTTATACTTTTACAGATCGATTAATAATATAAAGACAAACCTGAATCCATTACTGTTGAAGTTCTTGACAAACTGTTATTCCCTCTCTTCCTTTCATTGTTGTTCTTTTGTTTTTGATATTAATTAAGGGCAAGAATTGACTTTTTTTGTAAGAAGAAGGAAGGAGTAACTTGGAGGGTGAACTAAAGATCAAAGAGGAGAAGAAATGAGGAGTGCTTTTGTGACAAATTTCTACTCTCGTAGGAATCATTCAAATTCCCACGTCACGTGAGAATTACAGAAGAAAATGTGAGATGCGTCTGTGACAAATTCCCACGCTCATGGAAATCATGCCAATTCCCATGAGCGTGGGAATTACAATCCGAGGCAATCTACAAGGCTTCATTAAACTTAGGATTTTTTGACTATAGAAGGAGAATTAAGCCTCCATCTTCAGAAGAGACGACACCCACCAGTAGAAACATCATCCTTGAGTGAAGAACACATGTTTGGAGCCTTGAGGAAGGATTTAAGATAAGGATCATCATCAAGATTGGGCAAAATAACACATCAACACCAAAATTCCAAATTTTGGCACAGAAGAGAAGGAGTGTTTCTATTCAATTTTCTATCATTATAATCTCTTTTATTCTTTGTAAGAATGGATTATTTGAATGTTGATGATGTTATGGAGACCATGTTAGGCTGATTTTATTTTAGGGATTGCTTTTGGAACTATTATGTTGAACTCCTATTTTATTAAATTGAATGTAATTATCATTGTTGATTGTTGTTTTTAATTGTCATCTTGCAACAAATCGAGAGAGTGAGTGAGAAGAAATTCATATAGGATTGTACAACGAGAGTTTGCAACCTATAGACTAGCAATCATCACGTTAATTGAATAGCAATTGATCACCCATAGGATAGTTTGATAACTAAATAAATCGGTAGAGTCATTAGTGGTTAAGAGATCATCCAACTGATTCCTGTTAATTCGGTTAGGGATAAATAGTTACACTTTGAGAGATGGTAATTAATACATTCGAAAATCTAGGGTGACTCATAATTCAATCGATAAAATAGGAGGGAGACAAAATAGGAAAAAAAAAGTAATCTCTAGTATTTAGATTCTTTAATTCAGATTGTCCATTGTTTACATTAGTCTTTTAATTTTAATTTAATTTTCCATATTATTTGCATTTCATAATTTAGTTTCTTAAACAAAGTTGTATCTAAATTAAGCGGTGTCTAGGCATCAATCCTTGTGGGATCGATCTCTGCTCTTTTTGCTACAAGTCATAACCTTTTCACTTGCAGTTTTTGAGTGTAAAACAAGTAGATAAGTTTTACCATCAACCACCACCACTATAAATGTCATAACACATCACAGATACCAATTGAGCTTCTAAATATATGTTAGCATACCTCTCATTTTAAGCTTCTAATACTGCCATAAGCAATGGCATATAATAATCCCTTAAAGAATACTGTCCCCTCTAACATTTCATTATTTTTTGTAGATATAATGCTAAATACCCAAATTGTGAAAAAAAACCACAAACATAAGATTAAGAAAGAGAGCTCTAAAGATAAATAACTAAATATAATAAAATAAAATAAAATAAATGTGAAAGGAAAATAATGGTTAGATTGATATAAATTAAGAGTTTATAATATCCTAGTCCTCAGCAAAAACACCAAAAACTTAGTTGAGTCGTTATATATATATATATATATATATATTATTCTATAGTATACGATATTGCGTACCAAGTGTCAATCCCATAAAGATTACGATTATTATTATTAACCTTTTTTATTATTTAACTGACAATTTAAGATGATGATGATGATTAATCAAATTTAATATTAAATTAATAAAATAAGGACAAGTCAACACAATTAATAAACTAGAATGGCAGTTGAACTAAGAACCAACTAATGAAATAATGATATTTACAATTCAAAACTAGAATGGCAGTTGAACTAAGAACCAACTAATGAAATAATGATATTTACAATTCAAATCCCTCATAGGACTTCTCATGCAATCATGACTTGATACATCAATTTAATCTACATTTCATTGGACTATGTAAATTTCTCAATTATGCTAATATCTTTCTCAAGACTATTAACAAATAATCCTAGATTAATTAATTGATATCCCTCTTTCTAATTAAAACACCTAGTATTGCATTAATCAATTTATGAATTTCACTACTAGGTTTGACCCTAATTTGAAAGATTTATGTAAGCCTGTCTTTATATTGCTTGTAACTCCTTTCAATTATGCTAGATCTATCTATACAAAGGATTTCTCAGTCTCAATTGCTTGAAATCCTATACGAATCAAAACACTGATAATATTAATTTAAGAATAATAAAGAACATACAATTAAATCTTAACAAAAATAAATAATAAACTAAATTAAAATAAAATCATTATAAGGTCTAGCCCAGGGTTCATCTAATCTAGATACCATAAAGAGTTTAATTCCTAATCATATATAATATAACATCAAAGCTAAAGAGAAAACCAAAAATTAAGAATAATATGATGAAACCCTTTTAATGTTTAAAAACGTCACTATAAATCGATGAAAATTCACTCCAAAATGTTTTCCTTGGTTTTTCTTCATAATTTCTTCCTTCTTAGGGTTTCCAATTATATTTTTTGAGCCTTTTCCTTACCTTTCAACTTAATCTTGTCTTTTAAATTTTAAAATTTGGATCCTTGGAGATACACTGGTTGATGGTCATGTACTTTAGGCAGATGCTTGGTGCTTTTCTGAAGCTAACATATGTATGAACACAATCGTGTACCATCAGCATTAGCTGCTCACCATTCAACGTAGGAGTTTCCCTCATCAATACTGGTGTATTTTATAGAAATCAATTCATACTCTAGTGAACTCTTAAAACAGACTATGTACTTATCGTGCCCTCTATAACTTAGTAAAAAATAGCTCTAAATTGCTTCAAACTTGTCTGAATTCATTCTTTTTACTCCAAAATATGTAAATAGAACTAAAAAACAAAATATGAACAACTTACGTACCAAAAACAATAAAAGTGCCCAAATAAACAAATAGAATGCATTAAATACAAGCCTTAAAATATGACTAAATCAACACTTATCAATAAATTTTGAGTAATATGAACAACTTAAGTACCTAAAGCAATCTTTTATTGCTTTAGGTACTTAAGTTGTTCTTATTCTTTAAATTGAAACTTTTAAAACACCCCTCAGAAACATAATGTCTTTCTCTTCCTGATTGGTTAATTGAACAATTTACATCAATTAACAAATTTTTTCTAATAAGATTATACAAAAACATGATTACAGGATTCAATCCCTATAACTAAGTAGTTGCACTATCATAGTTATGGAGTTGCATCACTATAACTGAGTTAGCAATAAGTATGGCTAAATAATTACATCATAATGATTAGCAATTATATTATTATGGTTGAGTAATTTCATCACTATTACTAGAAGATTACACTTATAATTAAGTAATTGCATCAATGTAGTCAGGTGAATGCACTATTATAATTAAAATTGGGTATGTACAATTATATTTCAATAGATAAGTAGTTTCATCACTAAGGCTACCAAATTGTATTACTATGGTTAAGTAGTTGCATCATCATGATTGTGAGGTTACATCCTGTTATAATTATTTAGCCACAATGATGCAAACTACTAACTCTTATCCATATTGATGCACCTACTTAGATATGGTGATGTAACTCCACAGTTATCATAATGGAACTATTTAACTATAACCACTTAAACATTTCTATGCAACTACAAAGCTATAATAATATAACTATCAAACCATATTGATGCAATTATTTAGACATAATGTAATCCCAAATGATATTAATGTAACTACTCAACCATAGTGATCTAACTCTCAAGTATGGTGGTGTAATCCTTAATAATACTGATGCAACTACTTAGACATATTGATACAAACATGCAACTATATTTATACAAAAATGATTCATAATAATGCAGCCTTATAATTAAGCTTGACAATTATGTTCGAAACTCTCTCCCTAAAATGATATTGATTAGTTTAACATCTCAAAACGACATCAATTTGGCTTGTAAGTTTAAAGAGCTCAAGATCAAAATGATATAGTTTTGGAAAGTTAGACCAAAATGGCATTATTTTGAGAAGTTAAACTAATATGACATCATCTTAAAGTGGGTGGGTTGAGAAGTTCAAATCGTGTGACTTAAGCCTAATTGAGCTTTGGACCAAGCTTGGACCACCTATTTGAGAGGTCACTCTTAGCCCGAATCAACTTAGCTGAATGTCATTCCTGCTTGTGACCATACTTTTGTAAGATGATATAGACAACATTAATCGATTAATTTTATGGACCTATTAGAAAATAGGCTTTAAACCAATATTAAGTTAGTCAATTATTTTTTCATAAATTTAGGTACTATTAATTTACCTTAAACTTAAATATAACTTATTAAAAACTCCTAGCTCAATCTAATTCGAAGATTATGATTACAAGTTTGCATAGGTCTTCATATTTAAGCATATTTTTTTCACTAACCTTGTACATGATTATAATAGAATCGGAAAGAATGTCAAAAATACATTAGTTAATATTATAGGTTATGTTTAATTAATTTTTAAAATAAAATCCATAAGGTATATATGTATTACCAATAACATTGGGATTGAATCATAATTATAATTTTTTATTATATAAAAAATTCCTTAAACTTATTCTAAAAAATGCATATATAAATTCTATTAGTCAATTGATTGCTCTATTAAAAAAATAAAATTAGAATATCATCCCCGTATTTATGTGCAATTGCACTAGTTTTTTTTTGTAATCTTTACATGTAATCAGTTGAAATCTCATTTCCTTTGTTCCCTTAACAACCAAAAACTATTTAAGTCTTAAATTTCTAGTAATTTAGAAACCTATGCTGCGTTGAAGAGGAGGGGAAATCGAACGAGATGAGACTTTACAACCCGAATCAAGAGAGAAAGATTGGCAAATCAATCATTGATTACCGAAGAAACTACATCCATTTAACCTTAAAACGTTCAACCAAATTCATACTTTGTTGAAACTTGGAACATGGCGTTAAATTGACTTCCGAAGACGAGTTAAATTAGACTGCATTATTTAAAACATTGATTCTATCATGTGTATTACAAAAAAATTAGCATAATAGTTTTTGAAAACTTTGGTCATGTTTCCTTAAACCAACAAAGCAATCTCTTTGAAAAATTGAAAAAATAATATCGACTACTTACCATGTATAGCTTGATCTCGTTGAAAGTAAAGTCCTATACTATACTTTAGTGAGCCAACAACCAAGAAATGTATTCCGTCCTAGGGTCAGTCCTCGATTTTAACTGCAGAAATGATTAAATAATTGGAGAATTAAGTACAATTGAGGTAAAATTTCTTTTTCTTAATTTATTCTAATAAAAGAAGTTGTAGTAGATAATGACAAATTTTAGTTAAACAAGTTGATACCTGGTATTATCATCAACTACATTTTCTTGTCGACGCTTTTCTCTATAAGTCTCTCCCCATAACTTGGCCTCTGCTACCGCACGATCACGATCTAAATCCTTTTCCATCATGGGTGCGGTTTCGGTTGGAGAGAAATGGATCTCAGGCCAATTATCTTTGACTTTCTTATCCTCCTTGGGTTCATATTTACGTGATACCAAATAATCCATGGCAACCACCAATTCCTTGGATGTAGGGCGTGAATTAGCATTTTCGTTGACACAAAATGCTGCCACCTCGATAGCCTTATTTAACGATGAATTTGAATAATGCCCTTTTAGCAATGGATCTGCTAATTTCCAATGACTATATGGGTCTTTCATCAGAGGTAGTGCCTACAAAAAGAAAGACAACAGGGCTTAGGGGAAGTAGAGTTATACGCATTTGGACGTACCGGATAATGATTGCATGAAACTGATCAACAAATAAAATCAAGTGTATTTACCCATTGGACGAGATATTTCTGGTGTCCTTTGACTTCTTCTACTGCTCTACGGCCAGTAATTAGCTCTAACAGGAGTATTCCGTAACTGTATATATCTGTTTTCATAGTCAGTTTTCCACTTAATGCATACTCTGGAGCACAATAGCCATAGGTACCCATCACCCTTGTGGAGACATGAGATTGGCCTCCACTTGGACCAAATTTTGCTAGTCCGAAATCAGACAGTTTAGGTTGGAAGTCATCTCCTAATAATATATTAGATGCCTTCAAATCTCTGTATATGACAGGAGGATTTGCAGAGTGTAGAAAATCCAGTCCTTTAGCTGTACCAGCAGCTATCTTCATCCTTTTGTTCCAGTCAAGAGGCTCTACATCTGATGGAAGAACTGCGCACGAACTACGTCATCATCACTTAGAAAAATATTTGATGCTTTCTTTTCATGTAATAAGTTTATCAGTATCTTGGGTCCGTCTGCAGACCACACACTACAAGAAAATGCGTTGGTTAAGGAGCATTTGGAATTGCATTTCATATGGTTTTGACCATTTTTGTTGAAATTTAATTTAAAATTACGTTTAGATTAAATTGTCAAAAGCCTAGATACATGGGTGTTCAATTTTATTCTTAGATGTTAAACTATTCATATACCTGTTATTTAATTAAATATGGTTTATGTATGGTTTATTTGGGTTTATTAATAGGTTCATATACTTGAATTTTAAAGTTCATCTTTTTAACGTATAAATAATCCTCTCCTCTCTAAATCTTCGTCTCCTCTTAATAAAGTGACATTAGAACTCAATTATTCTTTGAGAAATGGAAAAAAATAGTGAAGTATACGCATTTCAATTTCTTGCCTTATAGAAGAAAATTTAAAAGCATGGATTCTTTTAATGAAGGCCATGCTTTACTCCCAAGACGCTTGGAGATTGTAGAGAAAGGTTTTATGCAAGCTCAAAGTAAAGTCGACTTGTCTCAAAATGAGAAGGATGCTTTCGCAAAGATAAAGAATAAGATTCAATTAGCCCTCACTCTCATACATCAATGTTTAGATAATTTAATGTTCGAGAAGGTGGCCAATGCAACCATTACAAAAGAAGCATGAGAGATCTTGCAAAATTCCTTTTAAGGAATTGACAAGGTGAAAATGGTTCGACTCTAATCATAGTGAGGTGATTTTGGATCTTTATGCTTAAAAGAATCTGGACGAATCTCATATTAATATTTAAGAGTGAAGACCTTTATGAATCAAATGAAGATGTATGGATATAAGGTTGAAGACGTTTGAGTAGAAGAAAAGATTCTTCATTCCCTAACCCCGAAGTTTGATTATGTGGTTTGTGTCATTGAGGAGTCCAATGATCTACTCTTTGACACTTAAACAATTAGAAGACTCCTTGAAAGTCCATAGTTAAAAAGGATGATGAGGATGTAGTCAAGGACATGGTTGACATTAGAATCAAGGTTAAGGTCAAAGTCAAGGAGGAAGAGGTAAAGGGTATTATAACAATGTCAACAATGATGATAGAAATAATCACTCATACAGGAGCTGAGAAAAATCAAGAGGAAAAGGAAGAGGATGCTACATTCCTAGACAAAAGGAAAGGAAGTATGATAAGTCTAATGTTGAGTGCTACAGGCAGGAGTTGAAGACCCACTTTATTGCTAGCACTCAAAGATGATGCAAGAAAGGAAGAAAGTCCATGGTTCTTAGATAAAAGACCAAGCAATATGATAGGATCCTACCTTTGCAGACTTATTTTAGGATAAAGAAACATGGAGAAATTAATGGAGTTAAGGTTGAACAGGTCAAGCCCCACATGGAAGTTGTTGAAGAAGACATGGAACGGTTGGATAAGTCATGGATTCTCATGAATAACAGAATACATATCCACTTTTACCATGTTTCCCTAATTGTTATAATTAGTTTCTTTGTGTTTTACAGATAATACGCTTTGGTTATTTGGGAGATAATTGGGGTATAAATATCTGTAATGCATCTTTTAATGGGTGTGATTGATTTTGAGAATTAATTTATAATGAGAGTTTTGCCCACTCGATACGAACTAACTTATTGATTATAATTGTGTTAAGATTCCTGCACTCTTATCATCAATAAAAATATTTTATTTTCTAGTGCAATCAGTTGTCTTCTTTTATTTACCAGCAACTATCAAAATCACATGTGTGCATATAAAGGCAAAATTTGGAGCTTGATAAAAAGGCAGAAGACAATGTTTCTTTTAGACGTTCTTCAAAGATCCAAATTTCTAGGAAAGGTCCTATTCTAATTTTTTCAAGAGATGAAAGCCACAAACTTATTTCTGATGTCCAATATATGCCCAAACTGAAAAGTAATATTTTAAGTCTAAGTCAACTTCTTAAAAAGGGATATAAAATCCATACGAAAGATTGTTGTATTTAGAGATATTAATGGGTCGGGTCGAGCCTAGGTTGTTCTTGGTCAGGTCCATGGCCTAATGGGCCAACTCAGCCTACCACATATTTTTTAAGAAAATCGGTCAAAAATGATGTCATGCTTAGTTAATTGCTAAGGTGCTTATGTCAAAGAATAGAATGTTCATATTGAATATCAAGATACTTAAAGCAACGTGTTTAAAAGTGGATGTGAGAGATGAAGCATGACGTTGATATATAAGATTCAGATACTTGAATTTTAGTACACTTAAAGCTTTGGAAGATAAACATATGGTAGGAGGAATTATTTCCATTAACCATCCACATCATTTGCATAAATCATGTCTACTTGGCAAGAATTCAAAAAGGAGTTTTTCAAAAGAAGCTCTAGCAAGAGCATCCGAACCACATCAACTTTTTCATATCAATGTTTGTGGACCAATCAAGCCATTATCACTGGGTAAAAAAAGATACTTCTTACTGTTTATTGATGATTATAGTAGAAAGACTTAGGTCTATTTTCTAAAGCAAGTGAGTTCACATCTAAGGAGTTCTGTGATTTTTGTGAGTTATATGGAATTCACCATCTTTTAACAATCTCAAGGTTCTCCCAATAAAATAAAGTATTCAAGAGGAAGAATATAATTATTCTTTACATGGTTGGATGTATGTTGAAGGCCAAAAATATTCCTAAATAATTTTGGCAAGGATATGTTTCTTGAGTAGTCTATTTGTCATGCTAGTTGCCCACGAAAAATATCAAAGACCAAACACTACAGCAGGCATGGAATGGATTAAGACCCAATGTAGCTCACCCACAAATTTCTGGGAGCATTGCATATTCTTATATGACGCAATAAGAAATATCCAAGCTATATTATTGTAATTTTAAGTATGTGTTTATTGGCTATGACCGAAATTCCAAAAGCTATTGATTGTGCATCCCAAATAATGGAAGGATTGTTAGGAGCAAAGATGTTGAATTTGATGAAGAAGTAACATGGGAATAGGAGACATAAGAAGAAAGAACTTATAATTTTTCCCCATACTTTGAAAATAAAGAGCAAGAAACCACAATAAATGTTCAAGAAACAACTCTACCTCCTCTTAATACACCTCATTCTCCTTCTTCGTCAATGCATAGAGAGAGTTCAAGTGATGGGATACAAAAAATAAGGAGTATTTATGACATCTATGACAAGACAAAAGAAATTATTGATTTTGATATAAGTAATTTATTTTTTCTTCTTATAGAAAATGAGCTTTTAAATTTTAAGGACACCGTGAAGGACAAAAGATGGAGACAAGCCATAGAGGAGGAAGTTAAGGCGACAGAAAATAAAAACTTGAGAATTATTAACTCTTCCTAATGGTCATGAAGCTATTGGAGTCAAATAGATCTACAAGATAAAAAAAAGGCTGCAAATGGAGATATAGAGAAATATAAAGCAAGGCTTGATGCTAATGGCTACAAGCGAAAACATATAGTAGATTATAATGAAGTCTTTACACATGTTGCTCGTATAGAGATAATTCATTTACTAATCTCTCTAGAAGCTCAAGTGAAGTGGAAGATTTATCAATTTAATGTAAAGTCAACTTTTCCAAATGACGATCTTCTAAAAGAGGTCTTTATTAAACAACCAATTGTCTTTACAGTCAAAGTTTATGAAGATAAAGTATTGAGATTGAAAAAGGCATTATATGGGATAAAGTAAGCACTAAGGGCATGGAATACTCACATAACAAGTACTTCCAAGATAACAGATTGTTTCAAAAATTCAAGCAGGTTATGTCATTGGAGTTTAAGATGACAGATATAGGACTAATATTAAACTATTTGGTCTTAGATGTGATGCAAATGCAAGATAAACTTTTATTTCACAAGAAGGATATACAAAAGAAATATTGAAGAAGTTCAAAATGCTTGATTATAATATGGTGAATACACTTATGGAATGTGGGTTTGACAAACTTTGATGATAAAGAGAAAGAAGATTCCACTGTATTCAAAAGGCTTGTTGGATGCTTGAGATTTTGACATATACAAGACTAGATATTCTCTTTGCAATTGGGTGATAAGTTGTTTCAGAAAGCACCTACTCGTACTTATAAGAAAGTAGCTAAGAGAATTTTCCGTTATATCATATAGTTATTATGGATTGCTCTAAACATCATTTGTTGATTTCAAATTTTTGCATTTTGATGATAATGTTTTGCAGGAGATGTTAATGATAGAAGAAGCGTAATTGATTTTATATTTTTTTTAGGTAAATGTGTTCTTACATGGAGTTCAAAGAAGCAACCTATTTTGACTTTGTCAAGTTATGAATCTAAACATGTGGCTACAACTTCATGCACTTATCATACTATTTGGTTTAGATGTCTATTGAAGGAACTTCTTGCGACAAAAGGAAGCAACTAAAATATGCATTGATAATAAGTTTACATAAGCATTGGCTAAGAATTGGTTTTTTATGATCGGAGTAATTATATAGATATAAGGTATCTTTATTAGAGAATGTATTGCAAAGAGTGAAGTGGATGCTCAAGCATAAGAAGACTAATAATCAAATTACAAATATTTTTATGAAAGAAATAAAATTTAAAGTTTTTCAACATTTGAAAAGAAGACTTGGAGTACTAAAGAAAGTTTCAAATAAATGAGAAATGTTGAAAATTAATTTAAAACTATGTCTAGATTAAATTGTTAAAAGCCTAGGTACATAGGTGTTTAAGTTCACTTTTAGGTATCTAACTATGTTCATCTATTGTTTATATAATTAACTATGGTTCATGTATGGTTTATTTGGGTTTATTAATAAGTTCATGTACTTAGATTTTAAAGGTCATCTTTTATACTATAAATATCTTTTTATATTTGAGTTAAAATTAATCAAGCGAAATGCAACCTCTTCCTCTTACTTAATCCTCTACTCTTTAAATTAGTCATCATCTCATTTTATTAATTTTCACCTAATACTTGGATGGCATTTCAAATGAGTTATTAATTAATAATAGTAGGAGAAAGTTAGATGATCAAAATAACTATAAAGGAGACTATCAAGTAACTGGTACTATTATGCATAACCTAAGTAAGCAATACAAAGAAGATAAAAAATCATTGTTAGCTACTCATTGTTGTAATATTTGAAAATTATTTCATTATTTACGGTAGCATGGACAAGAATAAACTTTAGAGTCGTGTGTCTTTCTTTCTATTGCATTCTATCTCATCATATCTCATTCTGTTTTGTGATATTTGAGAATCACTGTCAATGTCTTGGTGTAGGTACGCCGGTATAATCCTTTATTCCATAGTCTGGGTGGGGCTATTTACTATAGCAAAGGTACAATATTATCACATAATATTGTGATAATCTGATTGTAATAAGATTATATAGATTAGATAGCATTATCTTAGGGATAAATATTATCTTAGAATTATCTTCTATATTTGTATAAATCCTCTATCCTATCGGTATTCATATACATGTATATATGTACTACATTCTCTAAGAAATTAGAGATAAAGCAAAACAACTCTTATTCACATGGTATCAGAGCCACGTGAAAGAGATGGTGAAACTGAGGAGTCAACCCTAGCAATTCAAGAAATGGCTTCCAATCTTGAGGGATCCTCCACGATAAATGTAAACTAGAATGGAGATCAGTTTTCGATGACCTTTGGTTTAGAATGAACTTCATTTGTCATCGTCTCTGACAATCTGAATGGAGCGAACTATCAAGAGTGGGCTCAAGCTATAAAACTCGCCATTGGAGGATGTGGAAAGTTGAGCTTTATCATCGGAGATGGAAATGTTCCAAATTCAATGAACTCGTAAACTGCGGGATAGTGGGAGATAGATAACTCCATCGTCTTGTCATGGCTTATCAATGTCATGATACCATTAATTAAACGTACCTTCATGTTTCTGCCAATAGCTCAAGAAATCTGCGAAATGGTACGACTATCATACTCTGATGGAGAGGATGCATCCTAAATCTACGAGATAAAAACAAAGCTGTGGCAAATAAAGCAAGGTGCCAGAGAAGTTACAGAATCTTGGGTCGAAATGGTAGCATTATGGCAGGACCTGACCTTCTGTTGGATGAAGAGTGGAAGTGCAAGGAAGATGTTGTGATGTAAAACCAGAAAATTGAAAAAGAAAGAGTATTTGAATTTTTGGCTAGTCTCAACAAAATATTAGATGATGTTCGTGGCAGAATCCTAAGTAGAGTTTATCTACCAATAGCTAAAGGAATTTTTTTTTAAGTTAGGAGGGAAGCAATAAAAAGGAAAATTATGATGAAAAAGGAGTCAAAAGAAGAACAAACTTTGTCTCCAATATCTACTAATGAAGCTTCGACATTGATGTCCGTGGTGAATCCAATAAGAAAGGTTAGAAAAGTGGTGTGATCATTGCAAACAAAGTGGTCACACTAAAAACATATGTTGGGAGATCCATAAAAAGCCTCCAGATTGGAAACCACGAAAAGGAAAAAATCGAGGCTATTAAGTATCTAGTGAACGGACAACAAGCTGGTGAAAAGAACATTTCACTAGGGAAATTGTTGGAAATACTAAAGAATCTCCAAAATGACAGCCACCAATAAAAGACGAGTACAGTTGCCAATGCTACTATGAGAGGTAATATTATACAAGCTCTTTTATCTTCATACAGTAGGAAGAAATGGATAATTGATTCTAGAGCATCAGACCATATGACAACTGACTATAACCTGTTTCATTCATATTTTCCTTATGCTGGGCATGAAAAGCTTAAGGTAGTAAATTGTGATTCTTCTTCAGTTGTAGGGAAAGGAGATATCAAAGTAACAGATTCTATGAAATTGCATTATGTTCTACATATTCTGAATCTAGACTATAACCTCCTTTCAGTTAGTACATTGACGAAAGAAGCTAATTGTAATGCTCATTTTTTCTCTACTCATTGTGTTATATAGGACCTGTCATTGGGGAAGATGATTGGCAGTACTAAAAAGTTAGATGGAGTGTATCACTTTAAAGATGAAGAAAGTCATTCTACTCCTTATAGCTTGAGTAATAGTGTGATTGTCCCTAAGAATGATGAACTATTGATATGGCATAAGAGGTTAGGTCATCCAAATTTCCAGTATATGTCACGATTGTTTCCAAATATTTCAATAAATAAAGATCTTTGTGTTTAATGTGATGCTTGTGAATTTGTTAAACATTAAAGAATTTCTTTTACAAGGTTTGAATACAAACCTATAAAACCTTTTTCACTTTTTCATAGTGATCTTTGGGGCTCATCTTATGTTACTAATAGAACCAATTCAAAGTAGTTCATTACATTCGTCGATGATCATACTTGTTTATGGTCGGTGTTTCTTCTGAAGGATAAATCTGAAGTCCCTACTGTTTTCATCAACTTTTATCAAATGATAAAAAATAAATTTCAAACAAGTATTCAAGTCCTTTATACTGACAATGGTACTGAATTTTTTAATCAAAATCTTTACACATTCTTCCAAAAATATGGAATTGTCCATAAAAAACTTGTGTCAATAGTCCTCAACAACATGGGATTACTGAGCAGAAAAATAGACACCTTTTTGAAGTAGCCAGGGCCTTGATGTTCACTATTAATGCTCCAAAATGTTTTGGGGGGGATGTTATCCTTACTGCATCCTACCTTATTAATCGAATGCCTAGTTGTGTTCTTTCTTCCAAAACACCTATTCAGAAGTTTCAAGAAATCCATACTACCACCCATCTAGAAACTAACCTTCCTTTAAAGGTTTTCGGATGTACAATCTTTATTCACAATTATTCACATAACAAACTTGATCCAAGAGCCATAAAATGTGTGTTTCTGGGTTATTCTGCTACACAAAAAAGGTATAAATGCTATGATCCTATATCAAAAAGGTTGTTTTTTAGTTGTGATGCCTCTTTTTTTGAGACAAATTCCTTCTACCCCAAGTCTTTGATTCAGGGAGAGTATTAGAGTGAGTTTGGTGATGAATCTCAACCTGAACTTATATCTATTCTTGAACCTATCCTAACATGATACGACTCCCACCACTACTCCCCTACTAACTTATTTTAGAAAGAAAATGAAAGCACATGATAAGGAGTAGGTTGTTGACCAAGTCCAGCTTATTAAACTGTTAGGTATCCATGTTGAACTAACTGCTGAAGATTTGGTCAAGTTCTACCACCTGGATTGAGTGGAGCACCTCATTACGTCACTTCCCATTAGCGTCACTTCCCACTAGCTCACTTCCCAATAGCTCTTATCACCTATCTTTTAGGCATTTTCTTGAACTGTTAGCGAATACTACTCTAGGATAGTTACTATATATATCGTAGGACTTGTTTTTGATTAAGAATCTAAGATTTTTTAACTGATATTTTACTTGGAGATTGGTTCGCTCGAAAGGACTATTCTATTGGTTGTATTGTGTTTAGATTCTTGCATTCTACAATCAATAAAAGTGTTTCCCCCATTCTTTCATTTCTCTACTACCTCTTCTATTCTTATCATAACGATTATGTCCAATGCATCTCGTATAGAGACAAATCCTGATACAGAAGTAGCCATGCTGACCATATGCTCAAAGTGTACTCTCAGAAGAAGAAAACAAGCAGTACACTCCCTATTCCTGAAGCTATACCATGCTCTGAACCAATGCAGGTTCCTACCGAAGAAGTTTAAAGTAGTAAGGAACAAGAAGACAATGCAGATTTAGAACTTCCAATTGCTTTACGAAAGAAATCTAGGTCATGTACTATACACCCGATTAAAAGGTTTGTCTCTTATAATGCTCTATCTTCTCAATATAAATCATTTCTTACTAATCTAGATAGAATTGACTTCCCCAATAATTTCAACACCGAAACCATCATCAATGACCTTCAACTTCCAATCCAATTTGTTCCCCGTTTTGCATTTGTTTAATTTTACTCAGCCTTTTATAGTGGGGTGTGATGTTTCTTCTATAGGCATTGATGCCATACTTCCGAGCACATTCTGATCATTACGAGTTTATTGTCATGCCATTTGGCCTCACAATGCTCCATCTACTTTCCAAGCAGTTATGAATGATCTTTTCAGGCCATATCTCTGCAAATTTATCTTGGTTTTTTTAACATCCTCATTTATAGCCATTCGATCAAAGAACACCTCCAGCATTTTAAGATTGTATTGGAGCTTCTTAGAGATAATTACTTCTTTGCTAAGGCTTCTAAGTGTTTGTTCCGACAAGCACAAATTTCCTTTTTGGGTTATGTGGTGTTAGTGAAAGAAGTAGAAGTAGACCAAGATAAGATCAAAGTTGTTCAAGAGTGGCCCATGATAACAAATGTTAAAGAGCTTCGTGGTTTTTTGGGCTTAACAGGATACCACCGTAGATTTGTCCAGAGTTACGGCATCCTTGCTAGGCCCCTGACTGATTTACCGCAAAAATGGATTCATTTGGTCTCCAGCTGCTAAAAAGGCCTTCAATGATTTGAAACAAGCATTGATTTCTATCCCCGTTTTGCATTTGTCTGATTTTACTTAGCCTTTTACAATGGAGTGTGATGCTTCTTCTATAGGCATTGACGCCATACTTCTCTAATCAAATCATCCCATTGCCTATTTCAGTAAGGGTTTCTCTTTCTTTAACCACTTGAAGTCTACTTATGATAGAGAATTGCTGACCCTTGTACTTACTTTACAAAAATCGAGGCATTATCTATTAAGCCGACACTTTTCCATTCAAACTGATCATTTCAGCCTCAAATACTTAGTGGAAGCAGCCAATTTCTACCAATGAGTAGCAAAGACTCATTCTCAAGCTGCTTCTTTTCAATTTCTTAATTAAATATCAAGCTGGAAAAGAAAATAAGGGAGATGATGCACTCCCTCGTCACCCACAACATGTCGATTTTCTTGCTTTGGCGTTATCTGTACCTTTGGATTTCATGGATTTGTAGGAAGCTCTTCAAGTGGACTCATATACCTAGGAGATTGTGTCATCTTTATCTCAAGACCCCCACTCTCATGCAGATTTTCAATTGATGAATCAGAAATTATATTATAAAAATCGTCTTGAAATTCTTGACGATCCCATTTTACGCCAGAAGCTTTTGTCTAAATCACATGACACCTTATCTACGGGTCATGGTGGTTACCTAAAGACCCTTAAAAGGGTCTCGTCAAATTTTTTTGGCCTAGTATGAAGCAAGATTTCCGAGAGTTTGTTCAAAATTGCCTGACTTATCAAAAGAACAATATGAAGCCTTGGAACCTGCGGGTTTATTACAACCATTACCTGTTCCAAATAGAAGTTGGGAAGACATCTCTCTTGATTTCATCATTGGCTTGCCCAAATCGGGTGGATTCAATACCATCCTGGTGGTCGTTGATCGATTGAGTAAATATTCACATTTTTTACCTCTATCTCATATTTTTACTACCAAATCCGTTGCTGACCTCTTTTGTAGAAGAATAATGTGACTCCATGGAATTCCACGCTCTGTCCTCTCTGATAAGGATGTCATATTTTTTAGTGCTTTCTGGCAAGAACTATTTCGATTGAGCAAGACTCATCTACGTATGGGAACTTCTTACCATCCACAATCAGACGAACAAATGGAGGTCGTAAATCGCTGTTTGGAAATATACTTGAGATGTTTTGCTCATGAACATCCAAAAGCTAGAGTCATTACCTTTTATAGGAAAAAATCTCCTTCAACACTGGCTTCCATACTTCCAAAGGCACAACACCGTTCAAGTTAGTCTATGGCCGAGATCCACCTCTTATTCATCCCTTTGTACCAGGAGAAACTTGAATTCAAAACCCTAGTTGATTGCCCGTGATGACATGCTAAAGCTTTTAAAAGATAATCTCTTAAAAGCTCAATCTCGTATGAAGACCCAGGTAGATTCTAAAAGAAGGGAGCTGGGTTTTCACGTTGACGATATCGTATTTCTCCATCTTCAGCTGTATCGACAATGTTCCCTCGCCAAAAGGAAATATGAGAAGTTATGTCCTCGTTTTTTAGGCCATTCAAGGTTATACGTCAAGTTGGACCTGTTGCCTATGAATTGGAAATACTGACCACAGCAAAGATTCATCCCATTTTTCATGTTTCTTTGTTATGCCCAGCTCATGGCTAGCTACCAACTGTACCTCTAACTCATCTCCTACTTAACTCTAATTTTGAGCTTGAACTCACACCTGTCAAGGTCTTAGCTCACCGTTGGATTCAAAAGGGTAGACATATAAATTTGGAACTTTTGGTTTGCACGAGCGGCCTCTTGAAGAAGCTAGTTGGGAGAACTATGATCTTCTTACTGGTCAATTTCCTTCTTTTCTTCTTGAGGAAAAGGTGAGTTTCTAGGAGGGAAGTATTAATAAGACTCTTACCACTACTCCCCTACTGACCTATTATAGAAAGAAGAAGAAAGCACATGATAAGGAGCAGGTTGTCGACCAAGTCCAACTTACTGAACTGTTGGGTATCCACGTTGAACTAACTCCTGAATATTTGGTCAAGTTCTACCACCTAGATTGAGTGGAGCACCCCACTACGTCACTTCCCACTAGCTCTTATCACCTATCTTTTAGGCATTTTCTTGAACTGTTAGTGAATACTACTCTAGGATAGTTACTATATATATAGTAAGACTGGTTTTTGATTGGGAATCTAAGATTTGTTAACTGATATTTTACTTGAAGATTGGTCCGCTCGAAAGGACTATTATATTGGTTGTATTGTGTTTAGATTCTTGCACTCTACGATCAATAAAAGTGCTTCCCTCATTCTTTCATTTCTTTACTACCTCTCCTGTTCTTATCATAGCACCTATGTCCAATGCGTCTCCTATAGAGACAAATCCTGATACAAAAGTAGCCATGCTAACCATACACTCAAGTATACTCTCGAAAGAAGAAAACAAGCAGCACACTCCCTGTTCCTGAAGCTATACCATGCTCTAAACCAATGCAGGTTCCTACTGAAGAAGCTAAGAGTAGTAAGGAACAAGAAGACAATGTAGATCTAGAACTTCTAATTGCTTTACAGAGGAAACCTAGGTCATGTACCATACACCCGATTAAAAGGTTTGTCTCTTATGATGCTCTATCTTCTCAATATAAAGCATTTCTTGCTAATCTGGACAGAATTGACATCCCCAATAATATCTAAGAAGCTCTTAAAGTTCCAAAATAGAGAGAAGCCATTTTTAAAGAAATAAGAGCACTTAAAAAGAATGAAACGTGGGAAGAAGTTGATCTACCAAAACGGAAGAAATCAGTGGGGTATCGATGGATATTCAAAATCAAATATAGGGCTGATGGTGAGAGGTATAAAGCGAGATTGGTAGCAAAGAGCTATACTCAGAACTATGGGATGGACTACAAGGAGACATTTGCACCTGTGGCCACTATTGCTATCTATAGCTGCTAACTTCAACTGGCACCTTCAATAACTTGACATTAAAAATGCCTTCTTAAATGGAAAACTAAAGGAAGAAGTGTGTATGAAACTTCTTCCAGGGTTTAATGAGGAAAGAGGAGGAAACACAGTATGTAGACTGAGAAAATCCCTATATGGGTTGAAACAATCACCACGAGCTTGGTTTAAAGATTTGCTAAAGTCCTAAAAATAGAAGGATACACATAAGTTCAGCGGATCATACAATGTTCTTCATAATAGAGAAAGTAAGAAGACAATTTTGATTGTATATATAGATGATATTGTCTTAATTGGTGATGATGCAGAGGAAATTATGAGACTCAAGTCAACTTTGAGGAAAGAATTTGAAGTTAAAGACTTAGGAGAAATGAAGTATTTCCTAGGCGTGAAAGTAGCTAGATCCAAGAAAGGGATTTACATCTCACAAAGGAAGGACATTCTTGATCTCTTGAAGGAGACAGGTATGTTAGGATGTAAACCAAGTAACACTCCCATTGAAAGTACGAAGTTCGAAGATGAAGAAGATAAACTGGTTAACTGCGAAGAATACCAAACACTTATATGAAGGCTAATTTATTTGTCTCATACTAGACCAGATATTGCTTTTGCCGTGAGTGTTGTAAGTCTCTACATGCATGCACCAAACAGTAAGGATTTTAAGGCAGTTTATAAGATCTTACGGTACTTAAAGGGTACGCCTGAGAAAGGATTATTATTCAAAAAGAGATATCAAAGAATAATTGAAATATATATTGATTCAGATTGGGCAATTTCTGAAGAGGATAGACAATCAATTATCGGATATTGCATTTTCATGTGGGAAATTTGGTCACGTATCAAAGTAAGAAGCAAAAGGTGGTAGCTAAGAGTAGTGCAGAAGTTGAACTAAGAGTAGTTGCAAAAGGGATTTGTGAAAGTCTCTAGTTAAAAAGAGTGCTGACAAAATTGGGAATCATTTTTTAGTCACCTATAAAGCATTTTTGTGATAACAAGGCAGTCCTAAGCATGACACACAATCCATTACACCATGAGAGAACAAAGCATGTTGAAGTTGATCGACATTTTGTCAAGGAAAAAATAGAAAATGGGACAATATGCCTAATGTATGTACCAACGAAGAAGCAGACAACAGATGTATTTACCAAAGGACTTCAAAGATAAGTGTTTGAAGAATGTATCAGAAGTTAGACATGATTCATATCTATGATCCAACTTGAGGGAGAGTGTGATTAAGATATGGTATTATCACATAATATTGTGATAATCTGATTGTAATCAGATTATATAAATTAGATAGTATTATCTTAGGGATAAACATTATCTTAGGATTATCTTCTGTATTTATATAGATCTTCTATCTTATTCGGTATTCATATACATGTATATATGTACTACATTCTCTAAGAAATTAGAGATGGAGCAATATAGCTCTTATTCGCAGAGTCCATTCTAATTTGTCTATTCATCCTATTTAAACATGTGCATCATAATAGTGTATAATGTATTTATGATTTACGGGAAAAACGTCAAACCTTGCAGCGTAACCTGCAAAGGCATGCTAGTGACGTGATTTGCAACACAATGAACATGAATATGAAGCATTTGACTTTTGCTATCTTTTAAATTTGTTGGGATAACATTGGGACAAAAAAATGAGCCATAAATAAAATTTACCAAAAAGGTGATCTTCCAAGGACCCTAGGGGCATGTATTCATAGACAAGAAGGCGTTGATTCCCCTCGGCGCAGAAGCCAATTAAATTTACGAGGTTAAGGTGTTGCATTAGAGAAAGCATGAGAACCTCCACCAGAAACTCTTTGTCGCCTTGGAAACCAGATTGGTCTAGCTGTTTGACGGCTACAGCCTGATAAGAACACAATGGTTTCGTGATGTAGAAGAACTCATTCATGATCATAAATTCACGTAAGACAAGAACAGAGACTTTTACTTGACCATTTCTTTCTAGTCTTCCTTTGAAAACAGCGCCAAATCCACCTCTCCCAAGAAAAGAATCGTGACTGAAACTATTAGTAGCAATTGCAAGCTCTTCATACGTTAATGTTATAGCCCTTTTAGGAGCAGTTGACGTAGCACTTTGGTTAGACGAGTCGGAAATGAGAGCTGCATTGGATGGTACCCTTCTTAGTTCTGCAGTTATTTTATATATGTTAATAACAATTTTACTAAATGATTCATGTACCAAATATATAGAACCATATATATGTATAATTCATGTCCCGTATCTACCTATCCAATTTGATAACTTATTACATTCAACTAAGATGAGCTTGGGTAAACTCCAACATTAGTATACAAAGAACTGGAGAATGTGCAAGGAACCTTATAAGCTTCACTGCTAAACGTGTAAGTAATCCTTCTCAGAGCGAAGCAGCTGTTTGTACGCAAATCACATTATTAAAAATCCTGAGGTACATGCTATTTCTTGTTTGTGTCGTCAACAGACAATATGTTCGGAACATGTTCTTGTTTATGGCTATAATACGTATAAAATCATAGATTATATATATCACTAGATAGATAAAATCATACTGACTCACCATGCGATGAATGTTTCTTCTTGTTATCGCTCTTCCGCTTCTTGCCGTTGAAGAAACCAAAACAAGGGCAGGAACCCATTTCCAGATAGGAATCGAGATGAGAGAAAACAAGCGAACATATGGGAAAATATATATATATATATATATATATATATAGCGCATGAAAAATCTCCCTGATACAGAGACGATTTTCAAGCATTATACGTAGAGATTTAAACATGCACCATGGAGAATGAATGATCTCGTGGGTGGGGATTTCCTAGATCTTTTGGGTTGTATCGTTTCATGTGTCTGTTTGATATTTGAAACCAACAACGTGATCAACGACGTAAACGGGATTTTCAACAGAATGACATAACCTTTGTTCTGTCTTTGACCGAATAGTTTTCTTTTCTTTTTGTCTATAATTGAAGAATGGAGGAAATGCCCTTTATCCAAAAATGATGATACTATCTTATCGATAGATGACAGATAAGATAGTACATTCTAAGATTAAAGAATACTCCGATCCAATTATTTTTTATAGATAGTCCAATGATTTGGCTTGAAAAAATGTGTTATTTTCATATATTAATATTAGTAATTGAAACTTTTATTTTAACATTTACACTGAAAACATAAATACCGATAGTATGGAAATTCTTTTAATTAGATTTCCGCAGATTTAGAGCTTTTGAATTCAAATGTTTAATTCTTCATCTTGGAAGGATTTTCTGAATCTTTATTTTGGAATCCATCATTTTTATTTTTCTCCAATTGTTGTAAATGATGTTAATTTCATTTTATCTATATCTAATAAAACACCTAAATTAACTAAATATAATTGGTGTGAATGATTCAGCACTCTAATTCCTTAACTAGTGGTTTCGAGTTCAAGTCCTGAAAATGAAAAGACCTATTTAGCTAGCACTTTAGTCCTTACAGGTTGACCTGGTGCGAACGAGGATTAGTTTGAGTGCGAATGGCTTAAAGGCACCTTCTCATAATTGGGACCCTCCTAGGACACCTCGTGAGTTAACCAAAAAAAAATAATAATAAAGCACGTAAATTTAAATATAATCTGATGTCCCTTATTATGGTAACATAGGCTAAAAAAACTTTTAAGTTTTCCAATTCCCGTAATTAATAATTGGTGCGGCCAATACATAATTCTTTATTCAGTTACGTTAATTAAATCCACTACATAAATTAAAGATATCATATTATTTATATTAATTTGGCTAACCCAATCAAAATAAATTGAACTCAATTATTAGTTAGCTCTAATAGGATATAATAATTAATTTAATTAATTAAAATATAAAATTATCATGAAGCCCGTAAAAATTCTCGCATTTGCAAATTATAAACATGCAATTCATTAACAAAAATCACAAGGAGTATTTATCATTAAAAACCAGAAAATACCTTTATTTATAAGATTGCGATTCATCACATAAAACCATCATAATATCTCCTAATGCAACCACCAACCAAAGGCAGCCACTTTCAAACTGTTGCGTGGTTGAATTTTTATTTTTTATTTTTTGAAAAATAAAAAATAAAAATAATTCAAACACTTTTATTAAAACAGCAATATATCAAAGTTCTCCTAAATAAAAAGCAAAATATACAAAAACTTAATTTAAGAAGAAAAGATTAGAATACATAACTTTATCTCTAATACCAATGTTAGATAATGAAAATTGATAAAATTAAATACTTAGCATTGTTGATCAATAACAAAAATTTTTGTATATTTCTTCCATAGGTTAAAAGACGATTACAAAATCCTTTTCTCTCTAATTTTTGGATCAAAAATTTATTTAATATTTGAAAATCATATCTTATATATGATAATTTAAAAATATAAATTCTTAAAAGTTAGATGGATTATTTGAAAATTAACCCATTACAAGTTTCTTTATTCGTTATTTCCCGCTCACATATGATGAGATTAATTGATTAAATTTCTTTTGTTCTCATAATTGTCTAATAACTCCTACAACAACATTTATAAGAAAGCATATTTCCATATATTAACTAAAAATATATGATATCTCGATTAATGAATTAATCTTTTTGAGTAGATTTAATATGTTATATCCTAATTAATTTATAAATTGCATCAATCATCATCTCAATCTCATTATATAGATGCTTTGTATTTGAATTCCTCTTACATAAAAGGTGGGCCTTTTTTAATACTTTATGATGTGAACTTAATTTACAGTGATATTCTTCGTTTCTCAATCCTTTGAATTAAATTAACTTTCTTTTTTATAATATCTCATTATACTAAATCATTTATAATTTTTTAGTAACATTATAAGATAGCAACCATTAACTTAAATATCTGGAATTATAACTCTAAGTAAACAGGGTATTTTAATTTTATGTTCACTTGCGACATATCCTTAGGGATCTTCAACAATATAAGTTTAAAATATAACTTATATTATACTTATTGGTTCTCTATGCACACATGGTATGATTTAGTTGTTACAAATGTTAATCTCTTTTAACAAAACTTATGTCTTATTTCATATTAATTTACATATGATAGTTTCGATGTACCTAATACCTAACTTCAATTCTCTTGTTTATTCATTAAGCTCACCTTTCAAAACTAGCATCTAGGATGTTAAGAAAAAATGAGTAAAGACATTATTTCCTTAGGTCATATAATTATTAATATCCCCTTTTACCAGTGCTTTAAGTTTTGATCTCTCATTTATTACTTAGATAAACTACATAATACTTGGCTCATCTCCATTCGTATAAAGTATAGATGATTATTTGTGCTAGAAAGTATCTCGTATTTGTTCTACACATCTCTTGTATCTAGAACCAAATGTTCAATAATCATTTAAACATTCACTTTAGACTTGAACGCTTAACTCAAAATTAAGCATTCTTGTACTTTTAGAACTTAATTTTTTATTCAAAAATTCATTATAAAAATTTATATATAATACTTAATTAAACATATGTTATACTAAACTTTTAATGACAAACAAAAACATCACTATTGATAGCATGTATTAGGAATGGTTAAATGGAGAAAATAAAATAAAATAAAACCAAAAGTTAAATCTTACACAATCCTAATAATTTAATATGCATAGAAACCATATCTCTAGGAATTGATTCATATGATTTATAATTAATTGTCTCATATGAATATTCTCCATATTCACTTCTCCTTAACATACTATGTCCTCGACATAATTATATTTGATATCTATGTATTTAGTTTTCTAGTGATAATGTTCTAAAATTATTTGTATTAGACCTCTAATTCATAAAACTCATAACTCCAATAGAGTTCCATCATTTAATGTCACATCAACATCAATATAACTTTTTATTAATTTTTCTATCTTTTGTGAGACCTGTTAGTGCTACGGGGACTCTGTATGGTAACTTTTAAGTCCCACTGCCAATATAAATCCTCTTTTCTCCTTTCTTCTATCTTTTTTCTCCATAAGACCCAAAAAAATATTCTATTCCCATTATGAATACTCATAGTAGACACACTGGTGGGCCTTGAATTTTTTTATATTTTTAGTAAACATGATTTGAATGAATTTTGGTATTGTTAGATAAAATTATTTTTGATTAAGGTTAACTATTAGGTCAAATTTAGGAGGATTTAATTCAAGGATTGATGGAATTAAAGTGTGGATGTTGTAAGGTACATAAGGGTATTTTTGGAAGA